>JAWHQI010000420.1:600000-1052500 GCA_033032865.1 Dactylorhiza incarnata | reverse complement strand
AATAGAATTGAAGAAAAACTAAGCAACTATTATTCAGGAATCAAAGGTGCTAGTACAACATTTAATACCCATGTCTATGAGAAACCAGATTAACCAGGTACATGCAATTTTATACAAATATACATTCTTAAACTGCTTTAGCTGACTCTTCTTGCTACTTCACAACAATACCATAGCAATATTCCCTCGTTTTAGAACTCCTTACTTAAAGAATTAAAATTTGAATAAGTTAATCAATTTCCCTTCTTTGTTTTGGCCTTGTTTCAAACCCAACACTCTGCAATTTTTAAGACATGCATCATTTTCCTAGAAATAACATATGAAATGATGATGTATACGTCCAACCAAGAAGGAATAATAAATTATGGAGTTATTTGTGAAGCTTGCATAAGATAATACCATAATTATAATCCACCTAATAAAAAAAATTTTGATAAAATAACATCCAAATTGAGAGCTAACCTTCAACAATGCTGTGAAAGAGGTATTGCTGCAAGAGTTGCAAAAAAGAGTGTTAGTTCAGACATTTTCCCGAACACCTTATAGGCAAGGAGAGAAGCTTGTGTGAAACAGGACCCACTACTACCAATTTACTGTCTTAAGCAGAGATTTATTGCCTGCAAGAGTAGCAAAAAAGAAAAGCTTAATCCAAGAGAGAAGACAGAGGGGAAGAAGTTGTAACGCCCCTGATTTTCGTTAATTATTTTACGTACCCGTTGTGACGTAATTTTGGCGTAAGGGCATTACGTCAGCTCTTTTGATAGTGTTTCGAGCCTTAGCTTAGTTGGAGCTCGTGATTCAGATCGAGCGTGCGAGATTTCGCGTCGTTTCGAGTTAAAGTGAAGGTTTGGAGTAATTATCAAGATTTTAGCTTCAGGAGGCTTTATCCGGAGTTTGGCTTGTCGGAATTGAATTCTGACTTCGCCGTTGGATTTGTAGCGCCGTGTTTTAGTTAGGGTGCGAATTTCGTAGAAATCCGAGGTGTTTTGGTCGCCCTCGCAGTTTTAAGTATTTTGAAGGATTAATTAATTATTTAAATAATAAATTAGGTTTATATATAAGCCTAAAATCCTTCCCTTCCCTATTCATCTCCTTCCTCGATCAAAATCAGCCGCCGAAGGTTAGGGCGAGAGCGGAGCTTCGTGGAGCCTTCAACCGGCGATTTCTAGGGCTATAGTGGTCGAAATCGAGTTTGGTTTGAAGATTTGGAAAGCTCTCGGCGAGATCTTCGTCTTAGTGGTAAGCTTGTTCTTCTTCGTGGAAGTTTTGGAGTTATGGAAATGACCTAACTCTTCCTTTCGGTCCTTAGCGCTCCAGGTCTTCGTGCTCGGGAGTTACCTTGGCTTTCGGAGCGGAGCTAGGCGAGTTTTGCAAGGTTAAGGCAAGTGGTTTCTTCCTCTTTCTCTCTTGATCCTTTTGACGGTTGGTTTGCTCGTTTTGAGCTCTTGTCATGCTGTTTAGCAAGAGTTTGTGTGTTTGGTGTAGTAACTTATGATCTAGAACCTCCCCTTGATTTTCTCCTCCTCAATCTTACCTAAATATCAAGTTCTTCCCCTTGTTCTTGCGGTGGCTCGAGAGACAGATTTGGATGTCTCGAGACATAGCTGATGTCTCGAGACATAACTGTCTCTGTCCTTGGGGATGTCTCGAGACATGGCTGATGTCTCGAGACATACCTGTCTCTGCAGCTTTGGATGTCTCGAGACATAGCTGATGTCTCGAGACATAACTGTCTCTGTCTTTGGGGATGTCTCGAGACATAGCTGATGTCTCGAGACATACCTGTCTCTGCAGCTT
This sequence comes from Dactylorhiza incarnata, assembly GCA_033032865.1. Taxonomy (NCBI): domain Eukaryota; kingdom Viridiplantae; phylum Streptophyta; class Magnoliopsida; order Asparagales; family Orchidaceae; genus Dactylorhiza; species Dactylorhiza incarnata. The sequence continues at coordinate 1,050,703 of JAWHQI010000420.1, read as the reverse complement.
TGGATGTCTCGAGACATAAGGGATGTCTCGAGACATAGCTGTCTCTGGCCCTTTCTTGTCTCGAGAGATACCTTTCATGTCTCGAGCGATTTCTCTTGTCTCGAGAATTTCCCTTCATATCTCGAGAGGTCCCTTTCATGTCTCCAGCGATTTCTCTTATCTCGAGAATTTCCCTTCATATCTCGAGAGGTCCCTTTCATGTCTCGAGAGGTTGCCTATTACTCGAAAATTCAACCTTCTATCTTCCGAGAAGTCCTTTGTAGTTCTCGGGAAGTCCTCATTCTGATGTGATTTTTGGATGATTTTCGGTGGTGGGATTTCAAATTTTTGCATGATATCGCGAGACCACCGCCAGGGGCGCTGCCCCTTGGACCCCGTTAGGGGCTCTGCCCCTAAGACCCCGCCAGGGGCGCGGCCCCTTGGAACCCCGCCAGGAGCGCATGTGATTTTCGTTGCGATTCTCATGTTAAATCTTGTGTCCTCTCAAGCGCACAAGGATGTTGCCAGTATCCCTTCGGTGCTCCTGATCTTGAATCCCTTTTGCTTGAATTCTTTTACTCGTTGTGGTCTGTTAACGTTCGAGTTTACTCTTATGATTCGTCATGATTTATGCCTCTGATTACTTCTCCTCCTTCTTGAAACCTTGTGCCTCTTACAAGGGTACAAGGAGTTTTGCCCAAGCCTCTTGGGTGTCCTTGATCGTGAATCCCTCGAACTTGAACCCTTTTGCCTTTTTGGTTCAATGACTCCGAGTTTCCCCTTATGAATTGTTTGATCAGCAGTTATCTCATGGTGACCCTATCCTTAGGGTGTTTCTTCTTAGTATTTGTGATGTTAGCAGTATGCGGGGATGTTGTTAATAACTGCATTACGTTTTTTGATCATGTTTACCTCCTATCAAAATCTTAAACCTGCTGTGATCTTGCAAATCTTTGGTTTCGCTTGTGATTCATCTTGATCGGCGTGTGCTTTGCCTTGACCCTATTTCTTAGGGCCTTCCAGTAATTATCCTATCGGGCAGCGTCCCGTGTTTAATTAAAATTTAAGTAATAAGAACTACTGTCTTTAGCCTGACACAGTAGCGGTGTTTGGGGGGACAGTGAGGGAAAACATTATATCCTTGCACGGTAGTCGTGTTTGGGTGGTTGGGTCTAGAGACACCCCCACTCGTTTTGGGCTTGGGTTGCGGAGGTAAGTAACCGCTCCCGTTTATTTTGAGCTGATCAGTCTCATGTATGAAAAATTTACAAGATAATTAATTTATACTTGCTCCTACTTATGATATTTGGTTGCACTTGGTGCTTTGCTTAGCTCCTTGTTTCAGAGCTTCTTTTTCAGTGAATCAGGCTTGGGTTGGTACCCCGTATGCCTTTATTGCTTGTCTTTTCCTTATTTTCTTGCCACTTGCAATTCCCTTGCTGAGGCGTTCTTGTTTATTGAATGCCTCAGGTCCAGAGCTGTAGCGGTTGGTGGAGTAGCCCGAAGTCTTCGGGAGTTTTTAGCTGCTGTTTACCCCGCTGCTGCGAGGTAGTAGTAGTTGTTGTTGTTTGCTTTTCCTTGTGTTCAGACATGCTAGTTTGGGCCAATGGGTTAGTGTCAGCTTGTTGACGCTCATTGTGCCTCTTTGATACTTTATAGTTTACTTACCAGTTTATGCCACTGCTTTTAGATCTGATACCTTACTCTCTGGGAATGATTTATGACTAGGTGCATCATAGTGATAAAATGGCTTTTTCATTCATCTTCTTCTCATCATTTTTAACTAAAACCCTTAGTTTTAAAGTCACCTAAAGATATTTTCTATACTTATACTACGCCTAGATAAGTGCATATCATCTACTTTATGTCCTGCCTTCACGTGCATATAGGACCTTAAATGAACTAAATCAAGTGTTTTCCGCTGCAGTTACATATATAATTTTCTCTGTGGGCTAGTTGATCCACGAACTGAGAGACACAGTTCTGACTCTAAACCCTAATAAATGATTTCAAATAATGATTATCGTGAAATCATGTTTTCAACTATCAAGTAATAGGTTCCCGCCTGAGCGTCTGCAGTTGTCTCCTGCATGACGTGGCATCATGACGCGTATTTTCTCTTCCTCTGGTATTCTTAATTCCTGAGAAAATGCGGGTTGTGACAGAAGTCGTCGGGCTGTGAGAAGCAGAGAAGCCAAAGATGAGATCGCGAGAGAAGTGGATGCATACCTTCGAGGATAGAGCTGACGCGGACACAGACGAAGAACAGCAATGGAGGAGTTTGCGAAGATCCCTTCAAGTCGGACTGCCCAACAGCTGCAACAGTGGAGGAGGAGGAGTTCTTGAGGAACTGGCTATGGAAGAGGAGACTTGGAAGAGGCCCTCAGGTATAGTTGCGCATCATCATCTCGGCGGGGGCTCTGTCGACGGGAGGTAAGGGACCTTTTGGCAGGGATCTTCCGAAGGGAAGTAGGTTTATAGGAAGTAGGGTTATAGACGGAGTTATCGGTGGGTGGTAGTCGAGGAAATGACGGTAGAGTGCAGGGATGGAGAAAGCAGGAGGCTTGCTTGATGGAGGAGGCGAGCTTGCTGTCCTGGTTGCTTTCGGCGAGACTGCGGGAGTAGAGGAAAAAGCTGAGGCGTGTGCAAACCTTAGTTATTACACCACTTTGTTAAAAAAAAATTAAATTATGTGCATTAAAAGTGTGTGAAAGTAATTTACTTATGTTTTATTGTACACTTTACTTTACATACGTCTTGTATTTTGATGATTTAAATCAATTGTTAACATTGCCCAAAATACACTTATGTGCACATCATTATCTTTCATAACACTTCTTCTCATAAGTATTGGATTCTAATGCTTTATCTATACTACTCTTTATATAAAAATGCACTAGATAACCTATCATGATCTCTACAATGTTTTGGTATCTCTTGAACTTAAAATTAAGTAACATTGTAGTATAATCTCTCTTTAATATGTTCATTTCATGCTTGGTATCTTTATGAAAAATTTTGAGATTTCAAAAAGGTTAAAACATCTTTCAATTTTGAACTAAAACTCATATTTTTACTTATGCTTTTCATGCTTACAAAAAAGATGTTTCTTATAATCTTCCGCTTGCTTACAACTCTTATCTTTTTATTTGAAATCTCTTTTATATACTATGCTTCAACTCTTTATCATTTCATATATTTAAAAGCTCGATCATGCTTTGTTATTTAAATGCCTCCTTACTACCCTCACCCCACCTTCTTTTGATAATACCAAAAGGGGGAGATTAATTCAAGAAATCTAGAAGATTAAGGGGAGAATAATTAAATAATGCACCATTGCAATTAATTATAACATTTAGGGGGAGCTACATTTAGGGGGAGAATACAATTTAGGGGGAGTATATTAAAAAGTTTTCATGGAAAGCGTCTATTGCTCGATCATGACAACCCACTTTTGGTAATAACAAAAGGGGGAGAATAAAATGAGAAATCTAGTGACATATATATTTAGGGGGAGTAAAATCTGTCACGCAGTAAACCTTTTATTCATGCATATCTTTTATCGCACTTATCTATAAACTCACTAATTTCTCATATGGGTATTTGTTATTATCAAAAGGGGGAGATTGTTGGAGCTTGCTTTCCGCATCTCTTGGTTTGAGAATAACAAATACCGTATTGTATTTGATCTAGTCTTTTGTGTGTTTATAGTGGCCAGGTTGTATAGGTTCAATGAGGAGACAAGTCCTCGTTCATGGGCATGATCCGAGAACGACAAGTCTCAGGTTGGATGAGTTTTGTGTACTGATCTTAAAATGTCCATAACTTTCAATCCAGGAAGAGTTACGGAATGTGCCACCACATTTCGGAGATGAGAACGACTCAATCTACAGTATGGAGAAGTTTCGGATGGCAAAAATGAAGAGGAGATGTCGCCCAGGCGACAGTCACTGTCGCCCACGCGATAGTCAATGTCGCCCAGGCGACAGTCAATGTCGCCCAGGCGACAGCAGAGAAGTTACAACTACTTTCCCCCTCGGCAGCACGACGAAAAGCAGTTTTGAGATGTCAGAAATCCGACATCGATGTCGCTCAGGCGACAGCTCGGAGGTTACAACAACTGCCCACGACAGCACCACGACCGGCAGTTTTGCGCTGTCGGAAAATTCCGACAGTCACTGTCGGAATTCCGACAGCGATTTTCTATAAATTGACACCTTGTGTTCGTGCATTTCAACCACTAAAGATTCTAAGTCCCTTCCTGAGTGCATTCCATCCAGAGAGCTCCAGAACCTCATGAACTCCCATTTATGCTGAGATGGTTTGAAATTGAAGACGAGATCAGACGCGCTTCTACATCAAGGATCATCTCGAGGCTTCAACCTTCCTTTCAGAGATCTGAATTTCTAGGGAGTTCTTATTTTATCTTGTATTTTCATTTATATACATTTTACTTTGTATTGGTAGGGAAAATCGTCGTCTTGCGTGCGGCGTCTAAGTCCTTGCGTGGCTTAGGGGAAAATCACTTCCTTGTGCGGAGCGTCCAAGTCCTTGCGTGGCTTGGTGGGAAATCGTGGCCTTGTGTGCTACGTCTAGATCTTGGGAAGATCTAGAGGATAGGCTTGGGCTTGGTCTAGGGAGAGACAAGTGATAGCCTTCCGATCCTTGGGAGAAGGATTGGTAAACAAAAAGAAATTTACATTTGTACGCCTCCGATTTCTAGCGATATAGAAATCAAATTTATGTAAACACTTTTTCATATATATAATCATGTCTCTTTTGTGTTTACTTGATTTGTATCATTTGGCGTAATCTCTATTATATTGTGTTCTAAGTTTTCAATTCTAAATCTAAATTGTTTATTTCAATCTCCTTCATTATAAAACAATTTAGTAATTATCTTGAAAATTATAGAAAGAATTTTATTCCCTTATTCACCCCCCCCCCCCTCTAAGGGCGTCGTAAGATCCAACAGCCACTCAAGAGCTTTTCGAAGAGATGGCCACAAATGCGTACCAATGGAACATGCCCCGAGCGCGGCCTAATAAGCCGGCCGGAATTTTTGAATTAGACGCAAATGCGAATTTGGCCTTACAAGTTGAGCGCTTAACAAAGCAAGTGGCGGAGATGTCTGCTTCCTCCGCCACTCCTCCTTGGGCTAATAATGTTTTAATTGAAGAGCAAGTTGATTACATGGGAAATCCACCTCGGCCTTCCTATAACCCGAACACCGCTCCGTATAATAACACCTACAATGCGGGTTATAGGAATCATCCGAATTTCTCATGGAGCAATCAAGGAAATGCTCAGCGTCCCTTAAATTCAAATCAACCTCCAAATCAACTTCTTAATTTAACTCCCCCTCCAATTTTTAATCCACCCGATTTTCCACCGCAACAGCAAAAGCCCTCTCCGCTTGAAGAGGCTTTTGCAAAATATGTTGCTACAAATGAAGCGAACATCCGGAACCTTACCGGATCGATTAAAAATTTATAGAACCAAGTGTGCCAGCTAGCAAAGATAATCTCAGAGCGCCCGCAAGGATACCTTCCGGGAAACATGGAGCCAAACCCAAGGGAGAGCGCAAACGCGATTACACTCCGAAGCGGGAAGGAGGTGGTTTCAAAACAGGACGAACCCATGGTAACTTCCTCCCCTCCCCCTCCTCCTATTTTATCTTCGAATTTACCTGCTACGTTAGCTCCGCGCGCTTCTACTTCTAATATTCCGTATCCATCTAAGTTTAAAAGCGAGAGCGCCAAAAAGAATTATAAAAAGTTTTTAGATATTTTAAAGCAAATTCACATTAATGTACCCTTCTGCGAGGCTATCTCTCAAATGCCTAAATATGCGAAATATCTTAAGGAGTTGCTCTCCAATAAGAAAAGATTAGAAGATATTTCGCATATTTCTATGAACGCAGAATGCTCCGCGGTTGTACTCAACAAATTGCATAGAAAAGTGAATGACCCGGGACGGTTCTCCATCCCGTGTTTATTTGGCAATTCGTTAGTAAAACACGCTTTAGCGGATCTGGGAGCAAGTATCAATCTCATGCCCTTGTCACTATTTAAGAAGCTAGGTCTAGGAAATTCAAGCCCCACTCGAATGAGTATTCAATTAGCGGATCGCTCTTTAAAATATCCGGTAGGAATAGTGGAGGACGTGCTCGTCAAGGTCGACAAGTTCATCTTCCCGGTGGACTTTGTCATTCTTGACATCGAAGAGGATGCCGAAGTACCCCTCATACTCGGCCGCACCTTCCTTGCCACCTCCCGAGCCATTATTGCGTAAGTAACGGAAAGCTCCTCCTACGGGTTGGAGACGATGAAGTTTCTTTCGGCATAAATTCCTCGATGCGGAACACATTAGAAAACGACGATTCGTGTTTTTACCTGGAAGAGTGTTGGGAATTCGATTCACCTCCCGAGTTAGTCTCCACCTCGAGTCACGAGTCCAAACTCGCCGATCTCTTTTGTCTGGAAGAAGAAGAAGTCACTCGTTTCACACCACCCGAACCACTATTTTTAGAAAAATTGAAAATCAAAACTTCTTATGAAGAGACACCCGTTTTAGAACTAAAGCAACTCCCCCCTCACCTTAAGTATTTATTTTTAGAAAAAGAGTCGAAGCTACCCATCATCGTTTCATCCGAACTTAGCAACTCAGAAATTTCTGAGTTAGCTATTGTCTTAAGAAAGCACCGCCACGCAATTGCGTGGCAAATTTCGGATATTAAAGGTATAAACCCTTCCTTCTGCACCCATAAAATCTTTCTCGAAGATAATTCCCGAAATTCGGTCCAGCCTCAATGGCGGCTAAACCCTAACATGAAAGAAGTCGTTAAGGCCGAAGTGATCAAACTATTAGACGCGGGAATTATCTACCCGATATCGGATAGTACTTGGGTTAGCCCAGTACAAGTCGTACCAAAGAAATGAGGCGTTACTATAGTAGCTAACGAGAATAACGAGTTGATCCCAACCCGTACTGTTACGGGTTGGCGGATGTGCATCGATTACCGAAAACTAAATGATGCCACACGTAAGGATCACTTCCCTCTACCGATTATTGATCAAATCTTAGAGCGCCTTTCAGGTCACTCCTACTACTGTTTTCTCGATGGTTTGTCGGGATATTTTCAAATCCCAATTTAGCCCGACGACCAAGAGAAAACCACTTTCACTTGTCCCTTTGGCACCTTCGCTTATCGAAGGATGCCATTTGGTCTTTGTAACGCGCCAGCTACATTTCAAAGATGTATGTTGGCGATATTTGACGAGTTAGTAGAGGAGGTGATGGAAGTGTTTATGGACGACTTTTCTGTATTCGGAAACTCATTTAAAAATTGTTAAAAAAATCTTGAGCGCGTGTTGCAGCGATGTGAGGAAACGAATTTAGCACTTAATTGGGAGAAATGTCATTTTATGGTCAAGGAAGGATTAGTCCTTGGTCATAAAATTTCGGGCATGGGGATCGAGGTCGATAGGGCCAAGATTGAAGTGATCGAAAAACTCCCCCCTCCAACAAACGTAAAAGTTATTCGTAGTTTCCTAGGGCACGTAGGGTTCTATCTGCGCTTTATACAAAATTTTTCCAAAATCACAAAGTCGTTAACCCATCTTCTTGAAAAGGAATCCTCATTTATTTTTAGCGATGAATGCCATTTGGCCTTTAAACTTATCAAAGAAAAACTTATAAACTCCCCGATTCTAGTCGCGCCGGATTGGTCGCTCCCTTTTGAAATCATGTGCGACGCAAGTGACATTGCGGTTGGTGGCATTTTAGGCCAACGGGTGAGTAAGTGTTTCCACCCTATTTATTATGCGAGCAAAACACTCACGTCGGCACAAGCGAATTACACCACTACCGAAAAGGAGCTTCTAGCGATCGTTTTTGCCTTCGATAAGTTTAGGTCATACATCACCCTCTCGAAAGTTATCGTCTTCACGGATCACTCCACACTTAGGTATCTTTTAAGCAAATCGGACGCCAAGCCTCGCCTTTTGCGATGGATCCTCCTCTTGCAGGAGTTTGACTTAGAGATCCGGGACAAAAGAGGAGCCGAAAACTTGGCGGCCGATCACCTTTCTCGTTTAGAAAATCCCTCCTCGGAAGCATTAATAGAGGCCGACATCAACGATAAATTTCCCGAAGAGCGCCTCCTAGCTCTCGAAAATTTTAATTCATCTTCTACCCCATGGTTTGCGGATTTTGCTAACTATTTAGTATCCCGGGTCCTGCCAAAAGAATTCTCGAGTCAGCAAAAGAAGAAATTCTTTTCTAATTTAACGAATTACTTTTGGGAGGACCCCTTTTTATTCCGAGTATGCGCTGACCAGGTTGTGAGAAGATGTGTTTCAAGTGAGGAAGGCTTTAAAATTTTACATCATTGTCATGAGGGACCCACCGGTGGTCACTATCATTCAAACCGAACCGCGAGGAAGGCGCTGGAGGCGGGCTTTTATTGGCCCACGCTCTTCAAAGATGCTCACACCCTTGTGAGTACTTGCGACAGCTGCAAGCGGTCGGGGAACATCTCCCGCCGGGATGAGATGCCCCAAAAAATTTTCTTAGAATGAGAAAGTTTTGATCTTTGGGGCATTGATTTCGTTGGTCCTCTCCCTCCTTCATTTTCAAATAAGTATATTCTAGTGGCGGTCGACTACGTGTCGAGGTGGGCGGAAGCGCAAGCTCTCCCCACCAACGATGCGCGAGTCGTCGTTAACTTTTTAAAAAAATTATTCTCTCGATTTGGCACTCCGCGCGCTATTGTGAGTGATCGGGGCACCCATTTTTGCAATACTAAATTCACAAAAATATTAGTAAAATATGGTGTCACACACAAATTATCCACTGCATATCACCCACAAACGAGCGGCCAAGTCGAAGTTGTTAATCGAGAATTAAAACGGATTTTAGAAAAAACAGTTTCTATTAATCGGAAGGATTGGGCAATAAAGCTCGATGACGCGCTATGGGCCTATCGAACGGCGTACAAGACCGCTATCGGTTATACACCATATCGAATGGTCTTTGGCAAGGCTTGCCACCTTCCGGTCAAATTAGAACACCGCGTATTTTGGGCGCTTAAATTTTTAAATCTTGATTCTACTTTAGCCGGCGAACAAAGAAAATTTCAAATGAACGAATTGGATGAGTGGAGAGCGAATGCGTATGAGAGTAACAAATTATATAAGGAGCGAACAAAGTTTTATCACGACAAACATAAAATTTCCAAAAACTTTTTCGCCGGGCGATCTCGTCCTCCTTTATAATTCTCGTCTTCACCTTTTTCCGGGAAAGCTGAAATCTCGATGGTCCGGACCTTTTATTGTTAAAGAGGTTTGGTCCTATGGGACATTTCTAATTTCCCACCCGGAAAAAGTTTCCTTCAAAGTTAACGGGCACCGCCTTAAATTGTATCTTCCGGGAGACTTACCTAATGACAAGAGTGATGCGATATTTCTTAGTAATATAACATGATTGGCAAGTGGGTCAAGCTACGCGACCTTAAACAAAGCGCTTTTGGGAGGCACCCCAAAGTTATCTTTTTATTGTTTTCTCCTGTTTTCTTTTTCTTGTTCCTTCTTTAACATCTTTTGTAGGTAATCGCGGCTTCCCCACAAAGCTTTAAAAACCAGGGAAGCTCTTTTTCCTTCTTTCCTTTCTTTTTCCTTGCATTTCTTTTTACCTTTTCTTACTTCATACATACTTTTAAACATTGGGGACAATGTTTAACTTTAAGTACGGGGGTGTAAATAGCCCTTTGTAAATATTTGTAAATAGTTTTATGAAGAAAATTTTCAAAAAAAAAATGAAAAGAAAAAAATACCAAAAACAAATTTTAATTTTGTTTCTATGTTTTCCTTTATTTAAGCACTTGTAAAATCCAAAAACTCAAAAGAAAAAAGATATTTTAGAAAATCGAAAATTTAAATCTTGGAAAGGGACGTTTGGGATTTCATCCCATCACACCTCCTAGTACCTTGCGAACCCTTCACCGGGTAGCCCTTGGGAAGTCCAAGACTTAACAAAAATTGTTATGTTTTTAAAGCTAGTTTCCTTTCTTTGTAAATAGTTTTTAATGAGAAAAATTCAAAAAAAAAAAAAGATAATATCAAAAATTCAAAAAAATTCTTAATATCAAAAATTCCAAAAATTCTTATATCCCTCCTTCTTGTTGTTTTTGTGATTTCTTAGAAATCTAGTTGAGAATGTTTATAAGCATGTTTAAGTTTTTAATTGGCTAAAATTTTGCTTATCATAGTTTGTTAATTTTAAATTTGAGGTAATCTTGATTTAAGAATCATCTTATGATTTTAAATTGATTAGAGAATTTTGTTAGCATGACTTCTCTTTTTATTTTTAAATGGCTTCATTTTGTAGTGAATTTCCTATACCTCTTTAGATTTCAATTATATTTTCTTCTAACTTTTTAGATCTTAGGAAATTTAATGTTACTAGAATTTGCTCTCAATATAATTTAAAGCTAGCTAGATTTATTTCCCTTCCTTACCCCCTTTGTGGCATAAAAAAAATGAACTTTAAAAGATCATATGTCATGGGAATAAGAGGATAAAATTCATTAATCCCTAAAACATATGCACCCAAAATATTTGAAAAGATTATATGGCATGGAGTAAGAGGATAAAATTCATTACTCCTAAACCATGAACATTTTGGGTTTTTATTAGAAGAGAAAAAAAAAAGGAAATTTCATGATAAATTCCATTTCCTCCATTCAAAAATTTCTCTTCTTATGCCAAATTTTATGAAATCCCCCTTAGCCAATTATCATTGTTCTAGTTTTAGTTGAAAATTATGGAGAGAGCAATATTTAGTAATTTACTTTTCCTTAAGTTTCTTTTAAGGTAGAGTTCTTATAATTTTAATCTAATTTAGTTTTATAATTTCTACAATATTGTAAACTAATTAATTTTCTCGAGAAGTCTTTGCCTAAACATTTTTCCTCTTTTCAAATCATCATCATAATTTAGGACTTAACTCCCCCTTGAATTTACTCTTAACTTAACTTTTGGTTTAAATGAAATTTTAGTTTAAAATTAAAATTTTTTTCAAGGATGTCTTATAAATTATGTCTCACACTTTTGCTCTTGAATAGCAAAACCTCAAGTATGGGGGTATTTGATAAGTATTATTTTTATAACTTTTTTAATAGAAAATTTTGTAAATATTTAATATGAATTTTCCTTTTTATGTCAATTTTAGGTTTTAGGTAGTTCTTTTTGTAATTTTTATTCTAACTTAGCTTAATTTCAATATTTGCAGAATTTTGGGACAAATCGGGAAAAATAGCATGTCACGCCCTCGGTCACGCCCGTGACCCAGGGCGTGTAACCTGAAGATCAGTCTAGAATCGATGCCACGCTGTTTGAACCAGTCCACACCAAGTCAAGCCCCAGGTCACGCCCGTGACTGATGGCGCAAATCTCACACACCGCTATAGGCGGTAGCTTGACTGCGACACGAAACGGCAGTGTACCGATCGTTCAAGTAATAAATGTTGGGAATAAATCCCCGAGTGTCGGTCTCTTGAGGAACACAATAAGGTGGAGTTTACTATTGAGGCAGGACTTGAGATCGAAGTCCTTAAATCGGATGGATTGCGGGGGAGTTGGGTTGGCTTTTGGAAAATAAAATGAAAGCTAACAACTACTCCTATGCAATGCCGCTATGCAATGCTTCGCTTGGCGGGATGGAGACTAGGCAGGCCTTGAGCGCGCTGCGTCGCAAGGGCGGATGGACGAGAAGGCAAGCGGAATCGAACAATGCAGGCCTTGAGCGCGCTGCTTCGTTAGGCGGGATGGAATACGGGCCGCGATGCCACGCTTCGGTAGGCGGATGGGCGAGTAGGCTAGCAAAATGAGGGTCGCAAGCACCTCTTCGACAAGCACGCCACTAGCAATTGCTAGTGCGGCACCGGACAACCAACAAACCACACCACAAGGTGCACCTCAATAATTAAACAAAAATACTCAATCACATAGACATAATCAAGTAAAAATGCTATTTAATCAAAATACACTTCATCATAATGTTAGATCTAGTTGCAAATACATCAATAAAAGGAGAACAAGGCAAGAAATCGACCGAATCCGAAGGCTCGTTGAAGATTCACGGTTGGAATCGCCGGGTTGTCAATCCGCGTCCAAGCTCGGTCCGCAACTACGTCCGGGGTAGAGAGAGCTGTCACGACTCTCCAATGGACCCGTCTTCTTCGTGTCACGATCCGGTGGAGGTTGCCAACTTCCTCTTGCTCGATGGAGATAGCGGCTAGGTCTTCCTTTGGAGCTCTTGGATGAAGGAGGAGGCCGAGAGGAAACTCCGGCTCAAGATAGGCGTGAAGAGCAAGCCCGGAGATCCTCCCTAAGGTGGGCGGCGATGGAGGGGCGAAACTGGGCGAACGGGAGCAGAAAACGGCGGAGTCGGGCGAGAGTCCGACCTAAAATCGCGAGCAGGGAATTTATAGGCGCTGGAATTAAACAGTGCGCACGGTCATTGGCGCACGACCAGTGGTCGTGCGCACTAGCATTCGGTGATCGTGCGCTCTGCCTGGACGGAACCTGCAAAGACAGAAATTATAAAATAACATGTTCGCACGACCAGTGGCGCACGACCGGTGGTCGTGCGCACTATCGTCGGTGGTCGTGCGCATTAGACCAAACAGAACTCAGAAATTTAATGATGAGTGCGCACTAACAGTGGCGCACGACCGGTGGTCGTGCGCACTAGCGTTGGTGGTCGTGCGCACTACACCAAACAGAACTCATAAAAAGGGCTAACTGCACACGATCAGTGGCGCACGACCAGTGGTCGTGCGCAATAGAACCAGTGATCGTGCGCAGTGTTCCTGTGCAGAATTGCACCGGGAACACTTGCACGACTCCTATTCCAGCGTACAACCACGAATCCAGCTACTGAAAGTGGCACCTAACAGTGCATGAAAACTACTAATGAAGATAAACATGAAAACACACCAAAATGGGCCTAAAGGTGCACCTAGCATGGAATATCAAATATAAACAATAACAGGGCTAAAGTGCAGTGAAATGACTAACTAAATGGCCCAGATGAGTCCATAAAAGTGTATATGATCTGGACTCATCACACCCCCAGACTTAACTGTTTGCGCGTCCCGAGCAAACAAATTCTGCGCGAACGGGGAAAGAAAAGTAGATGGCTTAAGATTACACTACAAAGTACCATGCGAAGTCGCATGCTCACGTGCATAAGAGAATTAGTAGAAAAGATTTCTGATTATAAAAACAGTTTATAAATTTCTAAAAGAGTAAAAGCATATTACAACTACTCAAAATGGTGAACAACGGTGAATCATTCGGTCACGCATACGGAGAAAGTAAACTAAACGCTGAGATGAGCATTGCTCAAGATTGGGGTGCGGGAAAAACTCCACTGAAATCCATCAGTGTCGGTGACCATAGGCTTGCCCGGTCACATTCTCTCCACGACACTAGATTGGTTCATAGCGTGAGTCGGTAGGACTTTAGGTTAGAGATGGGGCTTGGGTTACGGTGAGGTAAACAAGGATACACAAAATGGCTCAAACACATAACCCAAATGAGCTTTAAAAATAACTACCCACGCACCAAAATCGAATGCAAGTGCATCACACCCCCAGACTTGGACATTTGCAACATAGGTGTGTGCACCGCCTACTCCCAATACACAATTTTTCTACATGATTTTCAATAAAACTCGCCTTTCTTTTTCTCTTTTTTCCTTTTCAATTTTTTTTTCTTTTTCTTTAAATCTTCTTTTCCTTGTCGTTTTCTTTCAGCAAATTTTCAAAGGAGCATAACCACAGGTTCTCATAGTAAACACCACAATCAACACCCCCCAAAATGTAAATGAGATTATAACTAAAGCTCAGATTTGGGTGTGCGACTAGGTTAGGCTTTTAGGCTTTGGTGAGAAACATGTGGAGCTGAATCAAGGAAAGGGTAGGCACAAAGGGGCTAGCAAGGGTAGACGATAGGCATGAAATAAAAAGTTCAACCGGGCCAAAATAATGGCCTACGTCATATTCACGCACTAGAACTATCCTATGCCAATGCTTCAAGAATCGCTTGGGGCAAGTTCTAGCCACCGAGAAAGATTCTCCTTTCTCCTGACTCAAGCAATACGAATCTAGCGATCGTTTACACACATCCTTATGCTACCGTTTGATTCCACCAGATTCACCATTTGAGTAAAGTAAACAACATTTACACTAATAAGAAAAATATAAAACCATAGTATAAAAAGAAATCTAATCTACACAAATCTCTATGCAACCGAGCACTCGACTAGGAGCACTACTAGAGTCAACATTTTACTCCGCTACATAGTCCTAAGCCATCACCTAGACTTTCCCAAATAAGCAGAAGAATTAAATTCACAACAGAGCAAGCAAACAGATGAGTACGCGCTCGAGTGGGTGCTGTGGTGTGCAATGAAAATGAACAAAACATTTTAAAAGAAATCTTCTAGTATGCAGTGCAATAGTGCACGTGAGCGGGTAAACAAAACTACTCTCCCCCAGACTTAAACTAAACAATCCACAGAATATATGACATGAACATCAGGAAAGGCTAGGGAAAGAGAGTACCCAGTGCTCAGAAATGAGCACACCAGAAGATTGGCGTGTAAGCTAAAACAAAACTGCAGCATCCGCCATCCAGAAAAAGATACCTGCAGGGGTCAGCTCCGCAAAAACAAAAGAAACAGAAAAAGATAAACTACAATAAACTACAGCTAACTAAACAGGATGGATTAAAATAAAATGTATGAAAAGTAAGATAACTACTGGGGTTATTGTCATCCCAGCACGACTTATTCAAATTTTGTACAGTTCTAGCTTATAGGCCTATGAAAAGAAAAGTGCACAGGTAACTGGCCTAATATGCGTGTCGGTAGCGGGTACCGATACGGAGATAGAACAGTCACCCCTCTACCTAAATATAGATACATGCTCCTCACAGGTAGAGGGTAGAGAAAGTAAGAAGAGGAGGAGGCCTGGTCCTCACTCAACTCACCAAAAATATCCTTGCCTAGCAAGGCGTCGTCAACAGGGAGGCAGCTGGAGGAAAAGGCAATGAGTGGAGCTTCCTCTACGGAGGGGGAATAAACCTCCTCACATGAGAGGATGCTCACATCATTGACTTGAGCAAAAAGCTCCAAGTCCTCCTGGGATACCTGTGAAGACTCAACCTGCACAGGCTCGAATGAAGAAGGGGGGTCGAGAAATAAAGAAGACGAATGACATAAATAAACATTAATCGGGGGAGTGGTCCCGGTCTCACTCCCATCAGGTTGGGGATGTAAAATAATGTTAGCATTGTCATCAATGCTACAAGAGTTGGCGGGATCAACGGTGGCCAGGCTTAGGATTTGAACTTCCTCCACCGGTGTTGAGGAAAACTCCTCTTCACCTAGAAGGTTGTCCCCCTCCATAGGAATAGGCACAACACAAAGATCAACAACCTCCTCATGCGACACATCCTCAACAATGTCGTCGGAAACGAAAGTAGAATGCACAATAGGGGAAAGAATCGAATCCACTAGAAGTGGTGGATGCACAGGGAGAATAGGCTCAGCAATGTCGGTGCCCAGATCAGCCACACATCCAGTGACCGTGTCCATGCCATACCCTTCAAGATGTGAAGGTGACAAAGACACATAACCAGATGTTGAAGGTGTGCCGCCAGAGTTAGGATTCGGGACGATCCGGATATCCGGCTCGTCATCCTCATCCAATTGGCGACGAAAAGCAGCACAATCCTTCAGGGCATGATCTGTGCTCCGACAAAACTGGCACTGCCTAGCGGGCTTCTTTGGCACAGCGGGGGCTGGAGCCGAAAAGAAGTAAGACGGTAAAGGCTCAGCAGAGTAGCCATAAGACTTACGCTCACCATATGGAGTATCAGACGGAGTCGATGCTCTATATGCTGGGCGAGAAGAATTATGCCTACTATTCTCCGTAGGGCATTCATCACTAGAGTGGGAGGAAGCTCCACACCAACGGCAACGGAAATTGAGATGTGCCCACATAATGTGAAGATAATACGATTCAGACAAAATGTGCAAAATACTACACCTAACAAAAATTTACTAAAGCAACCTAATAAAAACAAGAAAATGGAATAAAAAGAACAGAAATAAAATAACAGAAAATGCAATTTACAAATGGAAGGGCTTTTCTCTCAGGTTCTCCCTCTCCAGAAAACTCACACGACTGTGTTCCCCGGCAACGGCGCCAAAAACTTGATGGCGCAAATCTCACACACCGCTATAGGCGGTAGCTTGACTGCGACACGAAACGGCAGTGTACCGATCGTTCAAGTAATAAATGTTGGGAATAAATCCCCGAGTGTCGGTCTCTTGAGGAACACAATAAGGTGGAGTTTACTATTGAGGCAGGACTTGAGATCGAAGTCCTTAAATCGGATGGATTGCGGGGGAGTTGGGTTGGCTTTTGGAAAATAAAATGAAAGCTAACAACTACTCCTATGCAATGCCGCTATGCAATGCTTCGCTTGGCGGGATGGAGACTAGGCAGGCCTTGAGCGCGCTGCGTCGCAAGGGCGGATGGACGAGAAGGCAAGCGGAATCGAACAATGCAGGCCTTGAGCGCGCTGCTTCGTTAGGCGGGATGGAATACGGGCCGCGATGCCACGCTTCGGTAGGCGGATGGGCGAGTAGGCTAGCAAAATGAGGGTCGCAAGCACCTCTTCGACAAGCACGCCACTAGCAATTGCTAGTGCGGCACCGGACAACCAACAAACCACACCACAAGGTGCACCTCAATAATATAAACAAAAATACTCAATCACATAGACATAATCAAGTAAAAATGCTATTTAATCAAAATACACTTCATCATAATGTTAGATCTAGTTGCAAATACATCAATAAAAGGAGAACAAGGCAAGAAATCGACCGAATCCGAAGGCTCGTTGAAGATTCACGGTTGGAATCGCCGGGTTGTCAATCCGCGTCCAAGCTCGGTCCGCAACTACGTCCGGGGTAGAGAGAGCTGTCACGACTCTCCAATGGACCCGTCTTCTTCGTGTCACGATCCGGTGGAGGTTGCCAACTTCCTCTTGCTCGATGGAGATAGCGGCTAGGTCTTCCTTTGGAGCTCTTGGATGAAGGAGGAGGCCGAGAGGAAACTCCGGCTCAAGATAGGCGTGAAGAGCAAGCCCGGAGATCCTCCCTAAGGTGGGCGGCGATGGAGGGGCGAAACTGGGCGAACGGGAGCAGAAAACGGCGGAGTCGGGCGAGAGTCCGACCTAAAATCGCGAGCAGGGAATTTATAGGCGCTGGAATTAAACAGTGCGCACGGTCATTGGCGCACGACCAGTGGTCGTGCGCACTAGCATTCGGTGATCGTGCGCTCTGCCTGGACGGAACCTGCAAAGACAGAAATTATAAAATAACATGTTCGCACGACCAGTGGCGCACGACCGGTGGTCGTGCGCACTATCGTCGGTGGTCGTGCGCATTAGACCAAACAGAACTCAGAAATTTAATGATGAGTGCGCACTAACAGTGGCGCACGACCGGTGGTCGTGCGCACTAGCGTTGGTGGTCGTGCGCACTACACCAAACAGAACTCATAAAAAGGGCTAACTGCACACGATCAGTGGCGCACGACCAGTGGTCGTGCGCAATAGAACCAGTGATCGTGCGCAGTGTTCCTGTGCAGAATTGCACCGGGAACACTTGCACGACTCCTATTCCAGCGTACAACCACGAATCCAGCTACTGAAAGTGGCACCTAACAGTGCATGAAAACTACTAATGAAGATAAACATGAAAACACACCAAAATGGGCCTAAAGGTGCACCTAGCATGGAATATCAAATATAAACAATAACAGGGCTAAAGTGCAGTGAAATGACTAACTAAATGGCCCAGATGAGTCCATAAAAGTGTATATGATCTGGACTCATCAGTGACCCAAAGTCACGCCCGTGACCGGGGGCGTGTAATCTTAGAATCTTCCACGTAGAGCCGTCATCGAGACGTGGAGCTGCAGTCGAGAAGTCAACTTGAGTCACGCCCGTGACCCACATGTCACGGCCGTGACTTGCCCGCGTGATCTCTGCTTCGCCGCCGCGCCAAATTCCAGCCCACGCCGCATTTAATGCAGCCGTCCAAAGTCACGGCCGTGACCCGACATGTCACGCTGTGACATGTCACTTTTCGCCGCGCCGTCCAAAAAGCCCACGCCGCTGTCGGATCCGATGTGAATAGTGCAGTCACGCCCTTGGTCACGCCCGTGACCGAGGGCTTGTAATCTGAAATTTTTTCCTATAAATTCAGAGGTTCTCCTTGAGTCCAGGGTTCAGAATTTTGGAGTGGGGGAGGTGCTGCTGGAGCCAATCCTGAGTATTTTTCACTTTCATGTTCATGTTCATGTTTCTTTCCTTTCATGTTCTCTTCTTTTTTCTCATGCAATGTACTAGCTTTCTTTCAATGCAATAGCCTAGTTTAAGTTTGTAACTTTATTTCTTCTAGCTTGCAATCTCCTTTCTTAAGGTTTGTAATAGTTTTCATTTAAATAAAAATTAGTTTGCTCTCTTTATTTGTCTTCCCCTTCCTTAGCTAATTTTTCTTATTATGGAATTTCATTTTTCTTTCTCTTCCCCCTCCACCATGATTAACTAATCCTCATTAGTACTCGATCAAAATGATCCGAGGATGAGATGGACAAGTTATGATTTTCTAAAGTTTTCTTTTTCTATTTTTATAAACGCTTGAATTACCCTTGATTTTAATTAGTGAGGCCATATTATCGATGTATGGTTTTTGCTTATGTTTTCATACTTAGTTAGTCGAGAGGCTCAAGGTATGAATCGATCACTCAAGGGTAAAGAGAGTTGCACGCACCCCTCGAGAGAGGATGACGTAAATCTCCCGGATTGGAGTCAAATCCAAAGCGGGGTTCACTTCGTAAAGCAAGTTTTAGGTAATCGATTATAGGACGAGAGTCCGGTTGATTTTTCCTAATCTTAGTTGGGCATTAACCTCGAGAGAGGCATGTTCGAGCTTCGGGAACCTCCACGGTCAAGTAGTTCAATTTAAACGGAATTAGATTTATTCTCTTTTCACTTGTCTATTCTCACTCCAAGGTGACTTTTGATTGAGTACTAGCCTCTTTTATCATCATCTAAACCCTTAATTTAGCTTGCAATTTCTCTTTTTCTAGCTAAGTAACCAAAACCCCAAAATATCATTAGATAAGATAATAGCGACTTTCCTCAAAGTAGAAGTAATCAACGCGCCCTGTGGAATACGACCTTGGTATTTCTTAATATCCTATACTATAGACGATAAGGTATACTTGCCTTTATCGGATATAGATTGGAGAGAATTCTCAAACCTTCACTAAATTTCAAAACCGCAAAATCAAAATCACAGACCAAATGGGTCTGCCAACAGCGTGACTCCGCTGTTCCGGGAGACTATTAGCGAACCCTCAGGGGATACCAAGTAAATTACCCACTGGGGCCCCACCGTGCGAGGGGTCTACGGGGACTCTACTCGACTACGATTGAAAAGAGAAACAAAGTACATGCATCAAAGATTACAGGAATGTGAATTCCATGCTTCAGCACGTAGGCATGCAATATAAATAAATAAGGCCTTCTCGGGCCGGCACAACCTTGGGCTTAAACCCGTTATTTCCTGCTTTGTTCTGCAACACATGTACGCCAACGTCCTGCCAACCGATGGCAAGCTGATCATCGATCAACTACAACGGGCCAAAGCCTTATCGACCCTACCCCTTTTTTTAGTGTGGCAATATTTCGCCCCTGCAAGCAAGTAGTATGCAACTTCCTCGGAGTCTTCTCCGGGAACCCCAGAACATCACTAATCCGGATTGACATATCCGGATGGGCTTCACACAGCATGCCTAAGTCCGTACTCGCGCTTCCGGACGCTAATGCAATTACAAGCGGGGATGTACACATAGACCCATCGGAGAGCTCCTGAGAGGACCCAGTGCAACCAACTCGACCAAAAGACCAGTCTGTTGGTGAAGGCGCAACTTAATCTTTATATCAACGGAAAGGGCTACGGGTCAAGTGAGGGAACGCTGGACCCTACAATCCCCCCCCCCCCCCAGTGTCCAGCACGACCCGCAAGCTCAGAGGTGCTCCACATGGCCCGCAAGCTCAGAGGTGGCTTGACACATGGCTCCGACCGCCTGACCCACCGGGACCCACACAGGTAGAGAGAATTTCAAGAATTATCAGCGCCCCCCCGGTCTCGAACCCGCAACCTGCTTTGATACCAATTGAGAGGACCCAGCGCAACCAACTCGACCAAAAGCCCGGTATGTTGGTGAAGGAGCAACTTAATCTTTATATCAACGGAAAGGCGCTACGGGTCAAGTGTAACATCCCCAAAACAACTAGACCCCTAAGATGCACCTTGTCTTTAAAAGGGCATGGCATTGCTCTAAGAGGCCAAAATGGCCCTAAGAACCAAGGTGAATAGGTTAAAAAATCACCTTGGTGTGCAAATAGCAAAATTGAGCCCAAGGCTTAAGACTTGATATCTAGCTCCTAAATAATAAATTGACCACAGCAAACCCTTCCTTAACACTAAGATAGACTAATGAGACAAAATGGACCAATTGGAATTGACCAATTTTGGGAAAGTTGGGTCAATTACCGAAAACCCCAATTTTGCCAAATTGAACTAATCCCCTTCACTTAACCTTCAATTGACTCAATGTGACCAAATTGATCACCCCTAAACACTAAGGGGATTAAATGAGACCTATATGAGCCAAAGTGCACATTCAATCTTGGAGGATTAGGGCAAGATCACCAAAATGCCCAAATTGCCCCTATAGGCAATTTGGTGCAATTAAGCCCCATTTGACCCCACCTGGACTTAATTCCTCTTGGGATGAGTTCATAGTGCCTAGCGGAGCAATATGACTCAGTCACATTAAGTGGTGTGAGATTGGATCAAGCCCCAAACCCTAAATCCCAATTTTAGCCTAATTGGGTCAAGTGAGCCCCAAACCCAAGCTAAGTGGGATTAACCCAACTCTATAGCCCAAGAAGGTAGCCCACATGATAACCAGCCCCCAGCCATCTAAAAAATTCGAAATTGGGGTAGAAATTACACATGGAGCTAGGCTTTAATGGGGGAAGAGGACAAGAGGAGGCAAAAGAGGAGAGAATAGGGGATGGGTGCCAAATGGCATCCCAATTCCTTTCCCCATGCATTGCTTTAGGCAGGGGAGTTACTTCCCCTCAGAATGGGGCAGTGGGCAGAGGGTTCTGATAGGCTGAGAGGGGCGGCAAGGAGGCTGGCCAGAAATCTCCATAATGGCAAACAGCCATATACCCCTCTCCCCATCAATTCTCCTCACCATCACCTTCAGAAGCTCATGAGGAGTCAAACTTGAGCTTTACAGAGGAGTATTTGATGCAGAAATGAGAATGGGAGGTGGAGCTCACGGGAGGTGGTCGTCCATGGCAATCACGAGTTTCCTTCAACCTCAAGACAAATCAAGGCAAGTTTCCTCCCCCTCTCCCCCTGTGCTAGTTCTCCCTTCTTCCCGTTTTGATTTTTATTAAGAAATGGCGAGTTTGCCATATCCCCGATCGGGCTCCAAGGCCCCTCCAAATCCCCTCCCCCATTTTTCTTACAGGCCACCTCTGGCCGAGACATCACCGCCAATCGACGGCCAAACCTCGACCGGAGGTGATGACGTCAGCCATTTGGCCGGAGACGGCCTAAGTTGGCCGGAAATTCCCCCGCAAACCAGCCCAGGCGCAGCGAATCAGAGCCTTTGGCTCATCGAGGAAGACGTAATCTGGGCCGTTGATTTCGCGTGAAATCCTTATCCGCAGCCCAAATTTATATTAATACATTCATTTAAATTAAATGTCACATTTCATGCAGCCCCTTAAACAATTTATTAAAAATACCTCCTCCCATTTTCTGGGAAAACTTTGAATACCAAAGTTGTAGCTCATGCCCCCAGCTATCTACAGTAAAATTTTCGTGATTTATGGAGCACTAGAACTGCCTGTATGAATTTTCTTCTCCTTTATGAGTATTAAACTAATATAGTGTTGGAACCCTAAAATAAATATGGAAAATTATAGGCTTTGAATCAGGAGTACTTACCAACATGAATGTTGTAGCTAAGAACCTAAGGAGCTCATAGAAATTTGCTTTGCTCGATTTGGAGTTCTACAACTCAATATATAATTTTTCTAGTGTAGACCACATTATATATAAATTATATGCTTCATGAATTCTGTCACATTTAGCTAACCAATGTTGTAGGCTGAATTTGAGGCCCTTAGTTGCCGAAAATCGAAAAATGCCCAGAGACAAAAATTGTAGACCTCTGAGTCTAATTTGTATAGAAATTGAAATCAGGTCATTTGGAGACCTGTAGACCCTTGTGGGTCAAATTTAGTGAGACTGGTTTAATTAGTGAACCAGCCGCTTATTTATTAATTCCCATTGATAGGGACTTCACCAAGGCCTGAAATTTTGGGCATGGTTGAGATGTGTGCAGAGGCATGTCCAATAGGAAAATCAGATTTTTAGGAGGAGATTTTTCTATGGTTTTACCCATTATTTGATTATCAAATTAATGTGAATTAGGGAGCTAGACACCTCAAGTTGGTCCCAAATTTTGGTGAGGGCTTCTTTAGGTCATGCATGGACACAGGTTAAAATTTCATCACATGTGCATGAGTATATTTCTCTGAACTTCAAAATGAAGTTTGTGTCTTAAGAGAAAAATTGGGGTACTAATAGTCAATTTGGGCTTTTGAACCTTTTGATGGAATTGAAGGTGGGTATCACCTTGCATGCCTCTGAAACCTTGGGGTTTTTGTATGTCATGAGGATATACATCTTTGACATAAGTCTCATGACCTTTGGAAATGATTTTCTTAAAGTTTCTAAGTAAATTCAAATTGTCACACTTGTAAATTAATGAAATTTATGAGATTAAAACAGTTAGCAAAAATCCCACCTTCTAGGCATAGTCTTTTCATGACATTAAATATCCTTGGGAACAATCTCATGTGGTTTAAATGAAAATTTAGGGTAGCTCCTTTAAAATTATGAAATGCCCTCCATGGGCAAATAAATTAATTATTGAGAAATTTATATATAGAAAATGTCGATTCTCTGGAATGTGTATCTTTATGATGAGGCACATCAGTAGGAGTAATCTCATGTGGCCTAGATAAAAATTTAGCTTAGTTCCTTTACAAATTTTGAAATGTCTTTCATGGATAAATTATTTGATTATTGAGCAATTATGGCTAAATAATCCCTGGTAGATTATGAAACTTTGGATTTGGTGTTTCTAGATGATTATTGTACTAGGTTAATTTTCTCAGAATTTATAGAGACATGTAATTGGCAGTTGTAGTGTAATACCTTTTTGGCACACCATTTGTAATAAATAGTAATTATGGATAAATACTCCCTGGTAAATTATGAAACTTTGGATTTGGTGTTTCTAAATGATTATGGTACTAGGTTAATTTTCTCAGAATTTATAGAGACATATAGATGGTAGTTGTAGTGTAATCCCTTATTGGCACACCATTTGTAATAAATAGTAATTATGGATAAATATGCCCTGGTCAATTATGAAACTTTGGATTTGGTGTTTTTAGATGATTATTGTACTAGGTTAATTTTCTCAGAATTTATAGAGACATATAATTGGTAGTTGCAGTGTAATCCCTTATTGGCACACCATTTGTAATAAATAGTAATTATGGATAAATACTCCCTGGTAAATTATGAAATTTTGGATTTGGTGTTTCGAGATGATTATGGTACTAGGTTAATTTCCTCAAAATTTATAGAGACATATAATTGGTAGTTGTAATGTAATCCCTTATTGGCACACCATTTGTAATAAATAGTAATTATGGATAAATACTCCTGGTAAATTATGAAACTTTGGATTTGGTGTTTTTAGATGATTATGATACTAGGTTAATTTTCTCAGAATTTATAGAGACATATAGATGGTAGTTGTAGTGTAATCCCTTATTGGCACACCATTTGTAATAAATAGTAATTATGGATAAATACTCCCTGGTAAATTATGAAACTTTGGATTTGGTGTTTCTAGACGATTATTGCACTAGGTTAATTTTCTCAGAATTTATAGAGACATATAGATGGTAGTTGTAGTGTAATCTCTTATTGGCACACCATTTGTAATAAATAGTAATTATGGATAAATACTCCCTGGTAAATCATGAAACTTTGGATTTGGTGTTTCTAGATGATTATTGTACTAGGTTAATTTTCTCAGAATTTATAGAGACATATTAATGGTAGTTGTAGTGTAACCCCTTATTGGCACACCAAATGCAATAAATGATAAATAAGAGTAAATACTCCTTGGATTAATATGAAACTCAGGATCTGGTGTTTTTAGACCAATATTGCGCTATAGTAATTTTACCAAAATTTATTGAAGTCTTAACATAGCACTTGTAGTGTAAATCCCTATTTGCACCCCTTTTATGTTAAATAGAAATTATGGTTAAATAGTTCCTGTAAGAATGTGAAATTTGGGGTTTGAGGTTTTTAGACCAATATTATGATACAGTGAATTCATCAGAATTTATGGAAATCATTAGTTGACAGTCGATGTATAAATCACTATCTGCACGTCTTCTATTTTAATAGAGACTAAGATTTAAGTTTCCCTGGAGAAATTATGAAATTAGGATTTGAGGTTGTTAGATCCCTGCTCATTGCGAACCCATGGTAATAATTGGAACTCATTTGGATATGATCAAGATTGCACCTTAGGAGTCAAATCTAGCTCAATCTTATTTTGGTCTGCGAATAGTAAAACTGATTTATATGATTTAGACCACCACTGACCTTCACACATAGAACTATTAACTCTTTGACTATTATGAAGGCTCAGATTATTTGGAAGAACACCTCTAAGGGGCACCATGGGAAATAAGGGTTGGGTGCGTTTAGCAAAACTATAAGTGGAGGAATTTATAATGATATAAAAAGGAGGTTAGACCTCATCAAGGGCCCCACAGACAATTCATCTGTGTTAAATGATTATATGGGAGTAAAACTACCCTTAGCCGGGTGATGACGCAAATCTCGCACACCTCTATAGGCGGTAGCTCGACTGCGGCACGAAACGGAAGTGTACCGATCGTTCAAGTAATATAAAACGAGGAGTAAATCCCCGAGTATCGATCTCGGAAGGAACACAGTAAGGTGGAGTTGACTATTGAGGAGGACTTGAGATTGAAGTCCTTAAGGTCGGATAGATTGCGGGATGCTTGGTTTGGATTGCGGAAAACAAAATAAAAATAGCTACGACTACTCCTATGCAGGCCTTGAGCGCACTGCTTCGCCAGGCGGGATGGAAGACTACACGGGCTGCAATGCACCGAATCGCTAGGCGGATGGACGAGCAGGCTAGCGGATGGAGTGGAGAGAGCGGCGGAATGAGGGTAGCAAGCACCTCTTCGCAAAGCACACCACTAACAATTGTTAGGGCGGCACAACACAACAAACAATCCACACCACAAGGCACACCTCAAATGAAAATATAACAAGATTACTCAATCACATAGACATGATTTCATACTAATGTTAACAAATAAAAGTATACTTCATCAAACATATAAGAAATCCAACTAAACTATCAACTACAAGAGGAGATGAGTGTGCGAAATCGACCGACTCCGAAGTCTTGTTGAGGATTCACGGAAGGAATCGCCGGGTTGTCAATCCGCGTCCAAGCTCGGTCCTCAACTGCGTCTGGGGTAGAGAAGGTTGTCACTACCTTCCAATGGACCCGTCTTCTTCGTGTCACGAACCGGAGGAATGATCACAAGCTGCTCCAATCTTGAAGAAGAAGGCTAGGTTGACTCCCTTCTTGAAGCCCAAGGATGAAGGAGGAGGCCAAGAGGAAGCTCCGGCGATGATTTGGCGTTGAAAGCTTGCCGGAGATCCTCCCTAAGGTGGGCGGCGCTGGAGGAGTCGAAACCTCCCGAAATAGGCGGAAAACGGCGGACTGGAAGTGATCCCGACCTAAAATCGTGCTTGCCTATTTATAGGCGGAGCAGGAAATAAACACCGCGCACGATCAGGCGCACGACCAATGGTCGTGCGCGAAGGAATGCCTCTGATCGTGCGCGAAGAACCTGTAGCATAGGCTTGAACTGCAAAATAGCGCACGGTCAGCGGCGCACGACCAGTGGTCGTGCATGAAGAATCCCAATGATTGTGTGCCGTCGCTCGATCTGGGGAGGGAATTAACGCACGACCAGTGGTCGTGCGCCTGGTCGTGCCCGAAGGAAAACGCACGACCAGTGGCTTTTTCGACCGAAAATCACCCAGAACCCATCCCGAGTGACGCACAACCCTTGGACCTGCATGAAAATATACTAGACCACAGGAATACATGAAATCACACCACAATGGACATAAATGTGCACTAAGCAATGAAATGGGCAACGTGATCAAATAGAATTGAATATAGGCCTAAAGTGAAGTGCAAGTGCATGAAAACTAGCACAGATGAGTCCGGAAATCACTATATAAACTGGACTCATCACACCCCCAGACTTACCAGTTTGCACGTCCCGAGCAAACACATCCTAAGAAGGTGGGAAAAAATAAATAGCTAGCTTAAAATTACACCGAGGAGTACCATGCGAAGTCGCATACCCAAGTGCATAGAGAAATAGTGGATAAGGTTTCTTATTATACACATAGTTTAAATGCTTCTAATGGAGTAAATAAATATTACTACTACTCATAAATGTGAATCACGGTGAATCAATCGGTCACGCATATGGGGAAAGTAAAATACACGCTGAGATGAGCATTTCCCAGGCTAGGGTTTGGGACAAACTCCACCGAAATCCATCGGTGTCGGAGACCATAAGCTCGCCCGGTCACATTCTCTCCACAGCACTAGATTAGTTCATAGCGTGAGTCGGTAGGGCTTAAGGTTTTTCATGAGGCTTGGGTTACGGTGAGGTAAACAATGATAAACTGGACGGCTTAAAGCAACCAACCCAAATGAGCTTAAACAATAACTCTATTCCCGCAGCTACAAAAACATGCGGATGCACCACACCCCCAGACTTGGACCTGAACGCATGGGTATGTGCACCGCCTACTCCAAAATACATATCTCAAATAGATTTTCAATTAAACTCATTCTCATTTTTCTTTTCTTTTTTCTCATTTCATTTCTTCTTCTAATTTTATATTTTTTAAATTCAGCAAATGTTCAAGGGAGTACATCCACATCTCCAAATTTAACATCACCACATCAACATTCCAAAATACAAATGTGAAAACAGCTAAAGCTCAGCTTTGGGTATGTGACTAGGATCGGTTTTTTGGTTTTGGTGGAATAAAATGTGGAACTGAATCAAAGGGATGGGATAGGCACAAATGGGCTAACGAGGATAAGATAACAGGATTGGCACAAAGGCTCAACCGGGCCAAAATGATGGCCTACGTCATTCTTGCGCAACAGAATTATCCTATGCCAATGCTTCAAGAATTTCTTGGGGCGAGTTCTTAGTCACCGAGAAAGGTTATCCTTCCTCCCGACACAAGCAATACACGTCTAGCGATAATTTACACACACCCATATGCTACCTTTTGATTCAAACCGGATTCACAATTTGAGTATAGCAAACATTACTTACACTAATAGAAATGTATAAGACTACTAGTATAAAAAGGAATCTAATCTACACAAATCTTTATGCTCACAAAAGCATTAGACTAGGAACACCGGAGTCAACATATTACTCCACTATATAATTTAAAAGCCAGCATAATGATTTGCCCGAACCTTGCTCAAGAAATGAGTTTAACTCGCGGCACGCAAACAGCTAAGCACACGCTCAAGTGGGTGCAAGTGGTGTGTGATGCAATGATCTAAACAAAATAAATCAATAAAAGCTTCTAGTATGCATATGCAGTGTGCACGTGCTTTGTGTAACAGATACTAGCTCTCCCCCATACTTAAACTATGCATTAAGATATTCTAAAACAAAGTTGGGGGAAGAGGGTACCCAATGCTCAGCAAATGAGCATACCAGAAGACGCGTGTAGAACATGACCAAGCCGCACCTCCGCCATACGAAGAATCGCGACCACCGCCTTCCATAGGAATGACCTGCAGGGGTGAGCTCCGCAAAAACAAAAAGAAATAGAAAAACTAAAACTGAATTGAAATTTAACTAACTATTCTACTTAACGAAAAATACAATGCAAGAAAAAAAATAAGATAAATACTGGGGTTATTGTCTTCCCAGCACGACTTATTCAAAACTTTACGAGTTCTAGATAATGGGCCTATAGAATAGAAAATGCACAGGTAACTGTTCCATTATCCGTTTCGGTGGCCGGTACCGATACGACGATAAAACAGTCACCCCTCTACCTGCATAATAATACCTGCAACGCACAGGTAGGAAACAGAATGTAAGATGAGGAGGAGGAATAAGCCTCACTCATCTCACACAAAAAATCCTTGCCAAGCAAGGTGTCATCCACAGCAGGTCCGCAGGAGGAGAAGGAAATGAATGAGGCTTCCTCTATGGAGGGGGGATCAACCTCCTCACATGAGAGGATACACTCATCATTGACTTGAGCAGAATGCTCCAAGTCCTCCTGAAGTACCTGCGAAGACTCAACCAGCACAGGCTCAGATATAGCAGAAGGGGGGTCAAGAAATAAAAGAGAAGAAGAACATAAATAAAAATCAAGCGGGGGAGTGGTCCCGGACTTACTCCCAATAGGTTGGGAAAGTAAAATAATGCTTGCATTGTCATCAATACTACAAGGTTCGGCGGGATCAACAAGGGCCAGGCCTAGGATTTGGACTTCCTCCACCGGTGCTGAGGAAAGCTCCTCTTCACCTATAAGGTTGTCCTCCTCCATCAGAGTAGGCACAATACATAGATCGTCAGCTTCATCTTGCGGCACATCATCAACAATGTCGTCGGAGACGAGCATAGTATAATGCACGACAGGGGAAGGAATGGTGCTTGGATAAAGGTCAAACACTGATTCCTCACAAAGAATCAAATCTACGCTAGGTGATGGATGCACAGGGGAGATAGGCTCGGCCATGTCAGAGCCTAGATCAGCCACGCATCTAGTGACTGTGTCCACATCATACCCTTCACAAGATGAAGGTGACACAGACACATAACCAGATGTTGAAGGTGTGCTGCCAGAAGTAGGACTCGGGACGATCCGGATATCCGGCTCATCATCCTCGTCCAATTGGCGAAGATACTCGGCACAGCCTTCATGGCGTGATCCATGCTTTGACAGAACAAGCACCGTTTTATATTACCCCTTGGTCCTTGAGGGGCCGGGGAGGAATATAAAAATGGTGTATGCGGCGATGACGAGTGGCCATAAGATTTGGGCACAGGGCATGAAGAACCATAGGAAAATGGTGCTCCGTACACCGGGCCACGAGAATTATGCCCACCATCTTCCATAGGGCATCTATCACTAGCGTGAGAAATATCTCCACATAAACGGCAACGAATATTAAATGAAGCCTACATTATATGGAGATAGCAAGATTCAAAATAAAGACACTATCGTGCAAACTGTTACACCTAACAGTAATTTACTAAACAACCTATTTAAAAACAGGAAAATAGAATAAAAAGAACTGAAATAATAAAAAAACGACGCAATCTACAAATGGAAGGGCTTCTCTCTCAGATTCTCCCTCTCCAGAAAACTCACACGTCTGTGTTCCCCGGCAACGGCGCCAAAAACTTGATGGCGCAAATCTCGCACACCGCTATAGGCGGTAGCTCGACTGCGGCATGAAACGGCAGTGTACCGATCGTTCAAGTAATATAAAACGAGGAGTAAATCCCCGAGTATCGATCTCGGAAGGAACACAGTAAGGTGGAGTTGACTATTGAGGAGGACTTGAGATTGAAGTCCTTAAGGTCGGATGGATTGCGGGAGGCTTCGTTTGGATTGCGGAAAACAAAATAAAAATAGCTACGACTACTCCTATGCAGGCCTTGAGCGCACTGCTTCGCCAGGCGGGATGGAAGACTACACGGGCCGCAATGCACCGAATCGCTAGGCGGATGGATGAGCAGGCTAGCGGATGGAGTGGAGAGAGCGGCGGAATGAGGGTCGCAAGCACCTCTTCGCAAAGCACACCACTAACAATTGTTAGGGCGGCACAACACAACAAACAATCCACACCACAGGCACACCTCAAATGAAAATATAACAAGATTACTCAATCACATAGACATGATTTCATACTAATGTTAACAAATAAAAGTATACTTCATCAAACATATAAGAAATCCAACTAAACTATCAACTACAAGAGGAGATGAGTGTGCGAAATCGACCAACTCCGAAGTCTTGTTGAGGATTCACGGAAGGAATCGCCGGGTTGTCAATCCGCGTCCAAGCTCGGTCCTCAACTGCGTCCGGGGTAGAGAAGGTTGTCACTACCTTCCAATGGACCCGTCTTCTTCGTGTCACGAACCGGAGGAATGATCATAAGCTGCTCCAATCTTGAAGAAGAAGGCTAGGTTGACTCCCTTCTTGAAGCCCAAGGATGAAGGAGGAGGCCAAGAGGAAGCTCCGGCTACGATTTGGCGTTGAAAGCTTGCCCGGAGATCCTCCCTAAGGTGGGCGGCGCTGGAGGAGTCGAAACCCCCCGAAATAGGCGGAAAACGGCGGACTGGAAGTGATCCCGACCTAAAATCGCGCTTGCCTATTTATAGGCGGAGCAGGAAATAAACACTGCGCACGATCAGGCGCACGACTAATGGTCGTGCGCGAAGGAATGCCTCTGATCGTGCACGAAGAACCTGTAGCATAGGCTTGAACTTAAAAATAGCGCACGGTCAGCGGCGCACGACCATTGGTCGTGCACGAAGAAGGCTAATGATTGTGTGCTGTCGCTCGATCTGGGGAGGGAATTAACGCACGACCAGTGGTCGTGCGCCTGGTCGTGCGCGAAGGAAAATGCACGACCAGTGGCTTTTTCGACCGAAAATCCCCCAGAACCCATCCCGAGTGACGCACAACCCTTCGACCTGCATGAAAATATACTAGACCATGAGATTACATGAAATCACACCACAATGGGCATAAATGTGCACTAAGCAATGAAATGGGCAACGTGATCAAATAGAATTGAATATAGGCCTAAAGTGAAGTGCAAGTGCATGAAAACTAGCCCAGATGAGTTCGGAAATCACTATATAAACTGGACTCATCACCGGGTGCTCCATTTTAAGGTATATACTCAAGGAAAAGTCGAGAAATATCTAAGGCAAACCCTGGATTAAGGATGACGAAGAATAGGAGTGTGGGTCCAAGTAAGGTTGAGAATGCTAATTGAATGTGTGCAGTTCCTCGGTGAAGAAGGGAACTCGAGCTTAGAATGTGATGACGGGAGAGTCAGCACCCGATCACAATTGATGGTGTTGGAGTTCAAAAGAACTCCCCCACTCCTAGGAGCCAAGTTTAACTCATCTTATAGATTTAATGTAATTGGAGAGGATAATGGGAATCAAGTAAAAAGGGGTAGATACCCACAAGATTAAGTTCCTTGGGAAGAGGAAGTTCGGGGTATCAGCCCGCCACACTTCCCAGTACCGCTGCGAGCCCCTCACCGGGTAACCCTCCGGAAGTCCAAGGCTAACCCTAAAGCTTCTAAGATCAACTAAATTATAGACAAGACTAGTTAAGTAGGAGAACATGACAAGTTAATTTCCATCCCAAACCGGAACATTTTATAAGGAAGGACTGGGATAGTCCTGCGAGCGGTAGGCTCAGGTTATAAGGAAGGACTGGGATAGTCCTGCGAGCGGTAGGCTTGGGTTATAAGGAAGGAGTAGGATAGTCCTGCGAGCGGTAGGCTCGGGTTATAAGGAAGGACTGGGATAGTCCTGCGAGCGGTAGGCTCGGGTTATAAGGAAGGACTGGGATAGTCCTGCGAGCGGTAGGCTCGGGTTATAAGGAAGGACTGGGATAGTCCTGCGAGCGGTAAGCTCGGGTTATAAGGAAGGACTGGGATAGTCCTGCGATCGGTAGGCTCGGGTTATAAGGAAGGACTGGGATAGTCCTGCGAGCGGTAGGCTCATAGTTTAAAGATAAGACTGGTGTAGTCTAGCGAGCGGTAGGCTCGTAGTTTAAAGATAAGACTAGTGTAGTCTAGCGAGCGGTAGGCTCGTAGTTTAAATATAAGAGTAGTGTAGTCTAGCGAGCGGTAGACTCATAATTTAAACATAAGACTAGTGTAGTCTAGCGAGCGGTAGGCTCGTAGTTTAAATATAAGACTCGTATAGTCTGGCGAGCGGTAGGCTCTACTTTATAAATGTTGACGTAGATTTGTGAGTTGGACCTCGGTAGTAAATGGTTAATACATGTTGCTTGTGTGTAAGATGTGGTGGGTCTTCAGTTCTTTCTTAGTCGTCACAACGACAGCAGTTCGTTGACTCGGCAGTGCTAGTGGTTTTATGGGGGCCAGGTTGTCTTACTGCGCGTCCGACGGGACGGATTCCCCAAACCCTGCTTGGCCAATTCAGTTTAGTACGCAGGAGCTCGTGAGTACCGGGTACCGGTATCACAGCGTACATTAGGGCCTAGGTCTGGTAGTGTGACTTACCGACCTAGGTGAGGAGACGCCCACTCCTCTGCCACCGTTTGACCACGATGGGAGGTGCCCGAGAGGTTAGCTACCTCCGAAAAGTGGGAACTAAAGGTCTGTACGTACAGAGTCGTGTGGGTGAGTTGCATGTGTATGAAATAATAATACAAACATTGCATCATTGCATTGCACATCATAACATAGCATTTCTGCACAAACAGAGACCTCATCGTATAAATTAGTGTGGGCTCTTTTATACGATGAGTTTACTTCTTGCCAGATCCCTTAGCTTATGTGCTTCGTGCGTGTGCATATAAGTTAAGGTTACTTTCGTAGCTGCCTTATTTATTTATATACCTGCTCTTTTACTTGTACTGCTCTTTATTTATTGTTATATACATACTCCTGCTAGAGTAGAGATGTTTTCATTACTTGTTTAGTATCTATATACTTGCTAGTCTCGCCGCTGTCACCTGCTTTTGACTTACCCTTTGATGTCCTCCGCTTCCTCCCCCCGCACGGTGCCTAGGAGTCGCGGGTAGAGGCGGTGAGGAATATGCTGAGTCTTATAGACTGATGGTCGGTGGACCTCATCATTTTAGGGGTGACGCGTCGGAACAGCAGGACCACGTTCAGGAGACAGGACAGGAGGATGGGATGAAGCAGAGTAGTCACTACACGTCGCCGCAGCAGTTGTTACAGATGCAAGAAGACAGTGTTTGATAGCTTCCGCATAGATGTAGAGTGAGAGTGATGTTGCACTATACTTAAAAAATGTACCAGGCATATGCCCTTATTCGTTTAGTTCTCTATTGCTTTTAATTCACATCATGGACATTGTAAACATGTAATTACATATTTAATGTGATTTGTGGACTAGTTTCTTCTATCTGCTTCTATTACTACTAATTGCGGTTGGCCTGGATGCTGTTGATTAGCCGGCAGGATCGGCGTATTATGGCGGTGACCATTGGGTGTAATTGTCTCGCTACAAAACGGCGGTTCTGGGCGGTAAGACCAGGGAAAGAATGCAAAAAAAAGAGGGTCTTACATCAAGTAAGGGAACGCTGGACCCTATAGCTCCCTTCCTCCACCCGTTGGTGGAGAGGGGCTTCCATGCAATCATGATAAATTAGGGCTTCACCTGCCCGAGGAGAAATTTCGTTACCCTTGAAGCGTGCTTTGGAACCATGGCAACGGTGGTAGCAGTTTCCACTCGGCGATTTGCTCTTCCAAAACAATTTTCCACAAAGATCCTCGGCACGAACTTCACCCAGCAAAGGCTGATTCCAGCAAGAGTTCGACAATGCCCTTTCGGAAAGCTACCCTCCAGGTCACACCAATCGGCAAAGGCAAATGTGTCCCAACATCAAGGTTTCTCCGGCAAGGTTTTGCCTCCCGGCATGGGTGTTTGCGGCGACGAGAAAAAGGGCAGCAACTCAGCAAGGCGGCGGCAGCAGAAAATCTAGCAGAGGAGAACCCTTCTCCTCTTCCTGGTTGCCGTCGCAACAATGACAGAGGGGACGACAGCCCCTCCTCTTCCTTCTCCGACGCTCGGCTGGCGACTCACGGCGATGGGGAGGCGGGAAAACAGAGCGGCGATCTGATTCGATCTACTCCCCCACTTTTACCCTCTATCGGCGCTGAAATAGGACGAGAGCGGCAATCTGGCTCGGCCTGGTGTCGGGCCGACAGGGAGGAGGGCGACGGGGTCGGGACTCCTCCTTCTGCTCACAGGCGACGCGAGGGGGAAGAGCGACGGGGAGCGTGAAGGACGCCTGCTGCCCTAGACGCGCGCGAAGAAGAAGGGGGGGGGGGGGGGGGGGGGGGGCTCGGGTCCTACGGATGGGAAAGGATGAGGAGGGGGTTTTAGTTTTAGGTTTTATAAAAACCCTAGCCAAAACTGGCTATCCGCAGACCACTCCTCTAAATGCACACCAAGACCCGCTAACCGCACCCCGATCAATGCTAGCCAATCACAAGACACCTCGGGTCCCAGCTATCTGGGGAGGGTCCCACCCGACGGGTACGGGGTTGTACAGAAACATTGTTGGGCAAGCTCAAGTCCTATGAGCAGCTCATCAAATCCAGGGAAGCTGAACAATCAACTTCATCTCCAGCAACAAAGAAGGAAAGGAGCATAGTTTTCAAAGCAGCTGAAGAAGAAGAATAAGCTCCAAGAGATGAGGAGTTCATGAACCTTCTAGCCAAAAGGTTCTACAAGATGGCCAAGAAGAATTTCAGAAAGAAGGACTCCAGATCAAGGGAAAAGCCAAGGTATGACAAGTCAAATTCTAAAGATATTGTTTGTTATGGCTGCAGGAAACCTGGACATATTCTGCCAGATTGTCCAGAAAATCAGAAGAAGGAGAAGAGAATTGAAAAATAAGAAAGAAGATACTCCATCAAGTCTTCCTCCCACAAACACCAAAAGAAGGGAAGAGGATTTGTAGCATAAACTTGGAGGGACAATGAATCAGAACAGTCATCCAGTTCTTCAGATAATGAAGAAGAATCAAAGGAGAATGATCAGTGTCTGATGGAAATTTATGACTCAAGCAGTGAGTCAGCAGGTGCTTCTTCATCCAGTGATGATGAGATAATGAAGAAGAGAAGAACTTCTGCATGATGGCAATCAATGCCTCAGCCAACAATTCTGATGAAGAATAATCAGAATCAGAAGCACAATATGATGCTGATCAGGTAATATCTAACTTTTATTTTACTTCAGTTGGATTCAAAGATGAATTCAAGGATCTTTGCTTAGACTTACTAAAATCTGAGAAAGAAATAATCTCACTCAGACATAAGCTAGCTGAAACGAATAAAATAGGTGAAGAAAATGTAAATCTTAAGAAAGATTTGGCTGCCTTTAGGGAACACATTGTTCTCATTGAGAGCAAGTTGTCTGAAGCTAAAAGGTTTGAAGAATCCCTAAATGGGAGAAGCATCAAACTGATGGACATTACAAGCAATGTTAATGCTAGACTTAATAGCAAACTAGGCTTGGGTGCGTCATTAAGTGAGCCACATCTAATTATAAAAACATACTCTCTACAGCTATAAAATTTATCTCTGCTAAGAGCAAAGAGGTTGTAGGAGTAAATAAAAACATTTCAAGTAAGACTGTCGAGAATAACAGAAATCAGCAGAATTCATCGAACGGAGCTCGACGAAATGTATCCACTTTGTCGAATGGAGCTCGACGAACTCTGAAGACAGATTTTCAATATAGTCATTATATGAATGGCGCTCGACGAAATCTCAGTCATTCGTCAAACGGCGCTCGACGAACTCAGCCCAGTTCGTCGAACAGAAAATATACAGAGAATTTGAACAATTCTTATTCTTCACATTCTAAGAATCCTTTCACTGAATGGATAATACCTCCAAGGAGAGATCATCCACAAGGTTACAAGGACCAACCTGAAATGTCTTTTATTTTAGATTTTTGTGGAAATACAAAAAGGCCCAAGGTAATCTGGGTCAAGAAAAAATAGATTGTTTTTTTATTATTGCAGGTACACAGCTGTCCAAGAATAAATAAAAAATGGTATTTGTATAGTGGTTGTTCAAAGCATATGACAGGAAACAAGGCCAATATCAATTCAGTTTCAATTTGGTAATACCTTAATAGATAAGGGCGATATAATTAACTATAAGGCAATGCTTAAACCTATTGAAAATATTCTTAACTCCAATTACAGTCAAACAAAAAGTTATAGGATTCAATTGAATTTTCTCAACTTAAGAATAAAGTCAGATAACTTCATGTTCCCACAGACATTCTCAGGATCATCAAGATTTGAGTATTCTACTCTAATTGCATTGATCAGAAATAATCATGGCACTGAGTTTTTGAATCTCTTTTGATAAGAGAATTCTGTAAGAATGAAGGTATCAGGCAGTGTATCCTTGAGAAGATAAGAATTCCTTAGAATCCATTAAAAGCTGTAGCAACCCATCATATTTATGGAATCCTATTTAAAGCAAAATCTAGGATATGTTCCTTCTAATAAAGCATATAGTGTTTATAACAAATCTACCCTTAAAATAGAAGTGTATATGCATTGTTGGAACTAACCTCTTAAATAAGGAGAGGAATACCACCTCTACCCGAGACATTTATTTTGCAGGTACAGGATCACTTTCTCATTCAGGTCATTTCTTCCAAAATATTCTTCAACTATTTGAAGAACAACAACTTATGAAGTCATTGACCACCAGGATCAAACTCATTTTCTTTTGATATCAGAGACCTCAACTGATACCAGAGGTCACTTTAAATTAGTATTCAACTGGGATCAAACTATCAGTTGCAGAAATAAAAGAAAGGGCTTACACTCTCAAGATAGAGAATGCAAATGAAATTGCAAGTTCAATATCACAAAACCAGGACTTTCAATTGGTATCAGAATCAAAGCTTACCTTTCAATTGGTATCAAAATCAAAGCTTACCTTTCAATTGGTATCAAAATCAAAGCTTCACTTTCAATTGGTCATATCTGAAGCTTCTTTTTATTTCAGCCTGTCATCATTAATCAAATATTTTATTTTAGCTGAATGTCTACAAAATTGTTTCTCTTTCTAGTTCCCTTTGCACTTGATCTCTATTTTATTGTGCAGGAACAATAGCAATGACAATCTTGCATCCTTCCCTACCTCCATCAAATGTCCCTTCTTCAAGGGGCCTAGCTTGAGGCCTTCCTGAAACTAGGCAGGGGGAGAAGTTTTTATGAACAAGCTCCATTTGATGCAGTGTTTTGCTCAGGGGGAGTTGTTCTATAAACTAGGCAAGGGGAGAAAGCTGAAGAACCTCCAGTCTCAGGGGGAGACACTCTCAGGGGGAGATGCCTTCAGAAAGGGCAAGATGACAAGCACAACTAATCAGAATTATAAAGTTGTTCAGATTAGAAAGCAGATTGCAGTATTTGTATGCAGATTCAGAATACAGTTTGGGATTTAAAAGAAGCAGCAGATAGCATATTCAGATTATAAAGATTCAGTTCAACAAATTCAGAAAGCTGATTTACATAGCAGATACAGTTCAGTTAAAGATCAGAATTCAGAACAATACAATTCAGACAATATCAAATTTCAGAATTCAGATGTTAGAATTCAGAAAAAGAAAAGGTTCTTTTTATTAGTTTTTATTGAAATGTAGTTTCAAAACTCAGAGTACTATTAATTTTATATCTGATGAAATTTTTAAAATATATCAGATATATTAATGCTCTGTTTTTTTTGCTGTATTAGTGTTTGTTTATTTTCAATTTTTGTCAAATAGTGTCCTAACCCAAATATGGGGAGATTGTTGGAACAACCGTATTTCTGATTTGGGCTAGGATCACTATATGTTGACTAAGGACAAAGTTGACCCCAATGTATAGTTTATGAGTCAAGAGTTTAGGCTGTTAGAACTCAAGATTTCGTTCAGATTTTGCGTTCGATGAACGGCTACCTGCATTCGACGAACGGCAAGCTCTCTGCGTTCGACGAACGGCAAGCTCTCTGCGTTCGACGAACGACAAGCTCTCTGCGTTCGACGAACGGCTTGCGTTCTGCGTTCAACGAACGGCTTGCGTTCTGCGTTCAACGAACGGCTTACATTCTGCGTTCGACGAACGGATTGCTTCAAGCTCGTCTCAGCGGACGATGATCCCGTCTCAGCGGTTCAGCGGTCGACGAACAGATTGTTTCAGTGGTCAACGAACCCATCTCAGCGGTCGAAGAATTTGTCTAAGTGCAGCGCTCGACTAATTATATTCTGCAGTCGACGATTTTGCTCAAGCTCAGCGGTCGACGAATTTATCCAGGCTCAGCGGTCGACGAATACTTCCGTTCGACGAACTCCAGTCTGCGTTCGATGAACACCTTCAGATCGATGAAAGTTCTCCACAACTCAACAAAATTAATTACTCCAGCAAGATTCATTTTAGGTCGACGAAGTAAATATTGCGTTCGGCAAAAAATATTGAGATCAACGAAAATTCTCTATACATCAGATTTATTTCATAAATATTATATTTACTCATTCTCTGAACTCAGATCGACTACAGCAATGGCTCTTTCTATCAGATCAAGTAAGGAAAATATATTTCTTTTATTATTCCAAGATTATAGCCGTTGACATTCCTCGGAAAAGGACATTTCATGGAAAAGGAAAGAGATTTACGGCACAGCAGATATACTGTTCCCAGAATAGCTCTTCAGCGTATTTCATTCCTTAATGTAATGGATTTGCATTTAATAGCTGTTAGAGATTTCAAAAGAGAAAAGGCAGAAGATATAGCAGATTAATATACAGCAGTTTTTCACGACAACAAGAATACAGAACATATTACAGTTTTTCTGCACAGGAAAATAAAGGAGAAATATACAGGAAGAACAGAAGAACAAAATCACATGGATCTTCATCTTCTTCCTCTAGCAGCACTTACATACTGAGAAAATCTTCATCAACAATACTCTCTCAGTCATCAGCTGCAAGCACAGATCTCCAAAGAGCAACAAACAATCGGAGAAGCATTCTTGTGTCTCAGATTTATCAGCTACAGGAAGATTATTTCTTTCAAGAGAAAGCTCCAGCCAATCAACTGTCAAACATTTCATATCAGACAGAGGAGTTTTTCAACATACATCCACTAGAGTCTTCTCTCAGCATCTTAACAGAGAAGAACATCTAAACCCCTCTCTATCCCATCTTGTACAGGGTTAAAACTCCCTTCAAAAGTTTACCTCATTGGTGGAAAGACACCTGATTAAAAAATCTAGTTGGTTTTGAGCACCTGATCAAAAGCTCTGTGGTGTGTGGACACCTGAACAAAAACCCCTTGGTGTGAGGGCACCTGATCAAAAATCCTAGTGGATCCTACCAAGTGTGGTAGAAGAGTAGACATACCCAGGTTTATTGGGGAAATACTATAAAATTCATTGTGTCTTTGTGTCTGTCAATTTTTGTGTTGCCTGTGCTGTGTGTTGTTTTCTTTATTCATTTTATTTTAGTTTTATAAATCACTCTATACACATATATATATTAGTATTTTAATTCCGCAATAAAACTAAGGGAAATGTTATAATACTCTATTCACCCCCCCCCCCCTCTAGAGTTAATTTAAGATCTAACCTCCCATTCAAACCCGCGCAAGCCGCCCGGACAAAAGAGGAGGTCTCCCAGGTCAGACCGCTCAGAACAACTGAGACAGAACCGGCCAGAGCACTGGTGCAGATCGCGCGGTCTCTGCGGTCTCCAACCTCCAGACCGCCCTGCACCCTTCCACTTCTACTTCAAAAATTTAACACACCCCCTTGAAGTGGGAAGTGGAAGTCAGCCCAAGCAACTTCGCAATCGACCAAATGGTCCCTTCTACAGTGGCTTAGTAAATATGTCAGTGACATTTTCCTTGCTCTGCACATGCTCCACAATCAGAGATCCCTCCAACACCTTCTCACGAATGAAATGGTGATGAATCTCTATGTGCTTTGTACGCGCGTGACAAACTGGATTGTTCACCAGTTTGAGAGCACTCTCATTGTCACCACGTAGCAGAGTAGGACCTCGCACCTCCCTATGAATGTCCTTCACAAGCCTCCTAAGCCAGATGGCTTCCTGAGCCGCCAAAGCCGAAGCTTTGTACTCTGCTTCTGTGGTAGATACAGACACAGAATCCTGCTTCTTGCTGCACCATGATATAGCTGTAGAGCTTGTCATAAAGACATATCCAGACGTAGATTTCCGATCATCTGAATCCCCTCCATAATCAGCATCCATGTACCCATGCAAGCAAAAGCCTGAATCTCTCCTGTAGAAGAGACCCAAATCCAAGGTGGATTTGACATACTTCAATATACTCCTAGCCGCCACAAGATGAGGTTTCCAAGGCTCTGTCATAAACCGACTCACCCTGCCAACTGCATAAGCAATATCTGGCTTCGTGATCGTCAAGTATATCAAGCTTCCGACCAAAGCCCGGAACACCAAAGGATCGGTAAAAACCTTCCCTTCATCTCGTCAAAGATGAACTCCAACCTCCAGTGGAGTAGAGCTTCTCTTCCCCCCTTCCATGCCGAACCTCTTCACGATTCGATCCGCATAGCCCTTTTAAGAAGCAAGCATACCCCTCTCTTTCCTCTCCACTTCGAGCCCAAGGAAATGGTGGAGCTCACCCAAATCCTTCATCTGGAATCTGATAGCTAGCTCACCACGAAGCCTAGCTACCTCCACTTCAGAATTCCCCGTGACGATCATATCATCCACGTATAGCAGCACCAAGACATGAAGCTCCCTCGTCTTCTTTACGAATAAGCTTGTAACTGAATTAGAAACAAAGTATCCACAGAACTGGAGGTATTCTGCGATCTTCCCGTACCACGCCCGAGGCGCTTGCTTCAAGCAGTAAAGAGCCTTCCTGAGCTTGCAAACATATCTTGGTTGCTCTTCGGATACATAACGAGGTGGTTGATCCATGACGATATCCTTCTCAATCTCTCCATATAAGAAAGCGTTCTTCACGTCGAGTTGCCAAATCTTCCATCCTTGGCACGCTGCCAATGCGATCACCACCCGAACCGAAGTCATCTTGGCAACAGGGCTAAACGTTTCCTCATAATCCTCCCCATATTTTTGAGAGAAACCTCGAGCTACAAGGTGAGCCTTGTACCACTCAATACTTCCATCAACCTTCTTCTTCAATTTGAAAACCCACTTGCAAGTCACCGGAGTAACTCCCTCAACCTTAGGCACCAAGTCCCAAGTCTCATTCTTCCTGAGGGCAGCCATCTCTTCATCCATGGCTCCTTCCCACTCCTTGACTCCAACGACATTTTCATAACAAGATGGCTCTCTCTCATCCAGGGGACATACGAAGAAACATCAGATAAGCTCACCAAGTTCCTGGCCGTTTACCGATCAGGTGGAATAATGGTCCTCTTGGACCTCCTCAGAGCTTGACTCTGAACCACCTCTTCAACTGCAGCTTCTAGACTAGCTCTCCTTTCAGGTGGACATGGAGCATCGCTCCCCCTATTTCCAAGACCTGAAGCACCTGACCCAGAGCTAGAAATACCTGGAGCACCTGGAGAAACAGGCAACTCCACCAGAACTTCCTTTGCAGCTTCCTCTGGTCCACCATCTACCCTGCTTCCGTGTAACTCTACAGAAGAGCTACCTTGGTATGACGTTAGTTTGTCGAATACCACATCCCTAGAGACCACATATCTCCGTGTCATGGGATCCATGCATCTCCACCCTTTCTTCTGGTCATCATAACCGACGAAGACTGGTTTCCTTGCCTTAGCATCTAGCTTCGTTCGAAGGGCATCCAGAACATGCACATAGCAGGTAGAACCAAACACTCGAAAGTGTTTCACGCTTGGCTTCTCCTTAAACATCAACTCATGAGGGGTCTTCATGTTGATGGGACTGAGAGGCATCCGGTTGATAATATAGGCCGCACAAGACATTCCCTCTGCCCAGAAAGACTTTGGGATACTCTTGGCATGAAGCCAACATTTGCAGGTCTCCATGAGATGACGGATCTTCTGCTCTGCAACTCCATTCTATTGTGGAGTGTGAGCACAAGAAAGCTCCCTTTGGATGTCATGCTTCCTGCAGAAGTTAAAGAACGACTTGGAGGTGAACTCCCCTCTATTGTCAATTCTGAACCTCTTGACCCGTAGGTTAAGCCGACCTTCCACCAGCTCCTTGAACTCTACAAACTGTTGGAGCATGCGTTTCGCACTCCTCCGGTTTGATAATAAAAAGTCCCATTTGTATTTGATTCTATTTTTATTAATGGTGTGCAGGTAACAGGTATGAGATGTTCACATTTCTGCTGGAGCTAAATTTGAATGTGGGAAAATTGCACTATCGGAAAATTCCGATAGCCGCTGTCGCCCAGGCGACAACAGAGAAGTTACAACTACTTCCCTCCACGCCAGCTCGACAAAAGTCAGTTTTGAGCTGTCGGAATTCCGACAGCGATGTCGCCCAGGCGACAGCTCGGAGGTTACAACAACTGCCCATGACACCACCCACGATCGGCAGTTTTGCACTGTCGGAAATCCGACATCGATGTCGCCCAGGCGACAGCTCGACGGTTACAACAACTGCCCGCACGACGCCACTCCATCGGCAGTTTAACGCTGTCGGAAAATTCCGACAGTCACTGTCGCCCAGGCGACAACGATTTTCTATAAATTGCCTCCTTGTGTTCGTGCATTCAGAGCTTTGAGAATTCCAAGTCCCTTCCTGAGTGCATACGAACCAGAGAGCTCCAGAACCTCTTCAACTCCCATTTGTGCAAAGAAGGATTGAAGATTGAAGACGAGATCGGGCGCGCTTCTACATCATCGATCATCTCGAGGCTTCAACAATCCGTTCAGAGATCTGATCTTCTAGGGAGTTGTTCTTTTCATATTGTATTTTCATTCACATACTTTTCATTTTGTATTGGTAGAAAAATCGTCGTCTTGCGTGCGGCGTCTAAGTCCTTGCGCGGCTTAAGGGAAAATACCTTCCTTGTGTGGAGCGTCCAAGTCCTTGCGTGGCTTGGTGGGAAATCGTGGCCGTGTGTGCTACGTCTAGATCTTGGAAAGATCTAGAGGATAGGCTTGGGCTTGGTCTTGGGAAAGACAAG
Organism: Dactylorhiza incarnata; assembly: GCA_033032865.1. Lineage (NCBI taxonomy): Eukaryota > Viridiplantae > Streptophyta > Magnoliopsida > Asparagales > Orchidaceae > Dactylorhiza > Dactylorhiza incarnata. Next base: position 1,007,368 of record JAWHQI010000420.1, on the reverse strand, counting down.
CGATAGCCTTCCGATCCTTGGGAGAAGGATTGGTAAACCAAAATTGTAGAATTTTTTATTAACATAATTGTGCCTTGATCTTAAGCATTGTTAAGATCATTATTATTTTACTCAAATTTCATGATTAATATAATTATGTCTTTTTCTTTAATTACATATTTGGTGGCATAATCTTTATCTTAGAAATTTGTGTTTTGGTTTAATACTAAAGTTGCATTGGTTTGAAAGTATTTATAAGTAATTTTTTTTTGTAAAGTAAAATCTCCTTAAAAAAAATTACTAAGTAAAAATTAATTTTTAGACACACCCTTATTCACCCCCCCCCCTCTAAGGGCCTCATACGATCCAACAAGTGGTATCAGAGCGAGGTTACTCCAAAACGGTTTTACCACTGGGAGTAATGGCGCACAACGATCACGCGTTCGTTGAGGGGCAAGGAATTAGTAGGCCACCACTTTTTACGGGCACAGACTATAATTATTGGAAAACACGTATGCGTTGTTTTCTAATTGCGCTAGATATAGAAGTCTGGAATATGGTAGAATCTAGTTACACTTCTCCAACATTTGTTGTAGGAGATGTAACCATGGATAAGCCCAAAGACAAGTGGGATGACAACGATAAATTAAAATGTAAGAACAATGCAAAAGCCATGAATGCTTTATTTTGCGCACTAGATCGCACTGAATTTAATAAAGTTTGTGCTTGTAATACTGCATTTGAAATTTGGAATTTATTAGAAATCACTCATGAAGGTACTTCGCAGGTAAAGGATTCAAAGCTATTTCAACTGGAATCTGAATTTGAAAGGTTCAAAATGGAGGTAGATGAAGAGATTGATACGATGTACACACGATTTACAAAAATCGTGAATGACTCAAAGGTGCTAGGAAAGGTGTTCTCAAATGGAGATTTGGTAAGGAAAATCTTAAGATCACTTCCACCGAAGTTCAATCCTAAAGTGACTGCAATTTCCGAGTCACATGATCTTAAGACCTTACAATTGGAGAGCCTCATTGGGAACTTGAAAACTCATGAAGTTGAATTGAAAATTCAGCAACAAGAGTATATGGAGCCAAGGAAGAAGGGATTGGCTCTAAGATCAAAGAAGTAAGAAACTAGTGATTCTGAGGAGGATGAAGAAGATGAGGAAAGCTTATTTGTTAAAAAATTTAGAAAATTTATGAAAAATCCGGAGAGAAGGAATTCGTTTAAGAAGTATTTTAAGAAGGAGACCATTAGGAAGAAAAAAGGAAAGGAAGGCGATGAGGAGGAAGAGAGACCGCCACCGGAGTGCTATCACTGCAAGAAGTTAGGACACATTCGAAGCAAGTGTCCAAAGTACTTGAAAGAACTTAAAGAAAAGAAGCACAAAGGGTCGAAAAAGGTGTTGAAGGCGGAAACCTGGGATGATACTACTTCTGAGGATGCAAGCAGTTCCGACTCAAGTAAAGAAGAGGAGGCCAACATATGCTTAATGGGAAAGAGCGTCATATCTGATGACGAATGCAGTGTCCAAAGCGACACTGAGGTAACTCCTCCAACCTATGATGAATTGTTTTCTGAATTTTTAAAGACTTGCAAATTTTTTGAAAAAAGCTTAAAAGACAATGATCTTCTTAAATCTGAACATGACATTTTACTTAAAGAAAACAAAAAATTGTTAAGGGAAATTAAGACTATTGGAAAAAGAGATATCTCTTGCCAAGAGTGTGATCACTTTTTGGGAAGAATTAATGAACTTGAAGAATCTTTTTCCAAATCTCATTCTACAATAAAAATTCTTACTAACAAGAATGAGATTTTAGAGAGAGATTTGAAATCTTCAATCTCCAAAGTCCATGAGGGAAAGAAATCTTTTGAACGTAGATGCGAAAATCTAGTATCCGAGAATACACAAATGAAAAACCAGATTCATGACTTAACACTAGCCATGAAAAAATTTGGAATGGGCCGAAGATCACTGGATATGATCTTAGGATACCAACGCCATGGATCTGGAAGGTTTGGGCTCGGATACACATCTGGAAGCTGTCGCCCGGCGACAACCACTGTCGCCGGCGACAGTGAAAAGTCTAGAAAATTCACTTTTAAAAATTCTAAAATTAATGAATTGCTGAATACTGCATCCTCATCCAGTAAAAGTCCAGAAAAGTTATACTCCTCTAAATACATTACATGTGCCAAATGCAATAGATTTGGTCACACTACGGACTCTTGCTGGAAAGAAGGAAAAAGTAAAATCAAACAAATCTGGGTGCCTAAGGCTTCTACCTATACTATGGGTGGAACCACTTTGGTAACCAGATCTTTACTCACCTCTTCTTTCTAGGTATGTTGGCAGGCTAAGGACAAAGAAGACGTGTGGTACTTGGACTCGGGTTGTTCAAAGCACATGACGGGCAATAAAGAAAAGTTCTTTAGCCTAGAGATGAAGAAAGGAGGAGTTGTTACATTCGGAGACAATGGAAAAGGAAAAATCATCGGCATCGGAGTTGTGGGTAACGAAAATTTTTCAATTTCAAATGTTTTATTTGTAAAAGGATTAAAGCATAATTTGATTTCTATTAGTCAATTATGTGATAAGGGTTTAAATGTTTTATTTGAATCTTCTATAAATTTATGCAAAATTATTAATTCCAAAACAAATGGAATTGTTTTTACCGCACCTAGATGTCATAATGTATATATGATTAAATTTCTTGATTTTTCAAATTATACCTTAAAATGTTTTTTATCAAAAAATGATGAATTAGATTTATGGCATAGGCGACTTGGACATGCTAGTGCCAAGTTAATTTCAAAACTTTCAAAAGATAAATTAATTAAAGGTTTACCTTTGCTAAATGGAAATTTATCTTCTTCACTATGTGTGCCTTGCCAAAAAGGAAAATTTTCAAAATCATCTTTCAAAAGTAAAAACATTATTTCTACCACTAGGCCACTTTAATTAATACATATGGACTTATTTGGGCCAATTGGAATTTCTAGCTTAGGAGGTAGAAAATACACATTTGTTTTGATTGATGATTATTCTCGTTTTTGTTGGACTTTATTTCTAACCTCCAAATCCGAAGCATTTTCAGAATTTTCAAAATTATGTTTGCGTATTCAAAATGAATTTGAGTTAAAAATTAAACGCATACGATCGGATCATGGAGGAGAATTTGAAAATGAAAAGTTTATTTCTTTTTGTACGGAGTTAGGAATTAAACATGAATTTTCCGCTCCACGCACACCACAGCAAAATGGTGTAGTGGAGAGGAAAAATAGAACTCTTCAAGAGTTAGCCCGTACAATGTTATCTGAATTCAAATTACCAAAATCTTCTTGGGCTGAAGCGGTTAGCACGGCATGTTATGTAATAAATAGAGTAATGCTTCGCCCTATTTTAAAATTAACTCCTTATGAATTAATTTTTAATAAACAACCAAATGTTTCTTATTTCAAAGTTTTTGGTTGTAAATGTTTTATTTTGAATTCTAAAGATTCCTTAGGAAAATTTGATGAAAAATGTGATGAAGGTATTTTTATTGGCTATTCTTCAACTAGTAAAGCTTATCGGATTTTTAATAAAAGAACAAAAATAGTTGAAGAATCCATTCATGTTAGGTTTGATGAGTTTGCTTCATGTGTAGAAAAGAAAATAACAGGAAAAGAAGATGATCCCCTTCCTTCGGTGGAGAATGATGATGAAGAACTTGAAGAAAATGAAGAAGAAAAAGGAGAAGAAAGAGAAGGAGAAAGAGAAGAAGAAAGAGAAGAAGAAAGAGAAGAATATGTGCCTCCAAGTGAATTGAGATTTTCAAAGGATCATCCAAAGGAGCTTATCATTGGAGATCCGCAAAAAGGAGTTAGTACTCGTTCATCGCTACATGTTTTATTTTCAAACCTTTGTTTTGTCTCTGAAATAGAACCAAAAGATGTTTCCACCGCTTTAAATGATGAATTTTGGTTTTTAGCTATGAATGAAGAACTTAATCAATTTGAACGTAATAAGGTTTGGAATCTTGTAGAACGACCCAAAAATCGTCCTGTAGTTGGTGTTAAGTGGATTTTTAAAAATAAAATGGATAATGAATCTAGAATTATTAGAAATAAAGCCAGATTAGTTGCAAAAGGTTATGCACAAATTGAAGGGGTAGATTTTGATGAAACTTTTGCACCCGTAGCAAGATTAGAAGCGGTTAGGATATTTCTTGCATTTGCTTGTTTTAAAAGATTTAAATTATATCAAATGGATGTCAAAACCGCATTTTCAAACGGGTATATAAAAGAAGAGGTTTATGTAGAACAACCCCCTGGCTTTATAAATGAGAAATATCCAAATTATGTTTATAAATTAGATAAAGCGCTTTATGGATTAAAACAAGCGCCTCGTGCTTGGTATGATCGATTAACTCAATATTTGTTAAAGCACGATTATAAAATAGGAAGTGCTGATTCTACACTCTTCATTAAGCAAATTGATCATGATTTAGTTATTTTACAAATTTATGTTGATGATATTATTTTTGGAGCCACTAATGAAGAGTTGTGTAATGAAGTAGTTCAAATTATGAAAAATGAATTTGAAATGAGTATGGTTGGAGAACTTTCATATTTTCTAGGTTTTCAAATTACACAAAAACATGATGGAATTTTTATATGTCAAACCAAATATATTCATGATATGTTAAAAAGATTTGGATTTGAAAACCTTAATCATGCAAACACTCCTATGAGTACTTCACTAAAATTAGGAAAAGATGAAAGTGGTGTTTCAATTGAACAAACCCTTTATAGAAGTATGATAGGGTCTTTATTGTATTTAACCGCATCTAGACCTGATATTATGTTTGCCGTTTGTTTATGTGCTAGATTTCAAGATAATCCTAAAGAGTCACATTTAAAAGCAGTGAAACGTATCTTTAGATATCTCATAGGAACATCAAAATTAGGTTTATGGTATCCTCATAATGATTCTTTTATTTTACATGGTTTTTCGGATTCCGATTATGCGGGATGTTCTTTAGATAGGAAAAGCACTAGTGGCACTTGTCACTTTATCGGCCCTTCACTTATTTCATGGTCGAGTAGGAAACAGAATTCTGTTGCCCTCTATACTACCGAGGCCAAATATATTGCACTAGGTAGTTGTTGTGCCCAAGCTCTTTGGATGTCACAAACGTTAGAAGATTTTGGCATACAACAAAGTAGTGTAGAATTAAAGTGTGACAATAAAAGTGCTATAGACTTAACTAACAATCCTGTATTACATTCTAGATCTAAGCATATAGATGTCCGACATCATTTTATAAGGGATCATATTAAGAAGGGTAATATCAAAATCAACTTTATAGGCACGAAAAATCAAATAGCGGATATATTCACTAAGCCGTTACCGGATTCCCGTTTTTCTATGCTTAGGCTAGAATTGGGAATTCTAGACATTTCACAATGAATATATCACTATTTAAAGCCTATAAAATTTAAAAAAAAATTATCACAAAACCTAAACAATTTAAAAAGCAAAAGCCTAAATTTTAAAAATCAAACAATAGAATTTCAAAAGACTTAACAAAAAAAAAATTCAAACATCATTAATATTACATCAATATTGTTCAAATAAAAACAGTAGAAAACAACATAAGGATCAAGTTCATTAAACAGCAATAGATCTGAAGAAGTTCACTGTCGCCCAGGCGACAGTGGATGTCGGAAATTTCCGACATCTCCCAGCAGCAGCAACCTGATGAAACAACTCTGAATCTTCATAACCAGCCCCGCTGCTCTCTGGACAATCTTCTGGAGGTCCTCGTCTCACGGCTTTACCACGGCGAGTCCGCCTCACCGATTGGCGTGGCGGTTCTTCATCCGGAACTTGCCATTCGGCCTCTTCCTCCGGCGTTGGCTTCAACTTCAGACCTTGGACGAGAAACTTCATAAACTTCTGCATTCGACTACGGTCCTTCTTCACTTCCTTCTTGTGATCCTCTAATGAATCACGTAAATCATCAATGGACTCTCGTAGTGATCCTGCCCTAGGCAATGGCGGCTCTCGAATCTCAATTCCCGGATGAGCCTTTTTCTGCGTCTTCTTCACTTTCATCGAACCCGTATAATATATCTCCGGATAACAATCATCCAAATAAGAACTTTGTGCTATCCATCCGTACTTATTATAGAGTACACGCTGAATTATCGCCCCCATTGGCAGCGTATGAACCTTCACCCATCTTGGATGCTTTAATCTATACGCATACCTAATCTGGGAGAGTATGAAGCCCGCCACATCAAAAAGCTCATCCTCCATAATGTATTATGTAATGAGGGTCAACTGAGCCGTAATACTTCTTGTATCTTCACTCTTCAACATGACTGAATTCCTTAAGATATCTTGAACTAAGAAAGCATCCGGATTGAGTGACGTAACTTCAGTGGTTAGAGTCTTCTTTTGATTCCCATATAAACTCATGTTTACAAGGGTCCAATCTCTATCTTTTCTATAACTCTCCACTATATCCGGCACATTTTCACTAATCACTAATCCGAATTCCTCTCTTAGATCAACATGTGTTATTTCCACATGTTGACCCTGAATTCTTGATCTTACTCCTCCATCCAACTCAGTGCAATTTGGATCTTCCAAATGATTATAGAACTCGCGAATCAAAAAGGAAGAGAACGGCTCTGGGGTGATTATTGAGAGAATACCTGCATTCGCAAGCCGATCATAGATATGATCGTGCTTCGGCGAATCAAATTCCACATACTTCGCAACTCCAACAATAGCTTTCTCCACCCCAGGAAAAACTTGATATGAACTATGTGCATCTTCCAAAGTACTCCTTCGAGCTTTGGAACTGGAAGCCATTCTGCAAATAACATAAAACATTTTTGATTAAACATGTGCTGTGCACTGGAACACTGTCGCCCAGGCGACAGTGACTGTCGGAAATTTCCGACAGCTCTCCAGTGAACTTCTCTCGAAATTTTTTACATTCACTTCCAGATCTACTCAAAATCAAGGTTGTTTCAACATCAAGTTTAAAAAAAATATATATGTTTTTCAAATCAAAATCTTCTCCATATCCTTACTATTCATCATCTTCAACCTTCATTCAAAAGACAAAACTTCCATTTTTAAAATTAGTCTATGAACAAAAGCAAACCTTCAACCACAAGAATCACAAAATCATAACATTTTTAACAAAGATCCAACAAGATCCACTTGTTTTTAAACTAGATCTACACTTTTAAAAACAAAAAAAAAATTCAAAAAACCTACACCATTCATCAAAAGTCAAAATGAAAACTACATTTTCCTTCTTCTCTACAATCAAAATCACAAATCCCTAAAAAATTTTGAGTTAAAAACATAAAAATCAAAAATCCATACCTTAGATCTAGAGTTGTCGCCGACTTACGACAGCCTTCTCTCGCTCTACAGTCCAGAAAAATGAAGCACAATAGGGTTTGACTCGGTCCAAAGCCCTATTTATATTTTTGACTGTCGCCCAGGCGACAGTGACTGTCGGAAATTTCTGACAGCTCCCGAATTGATATTTCTTCAATGATTGGTCCCTTTGATGATTTATAATAGTTATATGTCATTATTAATGCTTCACCTCATGACTTGATGACAAACCATGTGTTTTTTATTTTAAAAAAATGACTCTTACATGATTATATGATTTCATTTCCAAGCTATCATCGTATTGACACTCCTACTTAGTTGTTTAGACCATTGGAAATTGTTTTCGCATGCCTCTAAGTATGAGAAATTGTTTAACTATCATAATGAACTATCACGTTCACTTCTTTTGATCAATACGTATGTCTTTTTATTTAATATATACATGGATCATATTTGCTTTAACATAATAAAATAGCACTTCTTAAATACAACTTTCAACCTTGATTTGTTAGCACAACAAAATATACACCATCTTTTGCGATTCAAGTAAATTCGGAGATCCTTGGTCAATTACAAAAAAAATATCAATATATCAAAATTAAGATATCACAACATCTGTGATAAAAAAAACAAATTTATAATAAAGACAAGGATACTCCACCAAGCACTACTTACCCTCCTGATAAGTCTTAATGAGCATTGTGAGGTTAAGCACCTTGGAAAGAATTGTAAAGTGTCTTGTGCAAATGAAAAATGGTTTTCTATTCCTCTTGTGCTATATCTTCAAAGTCAAAGTTGACTTTAAATGCTTTTATTATGTTCTACATTTCAATGATCATGTAAATTAAATAACTTCATATGTTTGATCTAAGTATCACATGTACACATCATTATGTTATATAAACATTCATCTCATGAGAATTGGACCGAAAATATTCCATAATTCTATACACTATTGTGTCTTTCTATGATACTTTCAAATGACCTTACTCATGTTTAAGTTATTTTCTTTCATTACTTCATATGGCTATACCGTCACTTCTTGGGTTTATTCATAATATGGCATATTCCTATTATTTCATGGACTTCCATCATTTCCAAAAAAAATAATGCTTCCACTTACTCTTCATTTCTATATTCTATATCATTTCCCTTAAGAACTACACTTTTATCTAATATTAACTTTTGCTAATACCAAAAGGGGGAGAATTTAAAGTATAAAAAGAAAAATCACAAATCTATTACACCTAAATATTCCACCTACACAATACATCATATATTTAGGGGGAGCATATATTTAGGGGGAGCTTTCACCTAAAGGGAGATTATTTATTTTAAGAGAAATATATCATGTTATTTTTGTGCACACACCAAATGTTAAAATCAACAATCTAAATAAGACATGATTTCTTTTTATACGGATTTGTTATTATCAAAAGGGGGAGATTGTTGGAGCATGCGTTTCGCACTCCTCCGGTTTGATAATAACAAAGTCCCGTTTGTATTTGATTCTATTTTTATTAATGGTGTGCAGGTAACAGGTATGAGATGTTCACATTTCTGCTGGAGCTAAATTTGAATGTTGGAAAATTGCACTATCGGAAAATTCCGACAGCCGTTGTCGCCCAGGCGACAGCAGAGAAGTTACAACTACTTCCCTCCACAGCAGCTCGACGAAAGTCAGTTTTGATCTGTCGGAATTCCGACAGCGATGTCGCCCAGGCGACAGCTCGGAGGTTACAACAACTGCCCACGACACCACCCATGATCGGCAGTTTTGCACTGTCGGAAATCTGACATCGATGTCGCCCAGGCGACAGCTCGACGGTTACAACAACTGCCCGCACGACGCCACTCCAGCGGCAGTTTAACGCTGTCGGAAAATTCCGACAGTCACTGTCGCCCAGGCGACACCGATTTTCTATAAATTGCCTCCTTGTGTTCGTGCATTCAGAGCTTTGAGAATTCCAAGTCCCTTCCTGAGTGCATACGAACTAGAGAGCTCCAGAACCTCTTCAACTCCCATTTGTGCAAAGAAGGATTGAAGATTGAAGACGAGATCGGGCGCGCTTCTACATCATCGTTCATCTCGAGGCTTCAACAATCCGTTCAGAGATCTGATCTTCTAGGGAGTTGTTCTTTTCATATTGTATTTTCATTCACATACTTTTCATTTTGTATTGGTAGAAAAATCGTCGTCTTGCGTGCGGCGTCTAAGTCCTTGCGCGGCTTAAGGGAAAATAGCATCCTTGTGTGGAGCGTCCAAGTCCTTGCGTGGCTTGGTGGGAAATCGTGGCCTTGTGTGCTACGTCTAGATCTTGGAAAGATCTAGAGGATAGGCTTGGGCTTGGTCTTGGGAAAGACAAGCGATAGCCTTCCGATCCTTGGGAGAAGGATTGGTAAACCAAAATTGTAGAATTTTTTATTAACATAATTGTGCCTTGATCTTAAGCATTGTTAAGATCATTTTTATTGTACTCAAATTTCATTATTATTATAATTATGTCTTTTTCTTTAATTACATATTTGGTGGCATAATCTTTATCTTAAAAATTTGTGTTTTGGTTTAATACTAAAGTTGCATTGGTTTGAAAGTATTTATAAGTAATTTTTTTTTGTAAAGTAAAATCTCCTTAAAAAAATTACTACGTAAAAATTAATTTTTAGACACACCCTTATTCACCCCCCCCCCCCCCCTCTAAGGGCGTCATATGATCCAACACAAACCTCTCGAACGCCTCCAACTTCTCCTTCAAAAAATATACCCAAGTATATCTGGTGAAGTTATCCACCAAAATCAGCATATACCTGCTACCTCCAAGACTGGTAGTGTGGGCAGGTCCAAACAGATCACCATGGATGCACTCCAATGGTCTGTAACATCTGCTTTGTGATTTGTCAAATGGAAGACATTGAGCCTTACCAAACTGACAACCTGCACAAACATGACCATCCCCAAAAGATGACAAGCTAGGCAAACCTTTCACCAGGCCTCTTCCCGCCATAGCTTTCAACTTATCCATCCTATCATGCCCAAGTCTTTTGTGCCAGATACCAGCGTTGTCGTTAGCCCTCATCTTATCAACATAAGAACTTGTTGAAAGAACAAACAAGTCCTTCACCCGTCTCCTAACATGAGTGACCTCATCTTTCACATCGAAACATTTCGGAGAAATTTCACTTTTGTTGGACCAAACAGAACGTGATAGCCAGCATCCACCGCATTGGTCACAGAGAAAAGGTTCTTCTTCATCCCGGAACATGATAAACACTCTTCAACATAAGAGTACCTCTATCATCGTTCAAAGAAACCACACCCTCCTTCTCAACTGCATGAACAGTATCATCAGTCGTAATGATAACGTGATTACCTGTATATGCATGCAATGAGGAGAACTTCGACTCATCCCCGGTGAGGTGATGAACACACCCAGAGTCCACTATCCAATCATCTTGATAGTTGATGGAAGCCATGGCCCGAACACACGTGCCCGTCATGAATGCACCTCCACAACCCCAACTACCTTCAGAATTGGAACCAGCCTCCTCCTTCCCTGCAACTTGCCCTGGCTGAAGATTGACCTTGCAGTCTCTTTTGAAATGACCAAGCTTGTTGCACCTGAAGCATCTAGGTCCTTCCTTATTCTTCCCATCACGCTTAGGAGCATAGCTCCTCCCCTGCTGATATGAAGTAGACGAACCATGATCTCCAGATGTCTTCTTCTTCTTGTCCCATCTCTTCTTCTTTCCAGAGAAGAGAACCTCACCTTCTCCCCCAGAGACGAACATCCCAGCCATTTTCTTAGCTAAACTTTCTTGCGAAGCAAATAAGTTCTCCAGCTCCAGCAGCGAAGGCTGATTAGCCCAGCCTTGAACAGAAGTCACAAAGACCACATACTCCCTCTGCAAGCCGCGGATTATGTGCCTCTTCAGCTTAGCTTCTGAGATAGGCTCATCCGGGTCCAACGCCCATATCTCTGCGCAAAGGTTCTTCATCTTCAAGAAGAACGTTGAGATAGACAGATCTCCCTGAGTTGCTTTCGCCAACTCATTCTCCAATAACTGTAGCCTATCTACATTCTTGTTATTGAACAAGCCATCCAAGGCTGTCCAAATTTTAGTAGCTGATCCACATCCGATGATGTGATCAAACAGTTCTGGAATGATAGCTCTCTTGAGAGTGAACTCTGTCTTAGCATTCGTTCTCCTCCAAGCCTTCACAAGCTCAGCATTCCCTTCAGCCGGAATAACATCTTGTCTTGCTTATCCTCCTACTACCTCCCACAAATCCTAGCCAAGAAGATTGCTCTCCATGAAAGACTTCCACTTCTTGAAGTTAGTGTGCGTAAGGAGCTCAATACCAAGACCTCTAGCATATCCTCCTTCCATTGTTATCCCACTGATTGCTAACCAACTTAAGAAACCCGAGAGAAGTATCAGCAAGCAACCTCAGAACCTTCCTCTGATACCATGTTAAAAAACTTGAGGTCCGGAGATGAAGTAAAAAATGCGGAATCACTTCACAAAACCTTTCTCAAGTGTAGCACAACAATGACATTGGGAAAACCAAATAGTGCTATGATATTAACTATCTCTTTACAAAACGAGGTATACATGGCGAGACATGATTCATAAGAAACACGGAGGAGAGAAGCACAAAACACAAAGGTAAACAAACTGCAGCGACCTGACAATTTGAAACTGCCAGACCGCGCGAACAGACAAGCCAGACGGTAGCTCCTGAGACTGTGCGAACAGAGTACAAGCCGCACCTGCCAGACCGCAAGCACAGACCGCCGACCTGCTGCTTTATTCCTCTGCTGAAAACAAACACAGTCCGCACTTCTTGATCGCCCAGACCACACGGTCTTGACCATGTGAAAATGTCTCATTTCGATAATTACCGGAAAAATGGGAACTAGGTCGCAGGAACACTCTCAACCTTTCTGAGCACAATAAACCAGAAACAACGAAGGAACACAAGGAATAGTATTCAAAACTCTTCTTTACAACTTGAGGTATACATGGCGAGACATGCTTCATCAAAAACAATCCAAGAAGAATAACAACAAGACAAAACAGGAGTCGCCCAAGCCGCCCGACTAGCAAGCCGCCCAACTTAACAAGGTTGTCCGCGCAAACCGCCAAGTCGCCAAACCGCAACTCAACATACGGACTACCCGTTATTCCAATGCTGAAAACTGTCCGCCCGAGCAAGGCCGCCTGACCGCAGTCACTTAGCCGATCCTAACCGTGAACAATGCTGCTGAGAAGCTGAACAGAAAGTAGACCGACAAGGCAAGCCGCCTAACCGCACGGTCTGACTTATTGAAAGCAAGAACACAAGCCGAATAGAGAAGCCGCAAACCGCGGCCACCAGTTGCTACCCTCCGCTAATTGCCACCGGCTTAACCGCTGCGGTCTCCTCTAAGCAAGTCAGAACCACACACAAGCCGCACAACCTGCGAACACAACAGAGTTAAACTCAACCCGAGTGACTAGAAAAGTCTAACCGCACGAAAGACTGCGAGCTCTTTCTTACTGTTCACTGTATAAGATCTGAGGAAGAGGTCCTATTTATAGGCGCGAGATGGAGTGTGGTAACCGCCCATAGAGATAGGATAACCCCCTCAACTCGGCAGCGGATAGAAAACAAACCGCGCGGCTTAAAGACAAGCCACACAGGTCTAGCAGAGCACCAGGACTTGAAGCAGACCAAGTCCAAGAACAAGCCGGACTGGCAGACCGCTAGTCCTGCTGCGGGTAAGCAACCTGCGTTGTCTCAAGAACAGACCGCCCGACCTCCTGCGGGTAGGCAACCCGCGTGGTCTCAAGAACAGACCGCTCGACCTCCACTTCACTTCAATACTTTCAACACTCCCCCTTGAAGTGAGAAGTGGAAGTCAACCCGAGTAAACCTCGTAACCGAGTGAATGGTCCTTTCGCTAGCGGCTTCGTGAAAATGTCAGCGACATTGTCCTCGCTCCGCACATGCTCAACCATCAGAGATCCCTCCAGCACCTTTTCCCGAATAAAGTGATGCTCGATCTCGATGTGCTTGGTCCGTGCTTGACAAACTGGATTATTAAACAGTTTGAGGGTACTCTCGCTGTCACCGCGTAGCAGAGTAGTACGTCGCACCTCATCATGGATGTCTTCTACCAACCTCCTCAACCAGATGGCTTCTTGAGCTGCCAAGGCCGAAGCCTTGTACTCCGTTTCAGTGGTAGAAATTGATACTGAATCCTACTTCTTGCTGCACCAAGATATAGCTGCAGGGCCCTCCAAAAAGACGTATCCAGATGTCGACTTTCGATCATCTGAATCTCTCCCATAATCAGCATCCATGTAACCATGCAGGTTAAAGTACGTATCTATCCTATAACAGAGACCCAAATCAGAGGTCGACTTCACGTACTTCAGGATACTCCTGGCCGCCACCAGATGAGGCTTCCGTGGCTCTGCCATATATCGACTCACCCTGCCAACTGCATATGCAATATCCAACCTGGTAATCGTCAAATATATCAGACTCCCAACAAGAGCCCGAAACACCAACGGATCAGAAAGAATCCGTCCCTCATCCCGCCGAAGCTTTAGACCAACCTCAAGAGGTGTCGAACAACTCTTACCTTCCTGCATGCCGAATCTTTTAATGATTCGCTCCGCATAGCCCTTCTGGGAAATGAGCACTCCATTCTTCTACCTCTCAACTTCGAGTCCAAGGAAGTGATGGAGCTCACCTAAATCCTTCATCTCGAATCTGATAGCAAGCTCAGCCCTTAGCCTTGCTACCTCCTCCTCTGAGTTCCCGGTGACAATCATGTCATCCATATACAACAACACGAGGACCTAAAGCTCTCCCTTCTTCTTGATAAACAAGCTATAATCTAAGTCTGAAGCAAAGTAACTGCAGAAATGAAGATATTCTGCGATCTTCCCATACCACGCCCTAGGCGCTTGCTTCAACCCATAGAAGGCATTCTTCAACTTGCAGACGTGTCCCGGATGAACTTCCGATACATACCTAGGTGTCTGAACCATGAAGATGTCCCTGTCAATCTCGCCGTACAAGAAATCATTCTTTACTTCATGTTGCCAAATCCTCCATCCTTGGCAAGCTTCCAACGCAATCACCACCCGAACTGAAGTCATCTTGGCTACTGGACTGAACGTCTCCTCAAAATCCTCCCCATATTGTTGTGAGAACCCTCGAGCAACAAGGCGAGCCTTGTACCGCTCGATACTACCATCTGCCTTCTTCTTCAATTTGAACACCCACTTGCAAGTTACAGGAGTTATGCCATCAACCTTGGGAACAAGATCCCAGGTTTCGTTCTTCTTGAGGGCATCCATCTCCTCATCCATGGCACCTTCCCACTCCTTGAATCCAGTGGCTTCCTCAAATATTGAAGGCTCTCGCTCGTCTAGAGGGCCAGCAAAGAAACATGAAACAAAACTCACCATGTTTCCCCCTGTATCACGAACTGATGGAATTATAGTCCTCTTTGACCTTCTCAAGGTCGGAACTTGACTAACCACTTCCGCTGCTTCTTCAGAATCAACTCTATTCTCAGACGTACTTGGAGCATTGCTCCCCCTGCTTCCAGAACCTGAAGCATCTGTCCCAGAGCTTGACACAACTAGAGCTCCTGGTGAAACAAGCAACTCCTCCTGAAGATCTTCTGCAGCTTCCTTTTGCCTTTCAACCATACTATCTGATAGTTCTATACCAGAACTCCCCTGGTATGACATCAGCTCGTCAAACACCACATCGCGAGATACTATATATCTCCGCGTCTGGGGATCCATGCACTTCCAGCCCTTCTTCCGGTCATCATACCCAACAAAAACTAGTTTCCTCGTCTTCGCGTCTAGTTTTTTTCTGAGGGCGTCAGGAACATGCACATAGCAAGTTGAACCAAACACTCATAAGTGTCCCACATCGGGCTTCTCCTTAAACATCAGCTCATGTGGAGTCTTCATGTTGATCGGACTAAAAGGCATCCAATTGATGACAGAAGCAGCACAAGACATACCCTCCGCTCAGAAGGACTTTGGAATATTCTTGGCATGAAGCCAGCACTTCACTGTCTCCGCCAAATGACGAATTTTCCGCTCAGCAACTTCGTTCTGTTGTGGAGTATGCGCACAAGAGAGCTCTCTCCGGATGTCGTGCTTCCTGCAAAAGCTAAAGAACTCTCCTGAGGAAAACTCACCTCCATTGTCAGTTCTCAGTTTTTTAATCCGCAATCCAAGATGACCCTCCACAAGCTCCTTGAACTCCACAAAATTCCCGAACGCTTCTGAATTCTCCTTCATAAAATACACCCAGGTATATCTGGTGTAATCATCAATCAAAACCAGCATATACCGGTTGCCTCCAAGACTAGCAGTGTTGGTTGGGCCAAAAAGATCACCGTGAATCAACTCTAACGGCTTCTTGCACCTGCTCTGTGACTTGTCAAATGGAAGTCGATGAGACTTTCCATACTGACACCACGCACAGACATGACCCTCTCCCATGGATGATAAACTAGGCAAGCCTTTTACAAGGCCTTTTTCCGCCATAGCCTTCAGCTTCGCCATGCCAACATGCCCTAGATTTTCATGTCAGATAGCCGCGCTATCATTTGTCCGCATCTTATCAACATAAGAACTTGTTGATAAAACAAACAAGTCCTTTACCCTTCTCCCAACATGAACTGTGTCAGCTTGCACCGATGACACATTCTTAAGAAACCTCACTTCTGTTGGACCAAACAGAACGTGATATCCGGCATCAACAGTGTTAGTCACAGAGAAGAGATTTTTCTTCATACCCGGCACGTGATAAACACTTTGTAACTTGAGTGGACCCTTATCACTGCCTAAAGAAACCACCCCCTCTTGCTTGACTGCATGAATAGAATCATAAGCGGTAATAATAGCATCATTACCTGAATAGGGCTGCGCATGAGAAAGCTTTGACCCATCCCCGGTGAGGTGATGATCACACCCCGAGTCAACAATCCAGTCCTCCTTGTAGTTGATAGAGGAAAGAACATCAATGGACGCTGCCTTCAGATTTGCCGTAAAGGCACCCTCTCCTCCCCATTCAACTTCCTCATTCCTGGATCCAACTTCCTTCTTGCCAGCAGCATGCCCAGCCTGAATATTTAATCGACAATCCTTCTTAAAATGACCAAGCTGATTGCACTTGAAGCAACGAAGTCCTTCCTTCTTCTTCCCATCAGACTTAGGAGCATAGCTCCTCTCCTGCTGACCTGAGGTAGAAGGACCATCGTTTCTAGAAGACTTTTTCTTCTTGTCCCACTTTTTCTTCTTCCCAGAAAAGAGCACCTCATTATCTCCCCCGGAGAAAGACATCCCAGCCATCTGCTTTGCCAAACTTTCCTGTGAAGCAAGCAAATTTTCCAGCTCAAGTAATGACGGCTGATTAGCCCAGCCTTTGACAGAAGTGACAAAGGCCACATATTCTCTCCGCAATCCGCGAATAATGTTCCTCTTCAGCTTTGTCTCATAAATGGGCTCGTCCAGATCCAATGCAGAAATCTCTGCACAGAGGTTCTTCATATTTAAAAAGAAAGTAGAGACAGAAAGATCACCTTGAGTGGCTTTCGCCAACTCATTTTCCAAGAACTATAGCCACGCTACATTCTTCTTATTGAACAACCAATCAAGAGAAGTCCAAATCTCAGAAGCAGATCGACATCCTATGATGTGATCAAATAGCTCTGATGAAATTGCCCGCTTGAGAGTAAACTCGGCTTTCGCATTTGTTTTCTTCCAAGCTTTCACCAGTTTAGCATTTCCTTCAACAGGGGCAACTGCTTGTCTTGCATCTCCTCCGACACCCTCCCAGAGATCTTCACCAAGAAGATAGCTTTCCATACAAGAATTCCACTTCTTAAAGTTAGTCTGTGTAAGAAGCTCAATACCAAGACCTCTTGCAATTCCACCTTCCATTGCAATACTACTGATTTACTTGTGCTCCAGAAATCCAAGCAAGATAACTGCGGCTGAATCACTGCTCAAACCTCTGTCCCTCTGATACCATGTGAAAATTTCTCATTTCGATAATTAGCGGAAAAACGGGAACTAGGTCGCAGGAACACTCTCAACCTTTCTGAGCACAATAAACCAGAAACAACGAAGGAACACAAGGAATAGTATTCAAAACTCTTCTTTACAACTTGAGGTATACATGGCGAGACATGCTTCACCAAAAACAATCCAAGAAGAATAACAACAAGACAAAATAGAAGTCTCCCAAGCCGCCCGACTAGCCACCCGACTAGCCGCCCGACTAGCAAGCCGCCCAACTTAAGAAGGTTGTCCGCGCAAACCGCCAAGTCGCCAAACCGCAACTCAACACGCGGACTACCTGTTATTCCAATGCTGAAAATTGTCCGCCCGAGCAAGGACGCCTGACCGTAGTCACTTAGTCGCTCCTAACCGCGAACACTGCTGCTTAGAAGCTGAACAGAAAGCAGACCGGCAAGGCAATCTGCCTAACCGCACGGTCTGACTTATTGAAAGCAAGAACACAAGCCGAAGAGAGAAGGCGCAAACCGCGACCAACCGTTGCTACCTGCCGCTGACTGCCACCGGCTTAACCGCTGCGGTCTCCTCTGACCAAGTCAAAACCACACACAAGCCGCGCAACCTGCGAACACAACAGAGTTAAACTCAACCCGAGCGACTAGAAAAGTTTAACCGCACGAAAGACTTGCGAGCTCATGCTTACTGTTCACTGTATAAGATCTGAGGAAGAGGTCCTATTTATACTCGCGAGATGGAGTGTGGTAACTGTCCATAGAGATAGGATAACCGCCTCAACTCGGCAGCGGATAGAAAACAAACCACGCGGCTTAAAGACAAGCCGCATCGGTCTAGCAGAGCACCAGGACTTGAAGCAGACCAAGTCCAAGAACAAGCCGGACTTGCAGACCGCCAGTCCTGCTGTGGGTAAGCAACCCACGTGGTCTCAAGAACAGACCGCCCGACCTCCTGCGGGTAGGCAACCAGTGCGGTCTCAAGAGCAGACCGCCCGACCTCCACTTCACTTCAATATTTTCAACAGACCACAGAAGAATCCGCGAACTCTGAACAAGGAAACTGCTATCTACGACAGACTGCAACTCAAAGATCACTTGGCCACTTAAGACCGCCTGATCAACTGAGTCCGCTGCACCAGACCAAGAACACCTAAACACAGTCCGCCTGGGCTGGTTTATTCAAAGCTGGAAGAAAGGAGACATGCTGACCGCGAGCTGCTAGCCGCTAACCTTCGAACACACAAGTCGGGCAGACAATATCTCAACCTGCGCGAACTCAAATAAATACCGGCACAATCAAGCCAACTTTGGTTCTTACAGTTCTCGTTATTAATGACGGGCCCTGTACCCCTATTTATAGGCGAACAGACGAATGTCGTTACCGCCAAATCGGGATACAATAACCGCCCATCAGATTGCGAGAGGTCTTACAAACCAGACCGCCCGAGCTCTGCAATGCTAAACAGCTCCCTTATTAACCATACAGTTATTCACAAACCGCCCGTTTACCGCTGTCTCTGAAAATAGACCGCCCGGTCTTATTTCTTGAACATCTGACTGACTTGAACAAGTCACCAGAACAACCCATGCAAGCCTCCCGGACAAAAGAGGCGGTGTCTCAAATCAGACCCAACTAAGACAGAACCGACCAGAGCACCGGCGCAGATCGCACGGTCTCTGCGGTCTCCAACCTCCAGACCGCCTTGCACCCTTCCACTTCCACTTCAAAAATTTAACATGGCATCGTCACCCCCAGCGAGGTGGGAGGGCGGTAGGTGGCCTCATCCCGCTGAAGGGGAGAGTAGGAGATGTTGTCGAAGGGCCCTTCACTAGGACATATTTCTGCGTCCAGTAATGGGCCTTATTCACCGTTTCACAGATGGTGACGTGCTGACTCGCGAAGTGTGCCGTCCAATCTTTGTATGCGCGGAAAGAAAATACCTTGCGGAAGATGAGCAGACTAAACTCTATCCTCTCCGCCCGAAGGTAGCTGGCGAACGCGACCACCACGTCGATCGCGTTCGGCGTCAGCTGGCTCGGCAGAACGCCAAAGTATTTGAGTACCTAGAAGAGTCGGCAAGGGTTAGAGCGCTCTTCGCGAAGCGAGCCAGGAATACTATGGCCAAGGAATAAACATACTTGGCGCACTTTCGGCGAGAGGGGGAGTCGCATCCCATTCTCAAAGTGAGTGATGGGGATGGTGAGCTCGTCGGGGTAGGGGTCGCTGATGGTGTCTCGATCGGTAGGGCGGCGAGCCACAAATCCAGGAAGGATATACTGGTCAACGGTGGCGAGATATTCCTCCGGGGTGAGGTTGGCACAGAAGAAAGGGCCCTCAAGGAAGGCTCCGATGCACTTGGCCTGCCCCTCCGCCTCCACATATGCGACCATGATGTTAGAGGGCTGCGAATCGCTAAAGTAGCGAGCGCGAGCTAGGTTCTGCGAGAGGGTTAGAAGAAGAGAGGAAAGAGAAAGTAGTAATTGCGATGGTTGAAAAGATAAAGACGAAGAATATTTATAGAAATGAAAATGGTGGGAAGAATACGAAGGGTCGGGGGCTGTGGATAGCAGATCCGTGCTGTATTCTTCAAACCTCCCGGAGCCTTATCCGCACCTGGCGAGTTGGTGCCCCGCAATAGAAAATACCTCCAGCTAGCCCTGGGGTGAGCAAACCCTGTATAAAGAAATAGAGCTAGAGCGATCCACGAGAACGAATCGCGAAAGTAAGGCGACCAAATATAGTTGTTAAGAGAAAAATTTGCAAAGGGCGAGCGAGGTGGACATAGCGATGGATGTAATGAAAACAGAAAAGGTGGGCTCGCAAGCAAGCCAAGAAAATCTTAATATTACAAATCATCAAATTGTTTAATCCCCCCATAAAGAGGAGGGGAAGAAGAAGCCAACAACAAATTACAAAGAGAAGCTTTTCAGCAGCGAAGCCACTTCCAGCGTCCGCGGCCCCGCACACCCGAGCGTGTGGGGACTCGCGGGTAGTGGTACTCGCGAACCAACTGGGTCTCGCGAGTTAGAAGCCGCGCGTAATCCTCAATCCGAGCGATGTGCACCCCGGGGGAGGTCACCTCGCTGCGGTCGACCGGCCGCACCTCGGCAAGGATGCGAACGTTCTCGTCCTCCATCGCAGCAAATCTCTCTTCATACGCTAGCCGATTTTGTTCGTATAGCTCCCGCAGCAGTGAGGTGTGCTTCTGGAATATCTCAGTGACCCGCCTCTTCATTTGCTCTGGATTGTCGGGGTCCCCCAGAAAATCCGCTACCTGACCCGGCGAGGGGGGTGACGACATATCCACCTCTCCATGCTCCGACTTAGTGGGCGGGGTCGGGCGATCACCTGCGAGGTAGAAATGAACAAGGAGGATGTGGAAATGGCACTTGGCAGGGATGGTCTTACCTAGTGGGGGAATTTGGGTACTGGGCCGCTAGCGAGAGGTGCGCGGCCGGCCCTGGAACTTTTCGATGAAGGCAGGGGTAACGACCTTCCCCAGACCGGGGGGGGACGCGGCTTCGGCATCGAGTCCGGGCTCGGAAAGTAATGTCCCTTTAGGGCTCCTTTGTCCCAGAGTGCCTAATCTGGAAGTGATGATGGTCTGATTTGGCGGGGCCGGTGGGTCCGCGGGAGGAGGAATCCGGTCCTCCAAATTTGCGAGAGCAGACACTGCATAAGGGATAAGGGAAACTTAGCGAGTAAGGAAATATATTACAAAGGAAGGCGAGGAGAACTATTCACCTGACTGCGAGGGAGGGCCCCGCATATCACGACCCGGGATGCGGGGTCAATCCTCCTAGGGGTGGAGGTGTGAATCTCCGTAGTTGTTCTCTCCAGTGTATTCTCTCCTGGGTGAGTGTTCTGCGAGCGAAGAAGCAATGTCAGGTAAGAAAGAAGTTAGATTAGCGTGTTTGGCATTAGTACCTGCGAGGCGAGTTCGTCGTGGGAGGATGGAGATAGAGGAGAAGACCCATCTTTGCCGGGCGAGCACTGGACGGTTTTTGCCATTTTTGTGAGGGTCTGAGGCGAAGCACGCTGCGGCGAGGCCCAGGAAGCGAGCGTGGTTGCCTTGGCCTTCTGAGCCTCCTACGAGGCCCTAAGGCGGGCCATCACCTCTTCCATTTTGGACATCGCACTGAGTCTCACGACGACGGGGAAAAGCTTCACAAGAGGAAGAAAAGTTTGAACACCAGCTGGGAGGAATGGTTTTTATAGCTACAGGCCTGGGCCCGACCAAAACATTCGTGCTGCATCATCAAGAGGCTGGCGAATACAAGGGGTTGGATGTTTCTTCACGAGCCTAGGTAGCCTCGCGAAGAGCGGGGATTGCGTACAACCCTGATATTCGCTAGGAGATGGGCATAGATTGAGAAGTCAACAGGCGAAAGAAGTAACAAGGAAGGCGAGCCAGAGTCTCAAAGGTCCTGATGAGTCCCGATTATATACACATATATGGACTCATCTGGGCCGTTTATCTAGTCATTCCACTGCACTTTAGCCTTGTTTTAGCTTATATTTGTTATCACTTGCTATGTGCACTTCTAGGCCCATTTTGGTGTTATTTCGTATCTTTCTTTGTTATTAGTTTTCTTGCGATGTTAAGTCCCACTTTCAGTGGCTAGACTGGTGTCGTACGCTGGAACAGGTGTCGTGCAGGTGTTTCCGGTGCAATTCTGCACAGGAACACTGCGCACGATCACCGGTTCTATTGCGCACGACCACTGGTCGTGCGCCACTGATCGTGTGCACTTAACCCTTTTTTATGAGTTCTGTTTGGTGCAGTGCGCACGACCATCTACGCTAGTGCGCACGACCACCGGTCGTGCGCCACTGTTCGTGCGCGCTTTTCATCAATTTCATGAGTTCTGTTTCAACCAGTGCGCACGACCACCTACGATAGTGCGCACGACCACCGGTCGTGCGCCACCGGTCATGCGAACATGTTATTTCATAATGTCTGTCTTTGCAGGTTCCGTCCAGGCAGAGCGCACGATCACCGAATTCTAGTGCGCACGACCACTGGTCGTGCGCCAATGACCGTGCGCACTGTTTATTCCAGCGCCTATAAATCGACCTGCTCGCGATTTAGGTCAGATCGACCCCCGCATTTTCTTCCGCCGTTTTCCGCCCGGTTCCGTCCAGATTCGCCCCTCCACCGTCGCCCACCATATGGAGGTGCTCCGGGCTTGCTCTTCACGCCAATCTTGAGCCGGAGTTTCCTCTCGGCCTCCTCCTTCATCCGAGAACTTCAAAGAGAGATCTAGCCGCCATCTCCATCGAGCAAGAGGAAGTTTGCAACCTCTACCGGATCGTGACACGAAGAAGACGGGTCCATTGGAGAGTCGTGACAGCTCTCTCTACCCCGGACGTAGTTGCGGACCGAGCTTGGACGCGGACTGACAACCCGGCGATTCCAACCGTGAATCTACAACGAGACTTCGGATTCGGTCGATTTCTTGCCTTATTCTTCTCTTTGTGATGTATATGTAGCTAGATCTAATCATTATGATGAAGTGGCACTTGAATTAGTTATATTTACATATATATTTCATGTCTATGTGATTGTGTAATTTATCTATTTGAGTTGCTTGAGGTGCGCCGCCATCCATTTTCCACTCCACCACCGTGTCCGGTGCCGCACTAGCAATTGCTAGTGGCATGCTTGTCGAAGAGGTGCTTGCGACCCTTATCCGTATGCCTACTCTTCCATCCGCCTAGCGAAGCGTGGCATAGCGGCCCGTGTAATCCATTCCGACTCCGCCGGTGCGAACCATTCCATCTGCTAGCCTTCTCGTCCATCCGCCTACCGAAGCGTGGCATCGCGGCCCGTATTCCATCCCGCCTAACGAAGCAGTGCGCTCAAGGCCTGCATAGTTCGATCCGTTTTCCTACTCGTCCATCCACCCTTGCGACGCAGCGTGCTCAAGGCCTGCCTAGTCTCCATCCCGCCAAGCGAAGCATTGCATAGCGGCATTGCATAGGAGTAGTTGATAGCTTTTATTTTATTTTCCAAAAGCCAACCCAACTCCCCCGCATTCCATCCGATTTAAGGACTTCAATCTCAAGTCCTTCCTCGAAACCTAACTCCACCTTACTGTGTTCCTTGAGAGATTCGATACTCGGGGATTACTCCTCGTTTTATATTACTTGAACGATCGGTACACTGCCATTTCGTGTCGCAGTCTAGCCACCGCCTATCGCGGTGTGCTAAGATTTGCGCCATCAAGTTTTTGGCGCCGTTGCCGAGGAACACAGTCGTGTGAGTTTTCTTGAGAGGGAGAGCCGAGAGATAGTAGTTCTTCCAGTGTGTTTAGCCGCCTTTTTATTTTTTGTTTGCTTTTTACTTATTAACTGCTTGTTTTTATTTCTTTCCCTCTTATTTTAAAGTTTTAGGCAAGTCTAATCCAAGAAGTTTTATTAGTTTGTGTAAATTTTCTTGCAAAGAATTTCAGTTTCTTTTTATCTGCTTTGAATTTTGAAAATGTCGTCATGGGATATTTCACCTAGCTTTAATGATAAGATGGTTTATTATATAGACCAAATGAATGAGTTGAATGCTAGGCAGTGGAGGAACATTGTTTGCTTGTTGTGTCGAGGAGAGGGTCATGAATTGAAGGACTGTCCTAGTCTTTTCAAGCCTGACCGCCACCCCTCCACTCAGGACAACATTGTCCCTATCGCTCATTCTTTACCCATGGAGGCAATTGTGCCCTCTACCCCTGAGCTTGTCTCGTGCACGGACTCCTCACTCCCTGTTTATGGCTTCACTCCCAGTGATGATGATCACTCATCTGTTAGCCAACAAGGAGAGGAATGGGAGCTCCTTGATGCACCTGAGTATGATGAGAAAAGTATTCTTTCCATCGGGGAGGCTTTAGCAGATCTTTTTGCGGAGGAACCGAATATTTTTGTCCCTCCAGTTTCTTTGCAAGATTTTTCTACACATATTCTTTATGATCCTATCGAAGTAAAGGAGCTGGGTGATGCTTCTGACTCGAAGGGTGCTCCAAAGTGGGATGAGGATGTCACTTTCCCTGAGGGGGAGAATGAATACTTTGAACACGATGATGCACCTTGGTGGGATGAGGAGGATACTCTCTCTGATGAGGAGGTTTGCACTTCTTCATGGGACGAGGAGGTCCAAATCACCACTGAGGCTCCTGAGTTCTCAAGTCCCCCTTGCTATGATATTTACGATGATGATAGTGATCTACCCTTGGATCCTGCCGGGAGTGAGACCGGGATCACTCCCCCGATTGATGTTTATTTATGTTCTTCGTCTTCTTTATTTCTTGATCCCCTTTCTTCATCTGAGCCTGTGCAGGTTGAGTCTTCACAGGTACATCAGGAGGACTTGGAGCATGATGCTCAAGTCAATGATGAGTGTATCCTCATATGTGAGGAGGTTTATTCCCCCTCCGTTGAGGAAGCTCCACTCATTGCCTTTTCCTCCTGTTGCCTCCCTGGTGACGATACCTTGCTAGGCAAGGATGTGTTTTGTGAGATGAGTGAGGACCAGGCCTCCTCCTTTTCTTACATTCTCTACCCTCTACCTGTGAGGAGCAGGTATTTATATTTAGGTAGAGGGGTGACTGCTCTGTCTCCGTATCGGTACCCGCTACCGATGCGCATATTAGAACAGTTACCTGTATTTTCTTTTTCATAGGCCCATTAGCTAGAACCGTTTTAATTTAGAATAAGTCGTGCTGGGATGACAATAACCCCAGTAGTTATCTTTCTTTTCTGCATTTTTATTTCTTCTAATCATGTTTATTTAGCTGTAGTTTATTTTAGTTTGTCATTTTTCTTTTGTTTTTGCGGAGCTGACCCCTGCAGGTATCTTTTTCTGGATGGCGGATGCTGCAGTTTTGTCTTAGCTTACACGCCAATCTTCTGGTGTGCTCATTTCTGAGCACTGGGTACTCTCTTTCCCTAGCCTTTTCTGATTTTCATGTCATATATTTTGTGGATTGTTTAGTTTAAGTCTGGGGGAGAGTAGTTTTGTTTACCCGCTCACGTGCACTATTGCACTGCATGCTAGAAGATTTCATTTAACATGTTTTGTTTATTTTCTTTGCACACCACAGCACCCACTCGAGCGCGTACTCATCTGTATGCAAGCTCTGTAGTGAATTTAATTCTTCTGCTTATGTGGGAAAATCTAGGTGATGGCTTAGGACTATGTAGCAGAGTAAAATGTTGACTCCCGTAGTGCTCCTAGTCGAGTGCTCGGTTGCATAGAAATTTGTGTAGATTAGACTTCTTTTTATACTTATGGTTTTATCTTTTTCTATTAGTGTAAATGTTGTTTACTCTACTCAAACGGTAGCGTAGGGATGTGTGTAAACGATAGCTAGACTCGTATTGCTTGAGTCGGGAGAAAGGAGAATCTTTCTCGGTGGCTAGAACTTGCCCCAAGCGATTCTTGAAGCATTGGCATAGGATAGTTCTAGTGCGTGAGAATGACGTAGGCCATTATTTTGGCCTGGTTGAACTTTTCATTTCATGCCTATCGTCTACCCTTGCTAGCCCCTTTGTGCCTACCCTTTTCTTGATTCAGCTCCACATTTATCTCACCAAAGCATAAAAGCCTAGCCTAGTCGCACACCCAAATCTGAGCTTTAGTTGTAGTCTCATTTACATTTTGGGGGGGTGTTGATTATGGTGTCTATTTTGTGAATCTGTGGATGTGCTCATTTGAAAATTTTGCTGAAAGAAAAAAAAAACAAGAAAAAGAAAGATAGAAAGAAAAATGAAAAAAAAAGAAAGAAAAATGAGTTTTATTGAAAAATCATGTAGAAATATTATGTATTGGGAGTAGGCGGTGCACACACCTATGATGCAAAAGTCCAAGTCTGGGGGTGTGGTGCACTTGCATTCGATTTTGGTGCGCGGGTAGTTATTTTTAAAGCTCATTTGGGTTATGTGTTTAAGCCATTTTGTTTATCATTGTTTACCTCACCGTAACCCAAGCCCCATCTCTAACCTAAAGTCCTACCGACTCGCGCTATGAACCAATCTAGTGTCGTGGAGAGAATGTGTCCGGGCAAGCCTATGGTCACCGACACCGATGGATTTCGGTGGAGTTTATCCGGCACCCCAATCTTGAGCAATGCTCATCTCAGCGTTTAGTTTACTTTCTCCATATGCATGACCGAACGATTCACCGTAGTTCACCATTTTGAGTAGTTGTAATATGCTTTTACTCTTTTAGAAATATATAAACTGTTTATATTATCAGAAATCTTCTCTACTATTCTTCTTATGCACGCGAGCATGCGACTTCGCATGGTACTCTGTATTGTAGTTTTAAGCCATCTACTTTTCTTTCCCCGTTCGCATGGAATTTGTTTGCTCGGGACGCGCAAACAGGTAAGTCTGGGGGTGTGATGAGTCCCGATTATATACACATATATGGACTCATCTGGGCCGTTTATCTAGTCATTCCACTGCACTTTAGCCTTGTTTTAGCTTATATTTGTTATCACTTGCTATGTGCACTTCTAGGCCCATTTTGGTGTTATTTCGTATCTTTCTTTGTTATTAGTTTTCTTGCGATGTTAAGTCCCACTTTCAGTGGCTAGACTGGTGTCGTACGCTGGAACAGGTGTCGTGCAGGTGTTTCCTGTGCAATTCTGCACAGGAACACTGCGCACGATCACCGGTTCTATTGCGCACGACCACTGGTCGTGCGCCACTGATCGTGTGCACTTAACCCTTTTTTATGAGTTCTGTTTGGTGCAGTGCGCACGACCATCTACGCTAGTGCGCACGACCACCGGTCGTGCGCCACTGTTCGTGCGCGCTTTTCATCAATTTCATGAGTTCTGTTTCAACCAGTGCGCACGACCACCTACGATAGTGCGCACGACCACCGGTCGTGCGCCACCGGTCGTGCGAACATGTTATTTCATAATGTCTGTCTTTGCAGGTTCCGTCCAGGCAGAGCGCACGATCACCGAATTCTAGTGCGCACGACCACTAGTCGTGCGCCAATGACCGTGCGCACTGTTTATTCCAGCGCCTATAAATCGACCTGCTCGCGATTTAGGTCAGATCGACCCCCGCATTTTCTTCCGTCGTTTTCCGCCCGGTTCCGTCCAGATTCGCCCCTCCACCGTCGCCCACCATATGGAGGTGCTCCGGGCTTGCTCTTCACGCCAATCTTGAGCCGGAGTTTCCTCTCGGCCTCCTCCTTCATCCGAGAGCTTCAAAGAGAGATCTAGCCGCCATCTCCATCGAGCAAGAGGAAGTTTGCAACCTCTACCGGATCGTGACACGAAGAAGACGGGTCCATTGGAGAGTCGTGACAGCTCTCTCTACCCCGGACGTAGTTGCGGACCGAGCTTGGACGCGGACTGACAACCCGGAGATTCCAACCGTGAATCTACAACGAGACTTCGGATTCGGTCGATTTCTTGCCTTATTCTTCTCTTTGTGATGTATATGTAGCTAGATCTAATCATTATGATGAAGTGGCACTTGAATTAGTTATATTTACATATATATTTCATGTCTATGTGATTGTGTAATTTATCTATTTGAGTTGCTTGAGGTGCGCCGCCATCCATTTTCCACTCCACCACCGTGTCCGGTGCCGCACTAGCAATTTCTAGTGGCGTGCTTGTCGAAGAGGTGCTTGCTACCCTCATCCGTATGCCTACTCTTCCATCCGCCTAGCGAAGCGTGGCATAGCGGCCCGTGTAATCCATTCCGACTCCGCCGGTGCGAACCATTCCATCCGCTATCCTTCTCGTCCATCCGCCTACTGAAGCGTGGCATCGCGGCCCGTATTCCATCCCGCCTAACGAAGCAGTGCGCTCAAGGCCTGCATAGTTCGATCCGTTTGCCTACTCGTCCATCCGCCCTTGCGACGCAGCGCGCTCAAGGCCTGCCTAGTCTCCATCCCGCCAAGCGAAGCATTGCATAGCGGCATTGCATAGGAGTAGTTGATAGCTTTTATTTTATTTTCCAAAAGCCAACCCAACTCCCCCGCATTCCATCCGATTTAAGGACTTCAATCTCAAGTCCTTCCTCGAAACCTAACTCCACCTTACTGTGTTCCTTGAGAGATTCGATACTCGGGGATTACTCCTCGTTTTATATTACTTGAACGATCGGTACACTGCCGTTTCGTGTCGCAGTCTAGCCACCGCCTATCGCGGTGTGCTAAGATTTGCGCCATCAGGTCCCTCAGAGGAAGGCGGGCGAGTCGGGCACTCGCCGCCCGCTCGCGAGAAGGCGGGCGAGCCGGGTTCTCGCGGGCCGCTCGTAGGAAGGCGGGCGAGCCAGATCCTCGCGGTCCGCTCGTAGTGGTTTTCTGGGAGAGCTGGATTCTCGCGGTCGCGAGGGGAGCCCCTGTGGGTGGCTCGCCCAATAAGGGCACAGAGGTGTTTTAACCTAGAAACCCCTGGTGGTCTGCGGTTAGCCCCTTCAAACAGCAGAGTTAGGCTGTTGGCAGACCATTTTGGGCTGCGTATAGTAAGAATGTAAGGCGGGATTCCGCTATTGGCAGACCACGAACAAAAAACTATAAATAGACCTTGAAGGGCACCTTGGGAGAGGATTCCAATCTCATATTCTGAGCTTCTTCCTCCCTAGGTTACTTTGGTTTAGCTCTCTAGCTCTCCAAGGTGCCCAGTCTCAGCTTTGGCTTGGGAGAGGAAGCGCCCAACGATCATCCGGGTTTGTGGTGGGACCTCCTCGCTGCGACTAAGGTCTAAGTCTAGTTCAGAATCTCCAGTCAGCTCTTTCTGAGGGATCAGTAAGGGCTAGCTGCCCCCCAACTCGTTGAGGGCCCGAGATTCACAAGAGATCTTGAAATCGGTTTCAACAGCTGTGGGTAGAATGGTTTGCTCGGGGCGAGCAATCGTTCAAGTCTGGGGGTATTTGATATGTGTTTTTTGTATATTGTTTTCACCCCGCTTTCTCTTTCATTTTCATCCATTCTGGTGTTTATGGCGCGTGCGTGCACTGTCGATGAGACGTCTCGTCGATTCCTTGTATTTATGTCGTCTCATCGATCTCTGTCACGTGCGTCTCTGCACGCTTGTGCGCACCATTTTCTTCCTCCTAGGCAGCTCGGTGCATTCTGAGTTTGCGCGTGCGTTTTTCATGCATGCACGTGCACGCACGTGTTGTTGCGTGTGCGTCTTGCCTACAGTTCATTTTACCTAACGCACGGGCGTGCATTTCGCGGCGCACGTAAGTGCACCCTGTTTTTCCTATAAAAGCGCTATTTGCGATTTCAGTCAGAGACCCCCGATCCAGTCCGCCGTTTTCAGCAGCTGAGCTTATAGATCTAAGGTTTCAACCCTAAGTCTTCTCCAACTTTCCCAAGCATTCGAAAAGCGTAGAAGGTGATTTGCAAGGTTCCATTGGAACATCAAGCCGGAGCACTTAGCCTTGAGGAGAAGGAGACCCGGGAGAACGCGTTAGGAGAGGGTGACAGCTTCTCTCGTATCGTGGACGAGGCCAAGGAGGAAGAGGAAGAGCTGGTGGCCCAAGGCGAGCTCCCCTACGATTCCGAGGAGACTAGACTTTCGTTCGCTCCATGCTAAGGATTGGTAACTTGTATCTCTCCTCTCTCATTTGAAATACTTGTAAGCATATTGTAATATACTCTAAAGCCTATACATACCATGACCATTGGTTGTAGTCGTTCATTGATATATTTTCTATTGTGGATGATTTGGATGAGATTGATTGTGTTGTGTTTTTGTTGTTGATGCTTGTGTTGTGCTTGTGCTAAGGAGAGCTTGAGTGAGTTGGCCTTTGCATTTGCAAGACGCAACGAGCGATGCGTTGTTTACGACCCGTGATGGTGTGGGGCGGAGGCTTGCGACCCGCAGAGTTGGCCTTTGCTTTGCAAGGCGCAACGAGCCATACAATGCTTATGACCCGTGGTAGTGCGAAGCGGAGGAAGGCAACTCGCGGAGGTGCGAAGCGGTGCTTGCGATCACAAACGCTGGATATATTTCTGAGATGTAATAATATGCAGTGTTTTTATCAATATGTAATCTCATCCTTAAGCTTCTATTTAGTCTCTGAGATTATATATTTCTCATCGGGCAGATGTTGGCCCCGAACAAAATTCTTCATTTCATTATTGTGGCAAATTTAATTAGGGAAAGCATTGCCAACCTCTAACAGGTACTTCAATTCACAGATTCTTAAGCTTCACTTTTAATTGTGTTATGTTCATCGCTGCAATTATTGTAGTCTAATTATAAATTAATATGATATTTTAGATTGATTAATTACAAATATCACTGTTATGTTATATATGATCATTATGTGGGTCAAACATAATTAAAAAACTTATAACTATACAAAGTTCAAAAAAGTAGTAATTTCATAAAATATTACATACTACATGCATATAGATCAATAATGTGTGCTGCCATTTGGAAAGCATCTGTTTGGTTCTTCATGTAGCCATTTTAACTTCCAAATCCATGCTTGTCAATTATAGATGTCAACGAGAGACCAACTACACACACGTGATAAAAGAAGATGCGAGCTTCATCATCTTTACGCTCCCGACGAATGTCGCCGTCTACGACAAATATCGCCGCCCACGACAAATGTCACCTCCCACAATAAATGTCGCTGCTGACGACAAATATCGCCGCCCACGACAAATGTCACCGCACACGAGAAATATCGCCTTGAATAGGGGCGGAGCCCCATGCCTCTCACTCGTGGGCACTCGCAGCCCGTCGAATCCATGATTATAGTGCCCGGCACATTACGAATTAAATGGAAAATGCACGGAACGAATACACTTTATAGATCCACATGCATATCAATAAATACTATGAATTAAATGATAGATGTTAGGCAACAAGAGCTTGTTGACCAAAATATGCATTATTAAATATCTCCCCACTTTGTATTCTCTTCTCCTAAACAATATCGTCAAGTCAATGCATTAATGAAAGGTGGTGTTAAGATACTTTAAAACCAAGAATATATTAGAAGAAATATAATGCTCGATGTCTTAAAGCTTTGGTTGCAATTTGCATCAACTGGTTTGCTCTAAAGTGTGAAAGTCTCTTCATTATCACATATAATCAATGGATTGACTACGAGATGTGGAGAAGACTTTGGAAGCTTCTTTGAAAAAACATATGCAGTTGCTAACTTACTCAATAATTTACGTATGATTATTAGTAAAATAGTAAAACAAAATTGTGCACATCAGGTACATATACTTTAATTAAGACTGTCATTTTCCAAATGTATATCAACATTTCTTAAGTGTAATAACTAAATTGAACGACGGAGGAGACTCTTCTCAAATAAAGGCAGAATGGAATAATATTTTCATGAAGTTCGTTCCAATAACTTGAGCTGTAAGATTAAGATGATGCATCTTTAAGAAAAGTACCGTTTAACTCTACTTATTTATGATTCCTCTCCCGCACCGGAGAGTTCTCGGATCTTATGCCCCGAACCGCCGTCTTACGGTGACACTAACACACGTGTTAGTCGCCTCCGCAAGACGCCGATCCTGCCGGCAAGAACGATCAACCATGCCAACATGAGATAATAATTAAACTAAGTAAACAAGTCCACAATCACACACACATATATATATATATATATGTCCAAATGAATACATGTTCAACAATGAGTACAATAAATGAAAGAGATTAAGAGCTTATTCCCAGTACATGTCCAAAATAAAACTAAACACGCTCTCTCACTCGACATCTATGCGGAAGCTAACGAACTCTCATCAACCTATAGTCGGGTGGTAATGTTGCGCGACAACTGCTCCTCAGGTCTTGCCATCAGGTGCCGCTGGTCGTGCTGCTGCTCCGGCTCCTCGTACACATGGTGTTACGGTCACAACCGACCGTTAGTCATAAAGACTAGGCCAGTTTTGTCCTCGCCTCCCCTCACGACTCCTAGGTACCGTGCTGGAGGACAAAGCGGAGGACAACAAGGGGTAAAAACAAGCAGGTGGCATGGAACTGTTTGAGTTACCATTGTGATCTAGAAGTGGTCAAACATGTAGTCTCACTGCCAACGCGATATGAGTCTGCAGGGTCGCACATAAGAGCATGTGGAGAAGTTGGAAGATTGACTGTGTTGGTAAAGGTTACCAATCACCATATAGAATCGGAGAGGTAAAGCAAATGTTGCTGTCGGAATTCGTCGGATATGATTCGTCGGAATTCGTCGGATATGATTCGTCGAAATTCGTCGGATATGATTCGTCGGAATTCGTTGGAATTCGTCGGATATGATTCGTCGGAATTCGTTGAATTGTTCCGTGGAAACTCGACGAATGCTGATTCGTGAAATCCCGACGAATTGTTAAAGAAACCCCAATTTTCTGTATGGACTGCGGATAGCGATTCTTCTAGGTCTATTTATGCTTCGGGTATAAATAGAACTTATTTTATGGGTTCTATATTCTTATGCGAACAAAAGGCTCGGCCGACGGAAGAGTTCCTACCGAACCCTAGACGGAAGAGTTCCGCCGCCTCGTTCGCCTCCGCAGATCTCCCTTCTGGCGATCGTCGCCGCGATTGCTCTTCCTGGAACGAATCTAGCAGTTCGTGGAAGCGCAAGGTGCAGTCTTCTTCTCCCGGCTCGTGTGGACTACTGTAGAGACATAGACATTATTCTACGTAAGGACTCTCGCATAGCCGACGACGGGACTTTTCTTCTTGGAGCATCTAGGTTGGATTTGATCCAACTCCACTAAGGTAATTTAGGCCTAGTATTTTTGATTACTTCTTGATTCATTTTCATGGCCCGATCCAAACTCTTTTGGGTTATTCTCTTTATTTCCGCTGCGCCTACATATGATGTATGGTTGTAGAAAACCCAACAGGAACTAGCTAACAAGCATGAACGTATGTAATTTGCTATAGAAAAAGAGTTATACTAGTAATTCTATAAATATCTCAAGCAGTGTAAGAGAAAAAGGTAAGAGCTGTTACAAAAGTAACTTTAACTTATATGAATGCCTACACAAACTTATAAGTCAAGGGATCTGGCACTAAAGGTAAACTCATCGTATAAAAGAGCCCATATTAATTTATACGATGAGGTCTTCTTTATGAAATGATGCTATGATATGCTGTGCAATGCAATGATGCAACTCATACACCCGACTCTGTACGTACAGACCTTTTGTTAGTTCCCCCTATTCGATTGTGTCAACTCAGGTACCCTGTTGAGGCAAACAAGGCAGTGGATCGGGCATGTCCACTTCTAGGCACCTTTCACTATCTCCGGCCTAGACCTTATGTACGCACCTAAGAACACACAGAGTGTCCGCATACTATCCGGTAAGCACCACCTCTATCCCCTTTTCGAGTCTCCACTCAGGTACACCCCATTGAGGCAAATGGGGGCAGTGGATCGGGTCCTCCACTCCTAGGCTAGTATAACACCTCCCAACCTAGACCTTATGTATGCCCCTAAGAGCACACATGATATCCCCATACTATCTTGTATGTAACACCTCTTAATAATATTTTGCCGAGCCTCCAGCTCACCGGACTATTCAGTCCTCCTTAGATACCAAGCCTACCGGTCGCAGGACTAACCCGTCCTGATATCATTATTTTCCAGAGACTCCAGCTCGTAGGACTAACTAGTCCATGTACATATGTGATAACATGACTTAAAAAAAGGGAGACTACATGACCCTCTAACTAATGTGTCCAGTCTAAGTTCCAGAAGTTGTAAAGATGTCAAAATTCATATTTATAATGTTTAATATAATAAAATCATATTTGGGCCTATTAAATAATTTCTTATAAATCCGGGAATCGCTAATTTGAACATGATGTAACAATTATCATAGGTCAATAAATCTAAAAAAAATTCCAGAAACTACTTATGGTCAAAAGATGAAGTTCAGCAGAATTTCATAATTTTCTGCTCTAATACAATTTCAAGAAATCAATTAAATGTCTCAGGGTGCTAATTACAATTTGTGAAGAATCTACTAAATTTATTAATCATAATGCTGTAAATAAAATTTTAGATGTTCAAATCAACCTAAAATGGATTCCAGCAAAGTTTGTCATATTTATAGAAATAATAATTCATCAATAATGATTAAATCATAATTGTCACATAATTCCACAATACGAAAGAACTACTGTAAATATTTAGAAAATAAATATAACAAAATTCTCAGGGCTTTATCCTGATCACATAAGCTCACTCCCAAAGTTCTGTAATTTTCTAGTTCCATAGTTCAACCATATCAATTAATCAATGCAAACACTAAGATTTCACTTTGTGAAGTAAGTATGATAATTACTCTGTAATTAAATCTAATAAGATATCCAGAGGTCAATAATGATCCCACAAGTCCAATTACTCACTTCCATAATTTTCCAATTTCATTAGATCAACATTATGAACTAATCAATGAAAACATTAAAATTTCACTTTGTGAAGGAAGTAGCATAAATATTCAACAATGAATTTTGATAAAATTTCAATATAATACAATTGGCCTCATAAGTCTAATTACCCAATTTCATGCAAATTTAAGTACATAAACCTACATAAAGATAGGATAAAGTAAATTAGGGTAATTTGCATAATTAATAAATAAGGGTCTATATTATTTCTAAAAATTCCACCAAAAATCTATAGAGAGTAATCTCACTCTTTTAAGGTAATACAAGAGTTTTGTAACCTTTTAGAAAGTTTTGACCCTAGAATTCTCATTTAAGCTCAATGTGACAAAATCACATAAACCCTAATTTCCTAAGTGAATCAACCCCTATGTTCATGATTTTTCTTGAGATGCAATATCTCATAATAATAAGTGCATGTTTGGAATTTCCTAAGAATTTACCAAGGGAATACCCATCAATTCTCCAATCATTATGGTGTATACATCATTTTGATCTTTCCATGGTACCTGGGTCTTGCCTGTGAATTTCGCTCACATGCATGAGTCCAAATGACCTCAAATTTTTTACTAGTGACTTTTTATGGTCATACTAACATGCCACCCAAGATTTGGGTAAATTTGAGTTGATTTAACCATGCAATTAATTATATTACCACATGGCAGTATTATATGCACACCAAATTCCCCTTCACTTGCATGTGGAATACACCAACATGCATAAGTCCCAGTGACCTTAAATTTTTACCATGGACTATTATTTATCTAATTAACATGCCACCCAAGGTTTGGGTCAATTTTGAGTTGATTTAAGCATGTAATTCTTGTATTACGTTGTAGTGCTATATGCACACCATTCTCCCATACACTACAATTACGTGCATGTTGAATTTTCCAAACATGCACATCACCAAATTGCCTGGAATTATTACCATAGGCAAACCATGACATAACAAGATCCCCACCAAAAATTTGGGGTCTTTAGGGTTCATATACCCACCTAATTAAATATTGCATGAATAATTTAATTACTACAAAATCTATAGGAAACGTTTTTTTTCCAAAGATTCTCATTTTTGGGCAGGGGATGAATTTGGACATGACTCATGCATGTACAAAATTTCAGCCTATTTGGAGTTGTCGAAGTCCAATTTCACCAAATACAACATTTGTGCTAAATGCACACCATTCTCCATACACTACTCTTACTTGCATGTGGTATTTCCAAAACATTCACATGCCCAAATTGCCTGGAATTTTTACCAGAGGCAAACCATGACATAATAAAATCCCCACCAAAAATTTGTGGTCTTTAGCGTTCATATACCCACCTAATTTAATCTTGCATGAATAATTAAATTACTACAAAAACTATAGGAAAAGTTTTTCCTAAATTCTCATTTTGGGCATGACTCATGCATGTCCAAATATTTCAGCCTATTTGGAGTTGCAGTGTAACATCCCAATCCTGGAGGAGCAGATATTGTTGTTGCTGATTAAAATTCTCGGCTAGCAGCTTCCGTTCGACGAATTCGTCGAATTCGTCGAACGCAAGCTGCTCCCGTTCGTCGCTCGACGAACGGGGAGCGCTCCCGTTCGACGAATGTCGAACGGGGAGCGTTAAGCAAAAAGGGCTCCCGTTCATCGATCGACGAACGGGGAGCGCTCCCGTTCGACGAATGTCGAACGGGGAGCGTTCAGCAAGAAGAGCTCCCATTCGTCGTTCGACGAACGGGGAGCGCTCCCGTTCGACGAATGTCGAACGGGGAGCGCTCCCGTTCGACGAATGTCGAACGGGGAGCGTTCAGCAAAAAGGGCTCCCGTTCGTCGATCGACGAACGGGGAGGATTCGTCGAACGGGGAGCGTTCAGCAAAAAGGGCTCCCGTTCGTCGTTCGACGAACGGGGAGCTGCTCCCGTTCGACGAACGTCGAACGAGGAGCGCTCAGCTAAGGAGAAGCTCCCATTCGTCGTTCGACGAACGGGGAGCTGCTCCCGTTCGACGAACGTCGAACGGGGAGCTGCTCCCGTTCGACGAACGTCGAACGGGGAGCGCTCAGCTAAGGAGCAGCTCCCATTCGTCGTTCGACGAACGGGGAGCTGCTCCCGTTCGACGAACGTCGAACGGGAAGGCTTATCATTCCCGAGAGAAAAAGAAAAGAGCCTGGCTGCTCTTTGTTTATTTTATCTTTGGGGAGCCAATGGAATAGAGTCCAATAAGGAGATGACACTTATGTTTGGAGTCCCAAGGCCTATTAATGCAAACCAAAAAGAAAGGGGCCGGGCCATCTCATTTTCTCTTCTTCTTCTTCATCGTCTTCTTCCAGAACTCCATCTTCCTCTCTCTCTCTTTCTCATTCTCTGTCTCCACCTCTCCCCCACCCCACTTAGGGTTTTGGCCAAGAAAATTCGTGGAGAAGCTCGTGCGTCCGTTGGAAGAAGAGCTAGCTTGGAAAGAGTTGAGTTCGTCCAAGCGCCGTCATGCCGCCGCGATCGTCGGCCCGGATTCAGGTGACTTCCGACCCCTCTCCCTTGGTGCTAGTATCTTAGACCCCCTAGGCGAGATATCGAACTCAATTGAGTCGATTTGGGAGCGAAATGAAGTTCTGTAGGTTGAGGCCGCGTTAGGGTTTTCGCCGTAGGGCGTCGTTCACCGCGAAAATGCCCCCAATCGACTCCCTGCTTCAATACGAATGTGGGACGTTGGTTTCGTGAGACGTGGTGGCCTTGTGAGGGAGCATGGGAGGAGAGAATGTGTTTTGCCCTAAATTCCATTTGGGAAGACGATGAATAATTCCCTGTAAATGGGATTTCATTTATATATATATATGTGTTCAACAAGGATGAAGAAGGTGGCCTTGCCTTGTATATATATATATATATATAGTTCCTGTTATGGATTTCAAATTATATGTACACATATATATATGTCATTAAAGGTTTGAGAATTGAGAATAGTTTTCCTGTTATAGGAATGGTTAATCATAACTTGCATAAGATGATAAATAATCCTCTGTATAGGATTGTTAATTAATTATGACCAATGGTGGGAGTCCAGTAGCTTGGCTTGAATAGATTCCATAGTTAAATAATATGTTATGCCCTCATGTGCGCAAGTAGTCCACAGTCCTATGAGTTGGTTTAATAATGTCCATGCTATACGCACACCACTGCACACGAGTAATCAACTTCGAACGGGCGGCACGGTTAACTTAGTGCGGGTCACAAGTTATAGTTATAGCCGGTGGTAAAAAGGAAAGGACCCAGTTGTTGGGGGCCTTGGATGCTAATTAGCATCGATTGTTGCCGCGCGAGGCGGAAGGTGGTAAGGCTCATGGAGCGAGTCCTTGGTGCTCGATAACACGCATGGTGTGTTCAAACTACGTAGGTAAACATAATTGCGCATGGAGTATAGATCCTCGTGGGAGGATAAGTTGTGGCAGGTCTACGGGCTCGCTTGTCGTGACACCGACAGAAGCCGGCAGTTAGACTCAGACCGGTTGGGTTGGAATGTCTTGGTGTCCATCTACCCAATAGATCCCCTCCGCGTCTTGAAGACCCCGCATGAATGCGGGTAGTACGCAGGGACTCCGCTATGAGAAAGAGTGTCGAGGCGTACATAGGCCTAGGACCGGTAGTGTTCATACCCTCCTAGTAGTGGCGAAGCCCGTGCCACTGCCACCGCCTGGCCACGACGGGGGGCGCCTGAGTGGTTAGCTACCCTCGAAAAGTGGGAATTAAATGTCTATGTCGACATAGCAATCGTGCATGAGTCCTCATATCATAATCATTGCATTGCACCGCATTCATATCATAATCATTGCATTGCACCGCATTGGAACCTCATCATATAAACTTGTATGGGCATCCTTATATGATGAGTTACCTTTATACGCAGACCCTTGACTTATAAGCTTGTATGGGCATCCTTATAAGTTAAGTTCAATTCAGTTCTCTAATATTCTGCTTATGTCTGTGCTACTTATACTTGCAAATATATATAACCACTGCTACTTTTATGCTTACGAACATATTAGATAGTGCTATGGAAAGTGCGTGGGCACTTAAACAACCGACACATATGAACAACTATTACCTGTCACCTGCTTGTTTATTATTGCTAATATTGCAGCTCCTTTTCTTCCTTTCCGCCCGGTGCCTTGGAGTCGCCGGGGGAGCGGATGTGAAGCCACTTTGTCTTTATGACTAACGGTTGCTACGCCCCCTTTTTAGGAGCGCATCCTGGCGCGGCAGCCCAACTTGGAGCAGCAGCGCACGGCGCTGGGGATGGATAGTCCGGCCGGGACGACAGGGCAGGATACTATGATACCATCGCAGCCGTCAGTGACAGATGTGAGCGAGTTTTGTTGTAGCCCTTGGGGCCTTCCCTTTTGTTACTCTGATATTATACACTCGTTTGGTGTGTATTTGGACTGTTCTTATGCGGATATATATATCTGGTGGCTTCTTGTTGTATTTTAGTTGATGGGTTGGCATTGATGATATTTGTTAGCCGGCAGGATAGGCGTCTTGTGGAGGAGGCTAGCCCGTGAGCTGGCGCTTCGGCAAGGCGGCTGTCCTGGGCATTAGACTTCCCTCGGCCGTGTTTTGTCTTCCGGAGGGGGGGGGGGGGGGGGGGTCTTACAAATGGTATCAGCTTGCAACGATCCTGAGATCAAGAAGTCCACTTCCGCATGGTGCACCCCTCTCACCTCTTCAGTTTGAGGACAAACTGAATGAGCGGAAGCAGTGGTGTGCCCATGTGTAATTCGCATTAAGTATGTCTATTATCTTCCTTCGAACAGCCAACCTAACGCAAACATCTACCTTGCATGTAGATTCCGGTACATTCAGAACCGGCGACGGCCACTCCCGTGCCTCCAGTACCTACTCCTTTTCAACAATCAGAGCTAGGCCAGACTCTGACGGCAATCCTGGATGCCTTCAGGTCTCAGCAGATGCCGGTGCAGCCGCAGGCCCCAAGCTCCAATTGGTTGAGCACCTTCCGTGCTCTCTCCCCTCCCACCTACCATGGGACGGAGTCCGCAGTTCAGACGGAGGAGTGGCTGGATACAGTGCAGGAGTTACTGGCAGGGATCCGTTGCCCGAGCAACATGGCAGTCACGTTGGCAGTCACGGCCTTGGATCTACATGCGAAGAGGTGGTGGAAGTCCTTGATGGGCTCCACCTTCGAAGGACGCAACCACCTGGACATAAGCTGGGACGAGTTTGCGGACGCGTTCCTGGAGCACTTTGTCTCTTCTACGGCCAGGGACGAGCTTGAGGAGAGATTTCTGCAGCTGAAGCAGGGGTCGAGATCGGTGGTCGAGTACCAGCGGGAATTTCAGCACTTAGCCAGATTCGCAGACTCTTATAATTTAGATGATCGCGGGTACGCGAAGCGATTCTACAAGGGCCTGCGAGATCCTCTGAGGCAGGCTCTCCTCTTCATCGCCGATTCGAGCCTCGCGCAGATTATAGAGATGGCACAGAAGTTGGAGGCGGATCACTTGGGGGACCAGGCCAGGAATAAGAGGCCCGCAGAGGAAGTGATGGAGGCGGGGCCCAGCTTCAGGAGGAGGCAGAACACCAGGGGCAGAGACAGAGGCCAGCGGAGAGATGGCGGGCGTCCTCGCCCAAACTTCATGTTGGAGCAGCCAGCGCGACCGCTACCATTGCCCCCACCACATCAGGGTCAGGCGCTTCAGCCGCCGAGAGAGCACTTTCGAGTGGTGTGTTATCATTGCAACCAGCCCGGCCACATTCGGAGATACTGCCCGCAGCTGCAAGGAAACGCTCCGAATCGCCCCATGGCTCCTCCGGCAGCGCAGCGAGGAAGAGGCCGAGGTCGAGGCCAGGGTCAGCAGGGTAGGAACCCCAGACCTGCTCGGGAGCAGGTATACGCTTTGGATCTAGCTCAGGAGCGAGACCCGCAGGAGGTCATCACAGGTAATTATGTTTGTATTTTCCTCGTTTCATAACTAAGGTGCTTAAGTTCGCATGATTTTAACCCAAGGTACCGTGCTCGTTTGCGGTAAACCCGCTCTTACTCTTTTTGACATGGGTGCCACTCATTCGTTCGTATCAGAAGAATTTGTGAATGAACTGGATGCAGTATAGTGCTTCAGGGGAGCCCTCAGGAGGGTGCGCCTTCCGGATGGCTCGGAGATACGATCTACCTCCAGGTGCAGCTTGGTAATATCCATCGGTGGGAAGCAATTTGAGACACCGGCAACAGTGTTGCGGATGCCCGACCTTGATCTAATATTGGGCATGACGTGGTTGCACTGGAATCACGCGAAGATCGACTGTGTGGCGAAGCGGATTACGCTGAGGCATGATGACTCAGAGGTGGTAATTCAAGGTATAAGACCCGTATCACGAAACTTGTTGTCTTCTATACAGGTTGTGAAGGCTCACGAGCAAGGCGATGAGGTGTTCGTGATCTGTTTTGAGATGAAGGAGATAGGGCCTGAATTGAAGGATGTACCGGTAGTCTGGGATTTTCCGGATATTTTCCCCGAAAAACTACCCGGATTACCCCCACCTAGGGAGGTAGACTTCCAAATTAAGCTGGTACCGGGAGCTAAGCCTGTTTCACGGGCCCCGTACAGAATGGCGCCCAAGGAGCTAGCAGAGTTCCGTGTACAACTGCAAGAATTGGTGGACTCAGGGTTCGTTCGTCCTAGCTTGTCACCCTGGGGAGCCCCGGTTCTGTTCGTGAAGAAGAAGGACGGTTTGCTCCGCTTGTGCGTAGATTATCGGGAGCTCAACCGACTGACGGTCCGGAACACTTATCCTCTGCTGCGAATCGACGAACTCTTTGATCAGTTGGAAGGAGCGCAATGGTTCTCCAAGCTCGACTTGCGCTCTGGCTATTATCAGTTGAGGATTCAGGAGGAGGATATCCAGAAGACTGCTTTCAGCTCGAGGTACGGGTTGTATGAATTTACGGTTATGCCCTTTGGGCTCACTAATGCGCCCTCTGCGTTCATGAGCCTGATGAACAGGGTGTTTGCGCCTTATTTGGACGACTTCGTGATCGTATTCATCGACGACATCTTGGTTTATTCGAAGTCATTACTGGACCATTGGAAGCATCTAGAGCTGGTGTTGGAAAAACTGAGGGAGCATCAGTTGTTCGCAAAATTTGGCAAGTGCGAGTTCTGGCTCCGCAAGGTGGCTTTCTTGGGTCATGTTATCAGCGGTGCGGGATTGGCCGTAGATCCTGCTAAGGTTCATGCTGTGAAGGAATGGCAGCCGTTGAAGTCAGTCGCAGATGTGCGCAGCTTTTTGGGGCTTGCCGGGTACTACCGCAAATTTGTCGAGGGGTTCTCGAAGATCGCTCTCCCACTCACTAAGCTGACCAGAAAGGAGGTTCCGTTTGTGTGGTCGCCTGAGTGTGAGGCCGCATTTCAGGAGCTGAAGGATCGCCTCACCTCAGCCCCGGTCCTTACTCTTCCATCTGGTAGAGAAGGATTTCAAATTTACACGGATGCGTCCTTGCAGGGGATGGGTGCCGTACTGATGCAGTACAACCACGTGATTGCTTATGCGTCGAGGCAGCTTAAGAAGCACGAGGTAAACTATCCGGTGCATGATCTGGAGCTGGGTGCAGTGATATTTGCTTTGAAGATTTGGAGACACTATCTATATGGGGTCCACTGCGAGATATTCACCGACCACAAGAATTTGAAGTACATAAACACCCAGAAGGATCTGAATTTGAGGCAGCGGCGGTGGATCGAGTTCCTGTGTGACTATGATTACATGCTAAACTATTACCCAGGGAAGGCAAATTCGGTGGCCGATGCTTTGAGCAGGAGGACATCCAGTCCGGAGTCACGGCTGATGGCCATGGAGTTGGTAAGGATGCTCGAGGAAATGCAGATCACGCTCGTGTCTAGAGCCGATCCAGAGGTTTACGCCGAGTACCTGTCCGCGATGAGCATAGTTTGTGATATCCGAGATCGCATTCGAGCAGAGCAGAGGAAAGATGTTGCCCTGGAACCTATTCTTCGAGCAGTGGAGGCTGGTTCTGCGGAGGATTACACCATGCAAGAGGATCTGGTTCACTTCCGTGGCAG
This sequence comes from Dactylorhiza incarnata, assembly GCA_033032865.1. NCBI lineage: Eukaryota > Viridiplantae > Streptophyta > Magnoliopsida > Asparagales > Orchidaceae > Dactylorhiza > Dactylorhiza incarnata. The sequence goes on along the minus strand of JAWHQI010000420.1, from coordinate 964,420 downwards.
GTTATACATACCCGCAGGTGGAGGAATTCGAGAGGACATTATGAAGGAAGCTCACTGCACAAAATACTCGGTGCACCCCGGGATTGTCAAGATGTACACTGATCTGCGAAGGACGATGTTTTGGCCTGGGATGAAGAAGGATGTCACTTATTTCGTCACTCACTGCGAGGCGTGCCAGAAGGTAAAGGCAGAGTGTAGGAGTCCGGCGGGGTTGCTGCAGCCGTTGTCCATTCCCGAGTGGAAGTTTGAAGACATATCCATGGATTTCGTTCACGAGCTGCCTCGTTCCCGCTCCGGGAGTGACTCTGTTTGGGTGATCGTGGACCGTCTGACGAAGGTCGCAAGGTTTATACCGATGAGGAAGGATGCGCATGTTGATGTGTTGGTAAGACTCTTCATCGAGCAGTTTGTTCGCTATCATGGAGTACCCAAAACGATCGTTTCGGACCGTGACGGTCGCTTTACCTCCAGGGAGTGGAAAGCGGTGCAAGCTTATTTGGGTTCCCGTCTGACCTTTAGCACGGCCTTCCACCCTCAGACGGATGGTCAGTCAGAGAGGACGATCAGGACCCTTGAATATTTGTTGCGCCTTTGTGTCTTAGATCGAGGAGAGCCATGGGAGAGACTCCTGCCCTTGGTGGAGTTCTCGTATAATAACATCCACCAGGCGAGCATTGGCATGGCTCCTTATGCGGCATTGTATGGAAGAAGGTGTAGGACACCTTTGTTGTAACACCCCAAATCTGGTAGTTCCGCGAAGTAGGCGGAGTGGTAGTGCGGCACGTGAAGCAGGCTAGAATTTTCCCTGTCTGCTCTTAGCGCACGATCAGTGGCCTCATCGCGCACGACCAGTGATCGTGTGCCAGCGATCGTGCGTTAATTCAGAAGAGAATCGAGTTCTGTCTCGGACAGTGCGCACGACCATTTCCCTCTTCGCGCACGACCAGTGATCGTGCGCCAGCGATCGTGCGCTTATTCGCAAGAATTCAGAGTTCTGTCCCGGATAGTGCGCACGACCATTGCCCTCGTCGCGCACGACCACTGACCGTGCGCCTGTGATCGTGCGCCCTGTTTATTCTGTTCCGCGATTTTGAGCGGAGAAGAAGATCCGACCGATCAAATCTCTTGGAATTCGATCCAACGGCTGGGATTTAATGCTGGGGGGTCTTAGGGCTTTGGAGAGGGATTAAACCCTCATTATTTCTTAGTGTTTCTCTCTCCTAGGCTAGAGGAAGAAGAAGGGGGCAAGGAAGAAGAAGAGGAGATTTCGCCATTGACGGAGCTCCGGAGCTCCGTTTTGCGAGCCGTTTCCAGATCCGGAGAGTGCAGCCCGGTGCGGTTCTTTCCCTCCGCGTAGAATCTCGGATCCATGGCGAAGAGGAACACGTCTAGGGTAACGATTCTTCCTCCCGAACTTTGGACTTGTATTTGTCCATTTATTCCTCTTTCTTTGCTTGCATGAGGTATCTCTTTCACCAAATGGGTGAAGTGTAGGATTTCCTCAAGTCCTTCGGGACTCCGGGTAGATTGTGTCCGTCCCCGGCATATTGCATGTAGAAAATCCGGTAGTTGTGCGGATTTAGGCATTTTGTGTGAAGCCTATTCGTGGCCGTGAGCCCGAATCGGTGATGCTTGATTTGCGACGTTGCATTTAGGTTAGAACTAGAATGCGTGCCGGAGAATGACTCCGTGAACTCACCTATAGTATTGCGGGAGTTAAGTGTAGGCGTCTTGTGAAGATCCCTACGAAAGCCCCATGCTTGAGTTTTGGATGAAGGCAAACCTTCACCACGTTATTGATGCGGAGCGTATGTACCTCCCTTGTTGAGAATTCGCGAAGCCTAGATCCTTATGAAGGGGTTAGGTGCGTAGCGTATATTCTTGTGTAGCACTTGAAAGTGCTAAACCCTTACGGGCCGAGGTGAAGCCGTACCCGCGTCGTGCGATAGATCGCGACGATTAGAGCACGGGCAAAGCTGAACCGAACCCGTTTCCATGCAGATCGGCGAGAGGTCCCTTCCTCATGAAGGCCGTGTGATCATGGGAGAGGTCGTGGAAGGTGTCATACCTAGACCGACCAAAAGCTCTTGTTTCCCACCTAAGGTTGTGACCCTTAGGGTGGAGTGTTGTGAATTTGATGTTATGTTTAGCCTCATGCGATTTGCTTAGGCGGTTGTGGGAAACCTTCGGGTGAACCCAACCAACATCACGTGCATACCTAGGTTCCCTTCTTTTTGATGCTCAACCTAGAAGATTGATTGTGCTTGAAACCTCACCTTGTGTAGTTGCACTCTCTTTAGATTTAGTACTTGTGCTAGTATGGCTTACTTGCAGGGTAGAATCTCCGCCACCCCGGGAAAGGGGTGGGGTCGTTATAATTTGGTCAGCTGTGCTGACCGTTGCCTTGTTTACCACCGCTTGGTGGAATGTTCTTATGCAGGTGCAGGTGAGCCTAGCGGGAAATAGCGGGCGTTGGTCCTCTTGCTGTCCTTTTGCTGAGTTGGCCCTCGAAGGCCAGCCTTTTTCCTGTTTTCTCATGTATTGCCGGCCTGCGTGCCGATGTATGTTTTTTTAGAGTTTTGTACATTGATTTGATGTAAGGCCCTAAGGCCGTAACTCTTATTTCTGGATTCATTCCTATGATAGTGGACATGTCTATTTGAATGGTTTAATTAATGCTTCCGCTTACGTTTTGTACTCTCGTTAGTTGTTACTTTTCTGGTTATCACCTTTTAACTCCTAGCTAGTGTGGTTTGTATGGCGTGGGGTCCCGGCCGGACCTGCTGTTATACTTTTTGTACTGGCAGGGTGTTACAATTTGGTATCGGACTTAAGGCGTCGATCCGTAGTTTAGCGAATTCGGGACGAATTCCTTTTAAGGGGTGGTGCGCACGGGCTGTGCATTCACCTAAAACGACAAAAACTAATAAGAATGTCCACTTAGGAATGAAAAAACATACTTGTTTGCGGAACCTGAGCGTTCCATGATTGATGTTTGATATGTTTAGGGTCACTAAATTGTGCCTTGCATGATTATAGGTGACTAGAAGTGCTGCGGGGCGGTCTCAACCCCGTAACACCGCTGAAAGTAGTGGGTCGGCTGAGGTGCCAGCGACCACTCCTTCGGCTGAGATGATCAGAATGGTCGCAGAAGCAGTCTTCGCGATGATCAATGCTCAACCGCAAAGGCTTGCACAGCCTGCTACGCCTACTACTGATGCAGCCCCGGTAGTTGAACCTGCAGTGGAACCTGCGGTAGCACCAAGGGTTGATTCCCCTGTGCCAGTAGCTGCAGTGGAACCGGCGTTAGCACCAAGGGTGGAGCGTCAAGTTGCGCAAGTAGTTGCGGGGCGAGCGCGTGACCAACAATTAAAGCACTTCTTGAGCTTTAATCCTCCTACCTTCTCGGGATCTGAGTCCCCAACGGAGGCAGAAGACTGGTTGTCAAGAGTTAGAAGAACTCTGAGGGCGACGGCGACGGACGAAGCCATGATGGTCACCTTAGCCACTTTCCTTCTTGACGGAGAGGCTGTGCTGTGGTGGGAAGAGCAGGAACTGCACAAGTTCGGCGATAGAGACATTACTGAAATAACAATGGCTGAGTTTTCAAAGTCGTTCCTCCAGCGGTTTATCCCCTCTGCCCAACGCATTGCGTTACAAAACCAGTTCCTGAGGTTAACTCAAGGTGATCGCTCCGTTGACGATTACTTACATGAGTTTACCAGACTGAGTCGCTATGCGGGGGCATTGGTGGAGGATGAGGAGACGAAGACGAATAAATTCTATGAAGGGCTTCGGGACGAGTTGAGGCTGCTCCTTGCAGGCCCTATGACGTTTGGCTTCCAAGTGATGGTGCAAACCGCCAGATCTTTGGAGTTGGACATGAAGAGGGTACAAGCAAAGAGTGTTGTAAAGAAACCCGAGTTTCATGCGCCGGCCTCTCAGTCCAAGCCGGACTTCAGAAGGAACAAGCGGAAGTTCAAGCAGGCGGAACCAGCTTCTTCGAATGTTTCGGGAGCCACGACCGCGCGGACTCCTATTACGTGTTTCACCTGCGGGAAGGTGGGACACAAAGCTGCGGTGTGTCGAAGTGGTCCCCCAAAGGCGGCAAACCGAGCGGCGGATTATACTCGGGCTGCGGAAAAGGGCAAAGCGGCAGAGTCTTCGGCCTCCCAACACATTCCGACTCAGCCGAGAGTCTATTCGCTTGGCCAACAAGAAGCTATACGACAAACCGACGTCGTCACAGGTACGAATTAGAAGTTAGCTTTTACAGCTATGTATATGATTCTCACTGTTGTACGACTATGTGTTATTTGTGTACAATTAGGTTTCGTCCTAATTTTCAACTATCCGGCGAGAGCTCTATTCGATACGGGTGCATCGCACTCTTTTCTGTCTGAGGACTTCGTGGTGCGAATCGGAGTGCCGTCTACCTTTGTAGAGGATAGATTGGAAGTAGTGCTACCCAATGGATCTCGAATGAGTGCGGATAGGAAGAGCCGTGTGAAGGTGCGGATCGGAAGTCAAGATTTCGACTTGGAAGCGTCGTTACTACCGTTAGCTGAATTCGATGTGATCTTCGGCATGGACTGGCTCTCGGAGCAGCGAGCATGCATAGATTGCAATACAAAGGAGATCACTCTGGGAACGAACACCGACGATGAAACCACATTCGCCGGTATGCGAGGAGCGAGCAAGACGCTGATGTCTGCTCTCCAGGTGGTTAAGGCGGTGAGAAAAGGCGCCGAGTTGTTCTTCACCTTGTTGGAGGCTTCGGAGCCAAAGCCCAGGTTGTGTGATGTCCCAGTTGTAGCGGAATACGCCGACGTGTTTCCTAACGAACTCCCTGGGGCTCCGCCTCATCGGGAGATTGATTTCTGTATCGAGTTGGTGCCAGGTGCCAAACCTGTGGCCCGCTCACCATACAGAATAGCGCCAAAGGAATTGGCAGAGTTGAAGGTCCAATTGCAAGAGCTGCTAGAGCAAGGCTACGTACGTCCAAGTTCTTCGCCTTGGAGTGCACCGGTCCTCTTTGTGAAAAAGAAGGATGGGAGCTTGCGTCTATGTATCGATTATAGAGAGCTAAACAAGTTGACCGAGAAAAACCGATATCCGATTCCTAGAATCAATGATCTATTCGACCAACTGATGGGGTCGACGGTTTACTCCAAGCTAGACCTAAGGTCCGGCTACTATCAACTGCGAATAAGGGAATGCGACATCCCAAAGACAGCGTTCAGTACCCGCTTTGGGCACTTTGAGTTCACGGTAATGCCGTTCGGTCTATCCAACGCACAGTCGGTATTCATGGACTTGATGAATAGGACATTCCGAGAGTATTTAGATCAATTTGTGATCGTCTTCATCGACGACATTTTGGTATACTCTCAGTCGGAAGAGGAGCATATAGGGCATCTGCACGCAGTCCTGAGCACCTTGAGGAGGAGTCAGCTATATGCCAAGTTCTCCAAGTGCGAGTTTTGGCTACCGTCAGTGGCATTCCTTGGTCATGTTGTTAGTGGCGAAGGAATTGCAGTTGATCCGTCGAAGATAGAAGCGATCCAAGCGTGGCCTTTGTTGAATAACGTAGCGGAAGTCCGAAGTTTCTTAGGACTTGCCGGCTATTATAGGCGCTTTGTGGAAAACTTCTCGAGGATCGCACTTCCTCTCACAAAACTGACTAGGAAGGATCATAAGTTCGTTTGGTCGCCCGAGTGCGCACGAGCTTTTGAAGAGCTAAAGAGCCGTCTGACCACGGCGCCCATTCTATGCTCGCCACAGGGTACGGAAGGCTACGAAATATATAGCGACGCCTCAGGAAGTGGTTTGGGTTGTGTCCTAGTGCAGTTCGGGAAGGTAATTGCCTACGGCTCCCGGCAACTGAAGGTTCACGAGAAGAATTACCCGGTCCATGATTTGGAGCTAGCGGCCGTGGTTTTTGCCCTCAAACTTTGGAGGCACTATCTATATGGCGTGAAGATCGATATCTTTACCGACCATAAGAGCCTCAAGTACTTACTAGACCAAAGGGAGTTGAACATGCGCCAAAGGAGGTGGATGGAGTTCCTTGGGGACTACACCTTCGATATCAAATATACTCCCGGTAAAGGAAACGTAGTTGCAGACGCGTTGAGTCGTCGGGCTCCCGCGCAAGCAAATTGGATTTTGATGCACGATGAGCGTCTAATCCGTGAGCTAGAAGAAATGGAGATCATATGCATTGATAGGAGAAAGTCTACTTCAGCATGCTTGAACTGGACGGAAGTTCACTACGACCTTGCCGACCGAGTTCGACAAGCATTGGAGTTGGACGAGAGCTTGAAACGGTACAAAGCGGAAACCGTTGAAGGGTTAAACGTTGATTTCTCCTTCGAAGACGACCTTATGTGGAAGCAGGAAAGGTTATGCATCCCAAACGTTGGTACTCTACGGGCGGAATTGATGTACGAGGCTCATCATACCAAGTACTCGATCCACCCGGGGAGCACTAAAATGTTTATGGATATGAAGAAACTGTTCTGGTGGCCGGGCATGAAGAAAGACATTGCCCTTTACGTGGCCAAGTGTCATACTTGCGCGTTGGTGAAAGCGGAATGTCAACGTCCCGGTGGGTTCCTGAAGTCCTTGCCGATTCCGGAGTGGAAGTTTGATGATATTTCGATGGATTTCGTGCACGGATTGCCGAGATCGCAACATGGAAACGACGCCATATGGGTGATCGTGGACCGTTTGACAAAGGTATCACACTTCATTCCGAACCGGAAGGATGATTCTGTAGAGAAGCTAGCAAAGCTCTATGTGGATAGTATCGTGAGACTGCACGGTGTCCCTCGTAGCATCGTCAGCGATCGTGACGGGCGTTTCACGTCGAAAGATTGGAGGCTTATCCATGAACTGTTGGGCACAAAATTGAAGTTCAGCACGGCCTTCCACCCGCAAACGGATGGACAGACCGAGAGAACCAACAGGACTATGGAGGATATGCTCCGAATGTGCGCTCTAGACTTTGGAAAGAGGTGGGAGGATCACCTCTTTATGATCGAATTCGCCTATAATAATAGCTACCAAGCCAGCATAAAGATGGCTCCTTTCGAGGCCCTCTATGGTAAGAAGTGTCGTACGCCGTTGTCTTGGGCGGAAACGGGCGATACTAAGCTATTGAAGCGAAAGGATGTTGAAGAAGCAACGTCGACGATCCGGGCTATACGCGAAAGGCTATTGGTTGCCCAGGATAGGCAAGCAAAGTATTTCAACGCCAAGCATAGGAACTTAGAGTTCGCCGTCGGTGACCGGGTTTACTTGAAGATCAAACCGTTCAAAGGGGTATCAAGGATTCGACGCTTGAAAAAGCTCAGTCCGAGGTACTTAGGACCGTTCGAGATCGTGGAGCGTGTTGGTGATGCGGCTTATCGGCTTGCACTATCTGCAGAGCTGAGCGGTCTGCACGACGTGTTCCACATTTCAGTGTTGAGGAAGGCAGTGCAAGAGCCTACTCATATCGTTGCGGTCGGCAAAGTTCCGGTCGATAGTGGGTTGTCGACGAAATTCAAGCCTTTACGCATCGAAGATACCGAAGTAAAGCAGCTGCGGAACAAGTCCATTCGGATGGTAAAAGTCCGGTGGGATAACTGCGGCCGAGAGGAGCTCTCTTGGGAGAGAGAGCAAACGATGCTTGCGGAGTATCCCGAGCTATTTCCCTCAGGTAAAGTATAACTGTAATTTATGCTATTACTGTTTCCTGGATTTCGGGACGAAATTCTTTTAAGGAGGGTGGAGTTGTAACACCCCAAATCTGGTAGTTCCGCGAAGTAGGCGGAGTGGTAGTGCGGCACGTGAAGCAGGCTAGAATTTTCCCTGTCTGCTCTTAGCGCACGATCAGTGGCCTCATCGCGCACGACCAGTGATCGTGTGCCAGCGATCGTGCGTTAATTCAGAAGAGAATCGAGTTCTGTCTCGGACAGTGCGCACGACCATTTCCCTCTTCGCGCACGACCAGTGATCGTGCGCCAGCGATCGTGCGCTTATTCGCAAGAATTCAGAGTTCTGTCCCGGATAGTGCGCACGACCATTGCCCTCGTCGCGCACGACCACTGACCGTGCGCCTGTGATCGTGCGCCCTGTTTATTCTGTTCCGCGATTTTGAGCGGAGAAGAAGATCCGACCGATCAAATCTCTTGGAATTCGATCCAACGGCTGGGATTTAATGCTGGGGGGTCTTAGGGCTTTGGAGAGGGATTAAACCCTCATTATTTCTTAGTGTTTCTCTCTCCTAGGCTAGAGGAAGAAGAAGGGGGCAAGGAAGAAGAAGAGGAGATTTCGCCATTGACGGAGCTCCGGAGCTCCGTTTCGCGAGCCGTTTCCAAATCCGGAGAGTGCAGCCCGGTGCGGTTCTTTCCCTCCGCGTAGAATCTCGGATCCATGGCGAAGAGGAACACGTCTAGGGTAACGATTCTTCCTCCCGAACTTTGGACTTGTATTTGTCCATTTATTCCTCTTTCTTTGCTTGCATGAGGTATCTCTTTCACCAAATGGGTGAAGTGTAGGATTTCCTCAAGTCCTTCGGGACTCCGGGTAGATTGTGTCCGTCCCCGGCATATTGCATGTAGAAAATCCGGTAGTTGTGCGGATTTAAGCATTTTGTGTGAAGCCTATTCGTGGCCGTGAGCCCGAATCGGTGATGCTTGATTTGCGACGTTGCATTTAGGTTAGACCTAGAATGCGTGCCGGAGAATGACTCCGTGAACTCACCTATAGTATTGCGGGAGTTAAGTGTAGGCGTCTTGTGAAGATCCCTACGAAAGCCCCATGCTTGAGTTTTGGATGAAGGCAAACCTTCACCACGTTATTGATGCGGAGCGTATGTACCTCCCTTGTTGAGAATTCGCGAAGCCTAGATCCTTATGAAGGGGTTAGGTGCGTAGCGTATATTCTTGTGTAGCACTTGAAAGTGCTAAACCCTTACGGGCCGAGGTGAAGCCGTACCCGCGTCGTGCGATAGATCGCGACGATTAGAGCACGGGCAAAGCTGAACCGAACCCGTTTCCATGCAGATCGGCGAGAGGTCCCTTCCTCATGAAGGCCGTGTGATCATGGGAGAGGTCGTGGAAGGTGTCATACCTAGACCGACCAAAAGCTCTTATTTCCCACCTAAGGTTGTGACCCTTAGGGTGGAGTGTTGTGAATTTGATGTTATGTTTAGCCTCATGCGATTTGCTTAGGCGGTTGTGGGAAACCTTCGGGTGAACCCAACCAACATCACGTGCATACCTAGGTTCCCTTCTTTTTGATGCTCAACCTAGAAGATTGATTGTGCTTGAAACCTCACCTTGTGTAGTTGCACTCTCTTTAGATTTAGTACTTGTGCTAGTATGGCTTACTTGCAGGGTAGAATCTCCGCCACCCCGGGAAAGGGGTGGGGTCGTTATAATTTGGTCAGCTGTGCTGACCGTTGCCTTGTTTACCACCGCTTGGTGGAATGTTCTTATGCAGGTGCAGGTGAGCCTAGCGGGAAATAGCGGGCGTTGGTCCTCTTGCTGTCCTTTTGCTGAGTTGGCCCTCGAAGGCCAGCCTTTTTCCTGTTTTCTCATGTATTGCCGGCCTGCGTGCCGATGTATGTTTTTTTAGAGTTTTGTACATTGATTTGATGTAAGGCCCTAAGGCCGTAACTCTTATTTCTGGATTCATTCCTATGATAGTGGACATGTCTATTTGAATGGTTTAATTAATGCTTCCGCTTACGTTTTGTACTCTCGTTAGTTGTTACTTTTCTGGTTATCACCTTTTAACTCCTAGCTAGTGTGGTTTGTATGGCGTGGGGTCCCGGCCGGACCTGCTGTTATACTTTTTGTACTGGCAGGGTGTTACATTTGTCTTGGGTCCAAGATGAGGACCCGAAGGCGCTAGGGGTGAAATTCATCGATGATACCGATGAGATGGTCAGACTGATACAAGACCGTATGCTTGAAGCGCAGAGCCGGCAGGCAAAATACTACGACAAAAAGCACAGGGCCGTGGAGTTCCATGTGGGGGACAAAGTGTTCTTGAAGATCAGTCCGATGCACGGTGTGTCTCGGGTTCGGGGAAGGAAAAAGCTCAGCCCTCGTTATATGGGGCCTTATACCATCCTGGAGCGGATTGGCCCCTTAGCTTATCGATTGATGTTACGGCCCGAATTGGAGAATTTACACGACGTCTTCCATGTGTCCTCCCTCGGAGGGCCTTGCTTCGCCCTGATCAGCATGTGATAGCTACGTCTGGTCCTGTGGAGACCGACAGGTCTGTCCGGCTGGAGCCTTTGCGGATAGTAGACACCGAGACCAGAGTGCTGCGGAGGAAGAGTGTTCCGTTGGTGAAAGTGTTGTGGTCCAACCATGGACGGGAGGAATACACTTGGGAGCCGATGGACCTTATGCGGCAGCATTACCCGGGATTGTTTTCCCCAGGTATGGCCTAAACTCGTTTGCCATACCGTGATTTAATACCATAGCCTAAACTCAGTATCGTATGAATATGCGCTAAACCCAAGTAGAAGCCTTGTAGGCTTATCCATCCCCTTCTTGGTTTTGCTATGCCCTACAGGTTTGGGATTAAACATATCTATACACATATAGGAAAAAGTTATTAGTTGTAGGTTGTAACTGTTAATTTCTTATGTAGTTATGCTGGGTTTGGAGCATGCACATGTGTACATATACACATATATACGTGAAATTTTGTTACCTGGGCTCTCTTTTTATTGATTTTCAAAATGGTATTGTGTGTTGAGGTTATGCTCCAGGAAAGGATTTGGTTTTCTTTTCTTTCTTGTTAACTTTACTTATGGGGCTATTTTGAGGTTATGCCCCAGGAAAAGTTTTGGTTTATAAACTAGGAAATCTATGGTTATTAGTAACCCAATTATAGTGATGTTTGGGGGTTTGCACTCCAGGAAAGTTGGGCTAGCACTTTATTTTGTGTTCACAATAGACCTGCTGCTATGGTCTATGGGTGGTTCTCTACTGTGCTGCTGCTATGGTTTATGTGACCCTCGTGACCCCAACCTAAATTTCGGGGGCGAAATTATTTTTTTTCGTTTATAGGATTTGTAACATCCCAATCCTGGAGGAGCAGATATTGTTGTTGCTGATTAAAATTCTCGGCTAGCAGCTTCCGTTCGACGAATTCGTCGAATTCGTCGAACGCAAGCTGCTCCCGTTCGTCGCTCGACGAACGGGGAGCGCTCCCGTTAGACGAATGTCGAACGGGGAGCGTTCAGCAAAAAGGGCTCCCGTTCATCGATCGACGAACGGGGAGCGCTCCCGTTCGACGAATGTCGAACGGGGAGCATTCAGCAAGAAGAGCTCCCATTCGTCGTTCGACGAACGAGGAGCGCTCCCGTTCGACGAATGTCGAACGGGGAGCGTTCAGCAAAAAGGGCTCCCGTTCGTCGATCGACGAACGGGGAGCGCTCCCGTTCGACGAATGTCGAACGGGGAGCGTTCAGCAAAAAGGGCTCCCGTTCGTCGTTCGACGAACGGGGAGCTGCTCCCGTTCGACGAACGTCGAACGGGGAGCGCTCAGCTAAGGAGAAGCTCCCCTTCGTCGTTCGACGAACGGGGAGCTTCTCCCGTTCGACGAACGTCAAACGGGGAGCGCTCAGCTAAGTAGCAGCTCCCGTTCGTCGTTCGACGAACGGGGAGCTGCTCCCGTTCGACGAACGTCGAACGGGAAGGCTTATAATTCCCGAGAGAAAAAGAAAAGAGCCTGGCTGCTCTTTGTTTATTTTATCTTTGGGGAGCCAGTGGAATATAGTCCAATAAGGAGATGACACTTATGTTTGGAGTCCCAAGGCCTATTAATGCAAACCAAAAAGAAAGGGGCCGAGCCATCTCATTTTCTCTTCTTCTTCTTCATCGTCTTCTTCCAGAACTCCATCTTCCTCTCTCTCTTTCTCATTCTCTGTCTCCACCTCTCCCCCACCCCACTTAGGGTTTTGGCCAAGAAAATTCGTGGAGAAGCTCGTGCGTCCGTTGGAAGAAGAGCTAGCTTGGAAAGAGTTGAGTTCGTCCAAGCGCCGTCATGCCGCCGCGATCGTCGGCCCGGATTCAGGTGACTTCCGACCCCTCTCCCTTGGTGCTAGTATCTTAGACCCCCTAGGCAAGATATCGAACTCAATTGAGTCGATTTGGGAGCGAAATGAAGTTCTGTAGGTTGAGGCTGCGTTAGGGTTTTCGCCGTAGGGCGTCGTTCGCTGCGAAAATGCCCCCAATCGACTCCCCGCTTCAATACGAACGTGGGACGTTGGTTTCGTGAGACGTAGTGGCCTTGTGAGGGAGCATGGGAGGAGAGAATGTGTTTTGCCCTAAATTCCATTTGGGAAGACGATGAATAATTCCCTGTAAATGGGATTTCATTTATATATATATATATATATATATATATATATATATATGTGTTCAACAAGGATGAAGAAGGTGGCCTTGCCTTGTATATATATATATATATATAGTTCCTGTTATGGATTTCAAATTATATGTACACATATATATATGTCATTAAAGGTTTGAGAATTGAGAATAGTTTTCCTGTTATAGGAATGGTTAATCATAACTTGCATAAGATGATAAATAATCCTCTGTATAGGATTGTTAATTAATTATGACCAATGGTGGGAGTCCAGTAGCTTGGCTTGAATAGATTCCATAGTTAAATAATATGTTATGCCCTCATGTGCGCAAGTAGTCCACAATCCTATGAGTTGGTTTAATAATGTCCATGCTATACGCACACCACTGCACACGAGTAATCAACTTCGAACGGGCGGCACGGTTAACTTAGTGCGGGTCACAAGTTATAGTTATAGCCGGTGGTAAAAAGGAAAGGACCCAGTTGTTGGGGGCCTTGGATGCTAATTAGCATCGATTGTTGCCGCGCGAGGCGGAAGGTGGTAAGGCTCATGGAGCGAGTCCTTGGTGCTCGATAGCACGCATGGTGTGTTCAAACTACGTAGGTAAACATAATTGCACATGGAGTATAGATCCTCGTGGGAGGATAAGTTGTGGCGGGTCTACGGGCTCGCTAGTCGTGACACCGACAGAAGCCGGCAGTTAGACTCAGACCGGTTGGGTTGGAATGTCTTGGTGTCCATCTACCCAATAGATCCCCTCCGTGTCTTGAAGACCCCGCATGAATGCGGGTAGTATGCAGGGACTCCGCTATGAGCAAGAGCGTCGAGGCGTACATAGGCCTAGGACCGGTAGTGTTCATACCCTCCTAGTAGTGGCGAAGCCCGTGCCACTGCCACCGTCTGGCCACGACGGGGGGCGCCTGAGTGGTTAGCTACCCTCAAAAAGTGGGAATTAAATGTCTATGTCGACATAGCAATCGTGCATGAGTCAGTCCTCATATCATAATCATTGCATTGCACCGCATTCATATCATAATCATTGCATTGCACCGCATTGGAACCTCATCATATAAACTTGTATGGGCATCCTTATATGATGAGTTACCTTTATATGCAGACCCTTGACTTATAAGCTTGTATGGGCATCCTTATAAGTTAAGTTCAATTCAGTTCTCTAATATTCTGCTTATGTCTGTGCTACTTATACTTGCAAATATATATAACCACTGCTACTTTTATGCTTACGAACATATTAGATAGTGCTATGGAAAGTGCGTGGGCACTTAAACAACCGACACATATGAACAACTATTACCTGTCACCTGCTTGTTTATTATTGTTAATATTGCAGCTCCTTTTCTTCCTTTCGCCCGGTGCCTTGGAGTCGCCGGGGGAGCGGATGTGAAGCCACTTAGTCTTTATGACTAACGGTTGCTACGTCCCCTTTTTAGGAGCGTATCCTGGCGCGGCAGCGCAACCTGGAGCAGCAGCGCACGGCGCTGGGGACGGATAGTCCGGCCGGGACGACAGGGCAGGATACTACGATACCATCGCAGCCGTCAGTGACAGATGTGAGCGAGTTTTGTTGTAGCCCTTGGGGCCTTCCCTTTTGTTACTCTGATATTATACACTCGTTTGGTGTGTATTTGGACTGTTCTTATGCGGATATATATATCTGGTGGCTTCTTGTTGTATTTTAGTTGATGGGTTGGCATTGATGATATTTGTTAGCCGGCAGGATAGGCGTCTTGTGGAGGAGGCTAGCCCGTGAGCTGGCGCTTCGGCAAGGCGGCTATCCTGGGCATAAGACTTCCCTCGGCCGTGTTTTGTCTTCCGGAGGGGGGGGGGGGGGGGGGTCTTACATGCAGAACGCCATAAATTAATTAGTTGGTGCCTAGGGCACTCTATGTACACAACCCACCAAAATTAGTGCTGATGGAGTTACACTGCTCCAAATTGAGTGAACTCAATTTCTAAAAATGGTAGAGACCTAGGGCTTCATCTTTCATGTTAGGCACATTTTCTGATTTTGCCTCTATATATTTTCTATAATTATTTAAAGTTCAGGCAAAAATCTTTACAATAACACTAAAAATGAATATGTTGTTTGCATTTATCCATCCAGTTTAATGCAATGGCTGGGGGATCGTCTTCCCCCATCAGCCAACAACTCAACGGCCTCTGTCCCGGAGCTATTTTTGAGCCCGATTCTGGCGAATCTAGGAGGTTTCTGTTGGGATTTTCTACAACCATACATCATATGTAGGCGCAGCGGAAATAAAGAGAACAACCAAAAAGAGTTTGGATCGAGCCATGAAAATGAATCAAGAAGTAATCAAAAATACTAGGCATAAATTACCTTAGTGTAGTTGGATCAAATCCAACCTAGATGCTCCAAGAAGAAAAGTCTTGTCATCGGCTATGCGAGAGTCCTTACGTAGAATAATGTCTACGTCTCTACAGCAGTCCACACGAGCCGGGAGAAGAAGACTGCACCTCGCGCTTCCACGAACTGCTAGATTCGTTCCAGGAAGAGCAATTGCGGCGACGATCGCCGGAAGGGAGATCTGCGGAGGCGAACGGGGCGGCGAAACTCTTCCGTCTAGGTTTCGGGAGGAACTCTTCCGTCGGCTCCTCTTTTGTTCGCATAAGAATGTAGGACCCTTAAAACAAGTCCTATTTATACCCGAAGCATAAACAGACCTAGAAGAATCGCTATCCGCAGTCCGTACAGAAAATTAGGGTTTGTGTAACAATTCATCGGGATTTCACGAATCAGCATTCGTCGAGTTTCCACGGAACAATTCGACGAATTCCGACGAATCATATCCGATGAATTCCGACGAATCATATCCGACGAATCATATCCGACGAATTCCGACGAATCATATCCGACGAATTCCGACGAATTCCAACGAATTCTGACAGCAACATTTGCTTTACCTCCCCGATTCTATATGGTGATTGGTAACCTTTACCAACACAGTCAATCTTCCAACTTCTCCACATGCTCTTATGTGCGACCCTGCAGGCTCATATCGCGTTGGCAGTGAGATTACATGTTTAACCACTTCTAGATCACAATGGTAACTCCAACAGTTTACGGTGAAACCCTCCCGCCACCACCTTCAGTTGACATGCGGCCGTTGAATGGTGGTGGTCGTTTGGCCTGAGGTGGCCGGAGAAGGGCTCCGACACCATTCATTTTTCTTGGGTAGGAACATCAAAACGAGAATGGAGATCCACCAATTCTCTAGTGATTTTGAAAAGGAAGAGAGTGAGAGACTAGCACGGGGGGAGGGGATGAGAAACCGGACCTCTGATGTGGCTTGTCGTCGGTATTTCCTCGGGCTGCCATTTCCGACAACCTCCTTCAAGCACCTTGCTGATTCCTCTATTCTCCACTAAATCCTCTTTTGCAAAGCTCCAACCCGACTCCTTGATGCTTCCTGAAGCTAATGGGACCCTTAACTTTGGCTGAGGAGGGTTGCAAAGCTCCAACCCGACATATTTTCAAAAGCTCTCTGTCTCCTGCCTGGAATTCTACCTTACGATGCCGCGCATCGTAATATTTAGCCAGTCTACTCTACGCTTCCAACATCTAATCCCGTATCAGTCGTATCTGGGCATTCATGTCCTCTATATATCTTGACCCCAGTGCCTTCGGGTCTTCATCTTGAATCCATGAAAGTGGAGTCCTACACTCCCCCCCCCCATATATGGCCTCATAGGGAGATCCCATTAAACTCATTAGTTCTCGTGTAATTTCATCGTGTATACATTTGTCAATAAAAATATGTTCCCCCATAGTCATGAATATTCCTAACGGTGATTATGATGTCTTTAATCATACGAGCTTTGGTTCTTGATGCTATCAGATTGAAGGAGATTACGTAACATATACATCTTCGATATATCATCCAACAATTTCACATTCTCTGGGTTATTATACTTTTATTGTCAGCCATAGCAATTTAATCTTAATTGTTCAAACATCATGAATATCACTTCCTGTTTTCTAGTATGGAGTTCTGCAATTACTCCAACTTATGATGTTACCTTATTTAAATCCGCAAGTTTCCAATATAATGAATTATTCATATTAAAGGGGCTTGATTCTTGATTGAGTAAACCATATATAAATCACCCTTGAATGCCCTGAAATGATGAAATTCCAGCTATAATTCTAACTTGCAGGGACCTGGTTCCAATCCATATATCTTATGAAAAGATCTGTTTGTCCCAAGCAACTAGCTTGACAACCCTATGTTTCTAACAATTCGACTAAATTCAGATATTTGTTCGACCAATGATATTGCACCGTTTGCCCCGACCATATTACAGATCATCGTCTCTGAATTGAGGAGGTAAATCTATGGTACCACACCTCGCATGAGATTATTTACATTTGTTCATCTCTTAAGATCACGAGGACCTATTGGCCGTTCCACTCCTATCCAGTCCATATCCAACATAAACCTGCACTAAGTTCATAATTCCTACCGGTTCTTTCTTGCGCTTTTCATGAGTTTATTAATCAAATCCTTAACGGACAATAAAATCACTAATCATATGTTACAATAATTGAGTTAAGGTGGTAAAGTGTCTAGGAATATATTTTGTTGAGACAATAATTATCACACCACCTTAATTGTATGAAAAACTCTTTCTATTACCAATGTTGCCTCGAATATAGGTCTTTTTACAATAATTTTTTTCTCAATTTCCTTGTGGATTTGCAAATGATTCACATAGTGTCTTGCATTAGGGAAGTCACGATCGCTCCTTAGGTTGCGTACTAAGTAGCTATCTATTGTGTTATGGTCAGAATTTGAGAATTCTATCGAAGTATTATACTATCTTCCTTGATCTCAAGAGTCGCACGCAAATATATCTAGCCATCTAGGCGACCTGATATATATCTTCGAAGACTTCAATTACTATTTTCTTGGTTTACTCATCCGCATAACCTTAGAGCAATAAGGAGGATGAATAATCATTCTTGAAAGACTCTATGCTCTTATTCCAATTGAGAATATATAATGGTCAGGTCATAGTATTAATAATTCACTTTTCTTAAGATGAAGGAATTCTTCAAGGGCCTCGACTTCTAGGGAGGGTTGATCATCAAACTGATTGTGCATACTTCGAATTCTCTTCTTCAGCCGAGTAATGTTTGAATACTTTATGATCACTTACGTTTGTGATGAACGTTTCCAAAAATAAGGTCTAGGGAACCCAAGTTGGTACCAAACTAGCCAAATAAACAAAAGGATTAGCCCTCGTACATTTTAGGCTAAGTTTCTTTTATATCATTATGATATATTCGTCCTAGATACGCACTCAATACTTAGGGCATACAAATCTAGACTTGGAGTTCCATCCTGAGACCTATTAATATTCTACGCACTTTAGGCCCTCAAGGTTACCAATTACCACAACCTTCTCAAGGTTACCAATTACCACAACCTTCTCAAGGTTAATATAAGGACAACCAAAAAAGAGGCCTTTTCTGAACTCGAATCCTTATCCGACCTCTGGTATTTGTCACGTTGATTATTTCGATGTAACTCAGTTGTTGGTTTGGAGTTTAAGTTTACGAGTCTCCTACTTTTCCACTAATAGTTTTCATGCTCCAAATCTCTTGAGGCATTCCAATCCATTGGGTAAGAAGTGATAATATCACTTCATAGGAGAATTAGGGACATCAGAGTTTAAGCTTTAAGCAGCTACTTTCCCATTAGACTCGTCCCTTAGTCACTTTGGGTATCATCATGCCTTAATCAAGCTATAGTCGAGGTCGATTTTGGATTAGGATACACTATAAAATCATCTTGGTATGTCAAACTAAAATGGTGTCCTAGTTAGGTTGGCCTAACTCATTGATTGATGGACAATTTTGTGTGATTTTTACACATGGGCACACAACTACTTCCACTGCTAGTTTGTCCTCAACCTAATCTTGAGCGGGGTGTCCCAAGTTTTTTGTGGACTTCTTTCTCGTTGGATCGTTTGTTCAAGTGATTCCAATTGTAAGATCCCTCTCCCGCATCGGAGAGTTCCTAGATCTTATGCCCAGAACCATCGTCTTACGATGACACTAACACACGAGTTAGTCTCCTCCGCAAGACGTCGATTCTGCCGGCAAGAACGATCAACCAGGCCAACATGAGATAAGAAGTAAACTAAGTAAATAAGTCCACAATAACACACACACACACACAGACACACACACACACATACACACACACAAAGATATATATACACACACAAATGAATACAAGTCCAACAATGAGTACAATAAATGAAAGAGAGTAAGGGCTTATGCCCAGTACATGTCCAAAATAAAACTAAACACACTCTCTCACTCTACATCTATGTGGAAGCTAACGAACTCTCATCAACTTGTTGTCGGGTGGTAATACTATGCGGTAACTACTCCTCAGGTCTTGCCATCGCGTGCCACTGGTCGTGATGCTGCCCTGGCTCCTCATATACCTGATATTACTGTCATAATCAATCGTTAGTCATAAAGACTAAGCCAGTTTTGTCCTCGCCTCCCCACGCGACTCCTATACACCGTGCGGGAGGACGAAGCGCAGGACAACAAAGGGTAAAAACAAGAAGGTGACATGGAACTAGCTAACAAGCTTGTACATATGTAAGCTACTATAGAAAAAGAGATTTACTATCAATTCTATATATATGTTAAGCAGTGTAAGAGAAAAAGGTAAGAGAAGCTACAAAAGTAACCTTAACTTATATGAATGCCCATACAAACTTATAAGTTAAGGGATCTAGCACTAAGGTAAACTCATCGTATAAAAGATCTCATACTAATTTATACAATGATGTCTTGTTTATGAAATGATGTTATGCTATGTTGTGCAATGCAATGATGCAACTCACACACTCAACTTTGTACGTACAGACCTTTTGTTAGTTCCCTCTGTTCGAGTGTGTCAACTCAGGTACCCTGTGTAACATCCCCCAAACAAGTAGACCCTAAAGTTAGTTTTGTCATGACTAGGTCATGCCATAACCATAGGAAGAGCTTAAGATCATGTGAACTTAGGTAAGAAGGACAAAACCCAAGTGGTCTGCAAATAACAATTTTCAGATCTCATTCCTAGGGTTGGACTTTAGGGCCTTACCTTGATTTTTTGACCCCACCTTAACATCTCTAACCCATTAGGGGCCCCCTTAGAGCACCAGGGACCCATTGGGGTCAACCAAAAAGGCCAAATTAACCAAAGTCAACCCTAACCCTAAATTGGTCAAAGTTGCTTAATTAGGGCCAATTGGCCTCCACCATTCCAAATTGACCTTGACACTACCATTATAAGGATACTAGGGACCCAATGGACCAAACATCCCCATCATGGGGCCTCCAATTCGGTGAATTTTACCAACGTCAACCCTAGCCCTATTTTGGTCAAAGTGACATATTGAGTGTCAATTGACCCTCACCTTGACAAATTGACCCTACCTAGACCTTCCTAACCATTATGGGAGGCCAATGGGTGACTAGCCACCCATTGGGATCAACCCAAATGGTCAAATTGACCAAAGTCAACCTTATGCTAAATTTAGGTCAAAATGACCTATTTTGACCTAATCAAGCCCAATCCACTTGGGCTAGACCCAATTAAGATGGCCCACCATCTAGTGGGCTTGTAAATGACTAAAATTGCAATTCAATTTCATAGGAGTCAGCCAGGAGAGAGAAAGACCCAAAAATGGTGGAGAGAGAGAAAGGGGGTAAATGGCATTCATGGTTTAGGGAGATCAATGGCCACCAATTCCTCCCCTAATGCCTCCATTCAGCTTCCCCAATCAGTTATGATAAGTTTAATGGCCATTCCTGGCCACATGGAGGGAAAATTTGAGGAGTTACACCTTGGCCGAAAATGGCCATTAATGGATGTCCATCTTGTAACCTCCCCCTCCCTCAATTGGCCTCTTTAACACCTTCAGAGGAGTGAGAGGAGTGAAACCCCCCTTCTGCCAGAGAGATTCTTACACCAGAAGCCTAGATCGACATGGAACCGAAATCACCACCTCCGGCAATGGCAACTTGCCGGAATACGCGCTCTCAACCTGCCACACAGGGCCGATCCACTTCCCCTCTCTTAGTGCTAGATCTCTGTCGACTTGGGGATTGATTCAAGCCAAATCGGGCTCGAATCAATCCACCAAAAGAGGCTCATTTTTGATCTTTAAATCCTCCTAGAATTCCCTAATCCGACCACCTCCGGCTGACCAACCACCGCCTATCGTCGGCCACCACCTCAACAAAGGTGGTGGTGGCATTGGTGATGAGTCCCAATTATATACACATTTATGGACTCATCTGGGCCGTTTTTCTAGTCATTCCACTGCACTTTAGCCTTGTTTTAGCTCATATTTGTCGTTCTATGCTAGGTGCACTTCTTGGCCTAATTTGGTGTGTTTTTATGCTTACTCTCTTTTGATAGCCTTATCGTATTGTTGAGTGCCACTTTCAGTGGCCTGATTAGCATTTCTGTTGGAACAGGAGTCGTGCAGGTGTCCCTGGTACAATTCTGTACAGGAACACTGCGCACGATCACTGGTTCTATTGCGCAGACCACTGGTCGTGCGCCGCTGATCGTGCGCACTTAACCCCTATTTTATGAGATCTGTCTCGACCAGTGCGCACGACCACTTACGATAGTGCGCACGACCACTGGTCGTGCGCCACTGGTCGTGCGAATATGTTATTTTATAAATTTCTTACATTGTAGGCTCCGCCCAGGCAGGCGCACGATCACAGGATTCTAGTGCGCACGACCATTGGTCGTGCGCCAATGACCGTGCGCAGTATTTTCGCCAGCGCCCATATAATGACCTGTTCCGCAAATTAGGGATACCCTGGCCTCCGGGAGCGCGATTTCTAGTTCGTACGCCGCCGTTTTCCACTTTCAGCCACCTCCACCTCATCTTCTCCGGAAGGGGAAGTCGTCTCCAGCCATCCTAAGCATTTCTCCATCGTCCAGAAGCATTCTCCGCCATCCGCAAGCACTCAAGCAAGCTGTCCCCATTTCTGTCCGGTGAGAAGAACAGCAATCCTGAGGTATAAGACGACGGAAGCACATGGAGAGATCGTGACAATCTCTCGACGCCGGAAGCACAGTCCGCCCGAGTCCGGAGGTAGCTTGACAAACTACCGTTCCGGCCGTGAACGGCCGCTAGTCTTCGTCCATTGGTTATCTTCTTCTTCTCCCCTTTATTGTATTTCATTGAATCATTTGAACTTGAATATCATGATGTTTAGTTTAAATGCAATATTTGTTTCTTCTCTGTTCATCAACATTTGCTTGTGATTCGTTTCACCTCCACTCACTCACTCACGCACTCATTGTGTTCGATTCGCGTTAGCAAGAGCTAGCGGCGATTTGTGAAGAGGTGTCTGCGACCCTCACTCTCCGCACTAGTGATCACTTCACTCGCTTGCGCACCGTCCATCCGCCTTACGAAGCTCGGCATCGCGGCCATTGCACCTATCTCGCCTTGCGAAGCGGTGATTTCGACCCGCACTTCTTTTATTGTTGTTAACAATAGGAAACCAAATCAAAACCCCTCTTGTTGTGTTTGTTCCCGCTTGTGTAACAATTGTCACACAACGCGGTCCGTTCACCTAGCATACATTCCTCAAGAGACCGACACTCGGGGATTCTATTCCCAACATTTATTACTTGACAGCGACCGGTGCACTTACCGAACATCGCATCAAGTTCTTGGCTCCGTTGCCGGGGAATGTTCAGGCGTGTAACATCGTGAGTTGTGAACTTTTGTTACAAGAGCAGTTGTTTTTGATTTTCTTTGTTTTGTTTTCTCTTGGTTGTGATTGTGCATGCAGAGACAAGCCGCGGTGGAACTTGTACACTTTGATCCCGAGATCGAACGGACCGCTCGCGCACGAAGGCGCGCAACAGCCGTACAGGCGGCAATGGGTGACAACATAAACCCAGATGATGTTGAACCAAGAGTGCCCAACGTGGAGCAGCACCATCCTGGAGATGAGCAAGAGGTAGTTAGGCATCGACCCCGAACGATGAGAGATTATACCACTCCGACAGCTGGGAGTGTGCATCCTGGGTTCGGTCCCAACATTATGAACAACCAGTTCGAGATCAAACCTGCGATCTTGAACATCATACGGAACAATGCTCAGTTCTCAGGGATGGCCAGTGAAGATCCGCACCTGCACCTGGTCGAGTTTTCCGATATCTGCGGGACTTTCCGCTACGCTGGGATTCCTGATGATACAGTCAAGCTGCGACTGTTCCCATTCTCACTTCGCGACAAGGCCAAGATGTGGCTCCATTCTATTCCTCCTGGGACCGCTGCGACTTGGGATGCTCTCACATCCAAGTTCCTGGCTAAATTCCACCCCGTTGATAAAATTGTGAGCCTGCGGCGGGAGATCGCCACCTTTCGCCAAGCTGACCAAGAGACCCTTGCCGAGGCGTGGGAGAGCCTTAATGATCTTCTCCTCCGCTGCCCGAGCCACGAGCTCCAAACTTAGAATGTGGTAGAGACATTCTACTTCGCGATCGAGCCCAACTACCGGGCGATGATCGATGCTGCTGCGGGTGGTACTCTAATGAACCATACTCCAGAGGAGGCACTTCGAATTCTGCGAGAAACCGCCTCCCACAGCATATTTTGGAATGCCGGGAGAAATGCACCAAGAAGTGCCCGTGGTCTCTTCATGGTCGACTCACTTCCGCCTACATCCTCACCGGCTGCTGTTATTACGTGTGAAGGATGTGGAGGCAGCGGACACCACGCGTATGAATGCTCGGGCAATGATCTATCAGGTGACTTCTCGCACTTTTCTTTAAACGAATCTGTTAATTTTGTTAGTAATCAATCTAAGGGGGCGCCGTTTAATAACACATATCATCCGGGAGTGAGAAGTCACCCAAACTTCTCATGGAACCCCAACGCACCTGGCCAACGATGGGAACCGGGGCAGCATCAAAACGATGCCTACGCCTCCGGGAGCCAACCAAGGCCACCTCACCCGGAATATAACCAAGGCCCCCCAGCTCCCAAAAAGAGTAGCTTGGAGGAGATGATGGAAAAATTTATGCAGGAGGCTAACTCAAACATGGTTAACCAAACCGCATCCATGCGGAACTTGGAAACGCATCTGGGCCAATTGGCTCAAGTGCTAACCGAGCGGTCGCATGGGACTCTTCCTAGTAATACCGAAAAAACCCAATAGACCAAGGGAAGAGTCTCGGCGATGCGGAAGTGGGTCATCCGCGTGAGTTAGTAATCTCTTGTTCCATTAATAAAATTGAAACTAAGGCCTTGTGTGATTCTGGCTCCTCCCGCAACGTCATTGCTTTGCAAGACGTTGATAAATTGCAACTTGAAATTAACACGGAGGACAGGAAATATCTTGTGCTCGCAAACGGTACCGTCATACAATCGGAAGGGGAAGTTAAAAATGTAGAAGTTATAGTTGAGGGGACATTGGTGGTTGCTGATTTTCAAGTGTTAGGACCACGGGAGAATCACTCCATCCCTATCTTGGGCGTACCGTTCTTGAAAGAGAGCGGTGCCACCCTTGACTTTTCTGCGGGATGTGTCCTCCTACCTAATAAGGTACCATTTCCCACTTGCCCCAAGGCTATAAATGAAACATCCATTCGCCCCCCTCCTTTTATTTTTGATGAATCACTGAGTTGTGCAGGGGATAAGAAAGATAATGGATCATCTGAAGGAGAAAAGGAAGAGTACCAGTCAAGCGGAGAGGAAAAAGTGGATTTTCGGAGATACTATGATTCCAAGAGGGAGGAGGGCAGCAGTCCTAAACATATTGAGCTGAACTTGATTCGGGACGACATCCCATTATTTTCTTGCATTGAATCATGTAATAAAAAATTTAAGCGTTCCATCTCTTGGGCTGATCCGGTCGTCACTGCGGCGACGGAAGTGACGCCACCCACTACTAAGATGGGAGAATCTGAAAACATTCAACGTTGGCAGTCTCCGACTGTTGCTAAACTTAAACAAGAGAAGCGTCTGCACGATGCGCGCTCTGCCGCTCTCTGTGGCAAGAGGGCGGAGGATAGGGGAACACTGGGTGACACCAGTGTTGGCCGTAAAGCCTTCACCTCCCGCTTACAAGCTACGGGAGACGTGCAACATAAGAGCGCCTACAGCTGATTTTTTAGTTCTTAGTTTGTGAAACTCTCTTTTTATGCACTTTTATTTAATTTCTGCACTCTATAAACAATTTTAATACAGGTATTTGGTCCAGCTTAAGGACATAAAATAAAAGCGCTGCTGGGAGACAATCCAGATCTCCTAATTTTTATTTTTATCACATGTTTTAATTCAGTTTTTATATATTTTTGCTGCTTTTAGTGTGTTGCTTGCAGGTGTGCTTTGATTATTTGTCATTGGCGGATGCTGCGGATTGCTCATGAAATTAACGCCAATCGTCTGGTATGCTCAATTCTGAGCATTGGGTAACACTTCCCCTTCCTAGCTTTCAGTTTTTGTGATGTAATGTTTAGATTAAGTCTGGGGGAAAGCACGTTGTTATCCACTATGCGCACGAGTTGCACCGCATGCTAGAAGTTTGTTTAAAATTTTTTCGTTGTCATCATTATTATTCCATGCTTCATACACCACCTCACCCACATAAGCGCGCGCTTGCCTATTTGTTTTGTTTCCGAATAAACTATTTTGGTTTGGAATGTGAATTAGGGTGTTAGCTTAGGAATTACTATTTGGAGTGCGATGTTGACTCATGCAGTGTTCTAGTCGCATCCGCATGCTATAGTAGAATTTGAGTACAACTAGATTATCTCTATGCATTTAATTTATGACTAGTATTTTTGCGTAGTTTAGTTTTGTTATACTCAAATGGTGAATGTGAACGAAATTGGCGATAACCCGGTGTTGTGTGTATACGAGCACTAGTTGTGTGCTGCTCGAGTCGGGAGGAAGGTTTACCTTTCTCGTGGGCTAAGAACTTGCCCCAAACAACTTTTGAAGCATGGGTGAGAGCGATTCTTTGAGTTAAATGTGATGTAGGACACCTTTTGGCTAGTTTGAGCCTTGTCTTTCCCTGTCCTATTCGCTCACCTTTGCAAGCCAACATTTGTGCCTACCACTTCTTTGTTTCAGCTCCTCCTCCATTCCCCAAATCCTGAAGCTTATCCTACTTTCGCAACCAAATAGCTGTTTAACTGCACTCATATTCTTGATTTGGTGTGATGTTTGGAATCTGTGTGATGTGAAGGAGAAATATGTTTTATTTGCTGATTATGAACCAACCGGAGGATAAAAAAAAGAAGAAAAATATGATATTAAAATGAAAATCTGAGAAAAGAATGGTATTGAAAAGAAATCCTTCCGAGCGTAATAGAAAATTTGTTGGTACTTGTGAAGTAGACCGTGTGTACACCTAGTTTTCATGATAAGTCTGGGGGTGTATCACAGGAGCTTTGTTCATGGTTTTGTTAGGTGCAGCGTTCCATTGACTCATTTGGGTTGCGTAGCCTTCGTCTTTATCCTTGAATATCATACCGCAACCTAAGCCCCAATATAATCCTAAAGTCCTATTGATTTATCTCGTGAGTTTGCTAGCACCGTGGAGAGAGTGTGACCGGGCAAGCTTATGGTTCACGACGTTGATGGATTTCAGCGGAGTTATTCCTGAACCCCGATCTTGTGCAACACCCTCCTTAGTGGCTTGTTACTTTCACACCGGGTTCAAGTTCTTCACAATTCACCAACTGAGTATTAATAAATCTTTATTTACGCTCTAATACTTTTGTAAATTAGTTAGCATAGTTAGAATCTCTTTTTACTAAATATTCTATTAGCATGCTTTTGTTACTTCGCACCGTACTCCTTTGTGTAATTTTCTTTGTTGTCTACCATTTTCACACTCCGCCGAATTCGTTTGCTCAGGACGTGCAAACAGGTAAGTCTGGGGGTGTGATGAGTCCCAATTATATACACATTTATGGACTCATCTAGGTCGTTTTTCTAGTCATTCCACTGCACTTTAGCCTTGTTTTAGATAATATTTGTCGTTCTATGCTAGGTGCACTTCTTGGCCTAATTTGGTATGTTTTTATGCTTACTCTCTTTTGATAGCCGTATCATATTGTTGAGTGCCAATTTCAGTGGCCTGATTAGCATTTCTGTTGGAACAGGAGTCGTGCAGGTGTCCCCGGTACAATTCTGTACAGGAACACTGCGCACGATCATTGGTTCTATTGCGCACGACCACTGGTCGTGCGTCGCTGATCGTGCACACTTAACCCCTATTTTATGAGTTCTGTCTCGACCAGTGCGCACGACCACTGGTCGTGCGCCACTGGTCGTGCGAACATGTTATTTTATAAATTTCTAACATTACAGGCTCCGCCCAGGAAGGCGCACGATCACAGGATTCTAGTGCGCACAACCACTGGTCGTGCGCCAATGACCGTGCGCAGTATTTTCGCCAGCGCCTATATAATGACCTGTTCCGCAAATTAGGGATACCCCCGCCTCCGGGAGCGCGATTTCTAGTCCGTACGCCGCCGTTTTCCACTTCCAGCCACCTCCACCTCATCTTCTCCGGAAGGGGAAGTCGTCTCCAGCCATCCTAAGCATTTCTCCATCGTCCAGAAGCATTCTCCGCCATCCGCAAGCACTCAAGCAAGCTGTCCCCATTTCTGTCTGGTGAGAAGAACAGCAATCCTGAGGTAGAAGACGACGGAAGCACATGGAGAGATCGTGACAATCTCTCGACGTCGGAAGCACAGTCCGCCCGAGTCCGGAGGTAGCTTGACAAACTACCGTTCCGGCCGTGAACGGCCGCTAGTCCTCGTCCATTGGTTATCTTCTTCTTCTCCCCTTTGTTGTATTTCTTTGAATCATTTGAACTTGAATATCATGATGTTTAGTTTAAATGCAATGTTTGTTTCTTCTCTGTTCATCAACATTTGCTTGTGATTCGTTTCACCTCCACCCACTCACTCACGCACTCATTGTGTTCGATTCGCGTTAGCAAGAGCTAGCGGCGATTTGTGAAGAGGTGTCTGCGACCCTCACTCTCCGCACTAGTGATCACTTCATTCGCTTGCGCACCGTCCATCCGCCTTACGAAGCTCGGCATCGCGGTCATTGCACCCATCTCGCCTTGCGAAGCGGTGATTTCGACCCGCACTTCTTTTATTGTTGTTAACAATAGGAAACCAAATCAAAACCCCTCTTGTTGTGTTTGTTCCCGCTTGTGTAACAATTGTCACACAACGCGATCCGTTCACCTAGCCTGCATTCCTCAAGAGACCGACACTCGGGGATTCTATTCCCAACATTTATTACTTGACAGCGACCGGTGCACTTGCCGAACATCGCATCAATTGGCCGTCCAAGAACGTGCTCAGGTGACCGAGAAATTGGCTTTGAAGAAGCCCCAGCATGACGAAATCGTGGCGATAAGCTTCCATGGGATAATGAACGGATGCCGTTCAAAGCTGCGCCAAGATCTGTGCGGCTTGATTTAATTAGATAGATTATTAATATTCATTTTTGTCACACCTTATGCAATGTATAGAATAATTTGTAGAAAATACTAGGGCCCCCTCTTATGAAAAAGTGCCCAACATCAAAGTTGTAGCCTTTGGTGTGTAGTTTAATTGAAAATTTGTTTCAACCCAATAGGAGCAATGTAGCTCCCTGTAGAGACATTTTGGTGGGACTGGTCCTTAGGGTAGGACAACCACAAATATTTGAATAACTTTTGATTGGGTCGTGAGATTGACTTGAAAATTGAAACATAGTCTATTTGTACCTATACCCTTGATATATCCAAAGATGGGAATTTAAGGAGAACATTGTTCTAAGGTTTTTGTAATAATTTAATAATTCATATATTATTTAATTATAGGGTATAATGACATCCAATCCACTCCAAATTTTGGTGGGTGGTCTTTAGGAATATCATATGATCCTGGTAAATATTTCAGCCCAATTGGGACTGATTTGGTTGAGTAATTAGTTAACCCAAGTTTGGTCAAACTAGGTCAAACTAGGTCAAAAGTGCACATGATGGAATTAGGTGGTCAAATCTCATCAAAGTGGTATGAAACTTTGGTCACTGGTTTAGGATCACATAATAAACCCCCATGAGTAATTTGGGGTGATGTGAGGTGGATATGCCCTAGGACCTAGTTTTTACCTTAGGGTTGTACTTTAAGCCTTGTGAAGGACATATGGGCATATTTCCTTGGATGGTGATGAAACATGGTAGATAAGTTCATGGTGTGTAAATACTTCCTAGAAAATTTTAAGAGAATTTTAAGACCAATTATTCCCACTGATTTAGGTTATACCCATTTTTGGGAACCTCCTTATGAGAGAAATTTATATAATCAAATAATCTTGGATGGTGATGAAAATTTGGTGGTACCCTCATAATCATGTAATAGATCTCTGGTAATTTTTTGGTAATTATTGAATTGATTTATTTAGCACTTCATTCACAAGTCATCCATTTGGTCTTAAGAATATAATAAATAATTAAGGGACAAATATCCTCTGAAAAATTATGAAACTTGGTGGTAGGACATTTTAGGACTATAGAAAGCTCTCTGAATTTTTGTATAATTTTTGGAATTATTTATCAGTAGGTTGCTTCACAATTTTTCCTAGTATGGGTTTACTTTGAATATTTATTTATGTGATTAATTAGTCTTCATAAATTCTGAAATTTGGCCAGCAGAAATTTCTGATTAGTATGAAGGTCTGGTAATTTTTCCATAATTTTTAGACAAGTATTTTTGGTGATTCCTTCTTTAAATTCTAATTTGGGGTAATTATTCAATATTATAATAAGAGGCCAACCCCTTAGTGATTTTTTTTGATATTATGTATTTGCTGTTATCTTGACTTCATAGATTTTCCATAATTTTTTGGAGGCCATATCATAAGAGGATTTTATACTTCATGTTCAAGTTCATACTGGGTCAATGTTGAGGAAAATTATAATAAATGCCAATTAAATAACGAAAACTATGATCCTCTGGATTTAGACTTAGAATATCATGATAGACACCCAGTAAAAATCTTGAGTCTGTTGGATGAATATTTGGTGTACCTCCCCTTATGTAACTCATATAACTCACTTGTTCTGCGTATAGTAAAACTGTAAAACTTGAGTATTTTATGGATCATTAGGTGGGAATGGAAGGTAGTTGGTGTACATAGTTTGGTAGAGAAGATGTGTGGTCACCATTAGAGAACTATAAGTTGGGTGTACCCGATGAGCTAAGGGGTAAGGTTGTGTCCGGGACCGACGAAAGATCGTCTTTCCCTTTAGAAGGTCATAAAATACGTAGGGTATTCTAAGTGTAATACTAAGGAGGGTGTACTTGTGGGTAGCCACTAATAATACTAAGTACCTTGGAAATGGAGCCCCTCACAGGGTAGTCCTCGGGGAGTCCATGGTTAACCCTAAAATGTAGGAATAAATGGTGGTGCAAGATTAACTTAATAACCCACACACCCACAACCCGTGGTTACAGGAGGTTAGTTGTTTGGTTTTACGACCGGTAGGCTCGGTGGTTTCAGCAGTGGAGTGGCTAGTCTGGTGAGCTTGTGACTCATTAGTGCTTGTTGGTACGGACGGGTTGGTCCGCGAGCCGTCAGCTCGGAAGGTTATGATGATGGGCAGTTTAGCTCGGGGAGCTTATTGCTCGGGATATAATAGGACATATTGTGAAAGTGGAGGTTAGATCGTAAGTTATTCTAGAGGGGGGTGAATAGAGTATTA
The DNA here is from genome assembly GCA_033032865.1 of Dactylorhiza incarnata. NCBI lineage: Eukaryota > Viridiplantae > Streptophyta > Magnoliopsida > Asparagales > Orchidaceae > Dactylorhiza > Dactylorhiza incarnata. Next base: position 934,214 of record JAWHQI010000420.1, on the reverse strand, counting down.
AAACTTTTCCTTAGTTTTTATAGCGGAATTAAAATAGTATTATATATAGGTGTAAGCTGTGTGAGAATTATATAAACAGAAAAATTAAGTTAATGTAATCACAAAACAAATAGCACAAGCACAGAAAATAATCAAACACAGAAGACACAAGGAGCTATAGTAGTTCCCCAATAAATCTGGGTACGTCTACTCTTCTACCACCTTTGGTAGGAATCCACTAGGAGGTTGTTGATAAGGTGCCCTCACACCAGGTGAGCTGTTGATAAGGTGCTCTAACCAAACTGCATGTTTTTGAAAAGGTGCCCAGTCACCGAGATTAACTTTTAAAGGGAGTTAAAACCCTGTACAAGAGAGGTAAGAAAGAGTTTATAGTATTCTTCTCTGTCAAGATGCTGAGAGAAGACTCTAGTGGATGTTGTTGTAAAGCTCCCCCTGTCAGATTGAAGTGTTTGACAGAAGATGAAGAAGCTTTTTCTTGAAAACAAAAATCTCCTGTAGCAGATTGATCTGGAAGAACAAGTTCTTCAGATTGCTTGTTGCTCTTTTAGAAGATCTGAGTTTGCAGCAGATTCTGAGTGAATGCTCTTGAGGATGATGTTCTCAGAAGTTTTGTGCTGCTTGTAGAAGAAGATTAAGAAAATACTTTCTGAGATGTCTATGTATATCTTCTTCTTCTTCTTTAAGCTATATATATATATATATATATATCCTTTTTATTCTGTAATAGAACGACGTTTGAATTCTGTCGATTCAAACGATTTTGGCAGGTCCTTTTATTTTTGACTGTGAAAAGATTCCTTTTCATTAAATGTCAACGGCTATTGCTGCCTTGGAAAAAGGAAATAAGAGAATATATTAACTGAGTTTAATATCCTTCCTTATCTGTCAGAATACGTCCAAAGGATATTAAATAGATCCGTTATATTCGTCGTTTTGCTGTTAGGATAGATAGAATATAGTTGATAACAGATCTGGGCTTCAATAAATGATCTGTCGAACGCTGGCGACAATCTGTCGAGCGCTGTCCAGAGGATGTTGAACGCTGGCTGGAAAACTGTCGAGCACTGTTCAGAAAATGTCGAACGCTGGCTGGAGAACTATCGAGCGCTGTTCAGAAAATGTTGAACGTTGGCTGGAGAACTGTCGAGCGCTGTTTAGAAAATGTTGAACGCTGGCTGGCGAACTGTCGAGCGCTGTCAACAAAAACTGTCGAACGCTGGGAGCCATCTGTCGAGCACTGCTAGCCATTTGTCGAGCGCTGGGAACCTTAGATTTAATTTTAAGTTCTAGCTAATTTATCAGCCTACAGACTTGACCCTTAAACTATACAATGGGGTCAACTGATCCTAATCAGTACATAGTGATCCTAGCCCAAAACAGTAAAAGGGTTGTTCCAACAATCTCCCCCTATTTGGGTTAGGATACTATTTGAAAAAAAAAAATTAAATAGATACAGCAGAAAGTATAATCAACAGAGAAACAATATATCTGATAGATTAAAATAGATCATCAGATAAGATAAAAAATAAATGCTCTGAGTTTAGAAACTTTACATTCATAACCAAGCAATTTATTTAAGACTTTTTGTCCTGAGAAGGTGGCTTGAATATGATTTTCCTGTTGGGGTCTTCTGATTTCTTTTTGCTGATAAACAAATCTTGAGCACCAATGATTTTCTGTTCTTTGACATGAGGGATAAATGCTTCTGGGTGCATATTAATATATTCCTCAGTATTGAATGCTTTAACTGTTTTGTATTTTTCAAGTTCTTTTCTTTTGTATTCTGACATGGTTGAGAAACTTGAGAAGTCTTTGCCTTCTGCTTTAGCCTTTTTAATCTGTGCATATGCAATTGTTTCTTTCAGTCTTGCCATCTGACAGATTTTCTCTTCTTCTGGATCTGGAAAGTAATAAATATCTTCTGAATCATTTTTGTCTTGAGTGACCTTTTGAGGTACTCTATCTCTGTGAAGAGATCCATCAGAAATGTGAAGTTTGTATTCTGAAGATATTTGAGAAGAAGAAAAGGTTTGACTTCTTTTAAAGAAAGGAGCTGATTTCTTAGAGGAAGGAGCACTGGCTGATCCAGAGGTTTGAGAACCACTAGACCTACCAGGTCTCCCTGAATGTTGAGAACTTGGCTTCTGAGAGGAAGATGATACACGTGCTGATCCTGTTGCACCAGCCGCTGGAGGAGGAGGAGGAGGAGGAGGAGGAGGATGATTGTGCTTGAATGGTTTGTCAGGGATGTAGCCAGTCTTCTTGAATTTCTTCCTCCTATTGTTCTCATTTCTAGAGAGCTTCATCCAGTGAGGAGTTTTCTCATCAAGAGGGACATTATACAAAATGTACAGAGGAATGTCATTATTTGGATTTGGGGGCTTGGGAGCAGCCTTTGACTTAGCTATTCTTTTCTTTCTTTTCTTTGAAAGTGTATCATCAGAATCACTGTTGTCATCATCATCATCAGAGTCAGAAGATGAGATTGGCTTATTGTATAGATCATCAATTCTCTTGATTGCTTCACGAGCCTTTAATCTTTCTTCTTCAGCTTTGTCAAACTCTGCATCTGCTTCTCTCCAGATTTCATCAAAGCTTGGCATTGGTTCTTCATTCCATACAGGAATTGGAGGTGAAGAAGTAATTTGTGGGGTTGTGGTATCATCAAGGAATTCTGCAAGATCATCTTCATATTCTGCAGAATGATCCTTTATTTGGATGTCTTGAACAGTGGATGAAGGAATAGAGGATAAGTAATTTTGTATGATATCAGAATGAGTTTTCTGAGGAAGGCAAATCAGAGCCTTTGATAGATCCTCTATGTATACCTTTGGTGATACCCTTGAAGTATATATGACATCAAATTTTGATAATAAGCTATATAGATCACAGGATGGATGAATGCATATATTATTTATTTCTTCTATAACTTGTGTATCTGGATCAATTATATCTGTATCAAAAATTGTAACTTCTGTTTCTTCTTCTGGAGTTTCTTCTGTTTCTGGAGCTTCTTCATAGGACATCTCCCCCTGCCTAGCTTCAGGACAGCCTGAATCTAGGCCCCTAGTAGAAGGGACAGCAGTGGAGGAGGGAAGAGAAGCTATCTTAGTAGATAAAGTAGAAAGTGCCTGAAGAACTGGAGCAAGTTTTGCATCCAGGAGCTGGCTCATTTTGGGAAGGATAAGATCAAAGACTTGATCAGCAATAGAGGAGAGGTTGAGGGATGAATAATCTGGTGGATGGCTAGTGGATGGTTATGAAGTGGATGGAGATGATATTGGAGGAATGATATTGCTGATGTTGGTGGTATGTGTGGAAATGTCTAGATGGATTGTACTAGGAGAATGAATAGGTGAATGATATTCATTGTGTATTGTAGAGGGAGGTGTGGTAGGTAGTGGTTCTGAAGATAGGGGTGGAGGTGGAGCATCACTGATGTGGGCAGTTGAGAGTGGAATATCATTGATGGGTGATATTGCAGTTGAAGGAGGGGATAAAGAATGAGAATGTGCAGGAGATTGTTGAGCAGGTGGAGAGAGGATATGAGAGGAAGGAGGAACTGAGGAAGTATCTTCTAGAAGGGTAGAGGGAGTGACTTGATCAGTCCTTGTGTCCTCAGAAGCTTTCCTTTTTCTGGAGGCCTCAGCTCCTGTATTCTTCTTGAGAATTACTCTATCCCATTTAGCAAAGAGTGCTGAGGTCAGCCTCTTGCTGGCATTTATTGTTACTTTTGGTGATACCAAAAGCTCTGGATGCCTTTCCTGCAGAAAAATTCCTAAAATTCTTCCAAAGCATACATTCTCTGTAGAGTTTTTCTTTTTAATTAGGTCAAAAAGGATTGATCCCCAGTTGACTTTCTTCTTCTCCATTAAGGCCACCATTAACAGAAATTCGTGCCTACTGATATAGTCATGCCCAGAAGTCTTGCTCAGCAAGACTTTTCCAACAATATCTGCTAAGAACTTGTAGTCCTGAGACAGATTCTTTTTCAGAATGTGGCCAGGGTTTCCAGACAAATGGCCCATTTTGACTAAAGCTTCATCAAATTCATTTGAGCTTATGTCTAATTCATCTTCACCATTTTCAAGACCAAAGATTTCAGAAAGGATGGTGGGAGAGAGAGAGACATGATGACCTGAGATTGTTCCCGACAAGCTTTCATCGACTGGTTTTGCAGTGAAAACCCATTCTTTTATCTCTGCAATAGCTATCTTCTGCCCGGTGCTTAGAAGCTTCCTTAGGTGTTGTTCATCCAGCGTTTGAAGAATATCCTTGAAGATTTGGTCTAACTGTGCAAACGAGTCCATGCCAATGTCAAAACCTGCGTCAAACTTCATTAGGTGCAGAGAGGCCTGAGGAATCGCCATTGTTCCTGCAAAGAAAGTTGAAGATCAAGTGCAGAGGGGAACTGGAGGGAAAGACGATTTCTGTAGGCGCAAAGCTTAGAATAAGATAAAATAAGTGTTATATAGTCGAGAAAATACGGAGGAGAATTCGAGGAGCGATGTTCGGCAAAACCTAATTAAATCTGAAGTCGAACCTACTTTAAAATTTTGTCGGACAGTAAAAAAAAATATCTTTTTCGTCGACCATCGTTCGACAAATGAGATTTTCTTCACTGACTCTGAATATGAAGGTTTTTGTCGACCATCGTTCGACGAATAGAAATTTGTCGTTCTTCATTCGACAAAAAATTTTGGATAGGATAGAAAATATAATTTTCAACAAATTGAGTCTCCATCTATCATTCCCAGTTGATTCATAAAGAAGATATGTTTCTTTTCATCCAAGGGTTTGGTGAAAATATCTGGTCTTTGTAAATCAGTGGAGATGAACTGTAGGCAAATTTTATTTTTATCCACATTATCTCTGATAAAGTGGTGCCTTATTTCTATGTGTTTAGTCCTACTATGGAGAACTGGATTTTGTGCTATAGATATTGCACTAGTATTGTCACAAAATATAATTGACTGATTTAAGTTGATACCATAGTCTAGAAGTTGATTTTGTATCCACAGTATCTGTGAGCAGCAACTGCCTGCAGCAATGTATTCTGCCTCAGCTGTTGATGTAGACACAGATGTCTGCTTCTTACAAAACCAAGACACAAGCCTATCACCAAGAAACTGACAAGTTCCTGATGTGCTTTTTCTGTCTACTCTGCATCCAGCATAATCTGAGTATGAGAATCCAGTTAACTCAAATTCAGATGCTGTTGGATACCAGAGACCTAGATTAGGACAAACCTTTATATATCTTAAAATTCTTTTTAATAAAGATAGATGAGATTCTTTAGGGTTAACTTGAAACCTAGCACAAATACAAGTTGCAAACATTATATCAGGCCTACTAGCTGTCAAATAGAGTAATGAGCCAACAATTGCTCTATACACCTTCTGATCAACAGGTTTTCCTGATTCATCAGCATTAATGACAGCATTAGAAGCCATGGGTGTTTTCATGGGAGAGGAATCAGACATTCCAAACCTTTTTACTAATTCCTTAGCATACTTGGATTGTGAAATGAAAATTCCTGATGAGGTTTGCTTCACTTGAAGACCAAGGAAGTATGATAATTCACCCATGCTACTCATTTCAAATTTAGATTGCATAAGTTTAGAGCACTTTTTGCATAAATTTGAATCAGTAGAGCCAAAAATAATATCATCTACATATATTTGAACTAGCAGTGTTTGATTTTTATGTATTCTGAAAAATAAGGTTTTGTCTACTAAGCCTCTACAGAACTTGTTTTCCAATAGAAAATTAGCTAAGGTCTCATACCATGCCCTGGGAGCTTGTTTGAGACCATAGTGAGCTTTATTAAGCTTGAATACATAAGAAGAGTGAGTTGGAGAGATGAAACCCGGTGGTTGTTCCACATAGACTTCTTCCTTGATATCTCCATTTAGGAATGCACTTTTTACATCCATTTGATATACCTTAAATTGTTTGTATGCAGCAAATGCTAAAAATATTCTGATAGCTTCAAGTCTTGCCACAGGTGCAAATGTTTGATCATAGTCTATGCCTTCTTCCTGTGAATATCCTTGAGCTACTAGCCTTGCTTTATTTCTCACAATATTTCCTTGATCATCAAGTTTGTTCCTGAAGACCCACTTGGTGCCAATGACTGGATGGTCTCTTGGTCTTGGAACCAAATCCCAAACTTTGTTTCTTTCAAAGTGGTTGAGTTCCTCTTGCATTGCAAGAATCCAATTTGGATCTTGTTCTGCATCTTTTATGGTTTGAGGTTCAACTTGTGATAGAAAGCAAGTATGCATCTGATTTTGGTGAAGTTGATGTCTTGTCTGAAAACCTGCTGAAATATCACCAATCACTTATGAAATTGGGTGATCTCTAACTGTGATGTGATCAACAGTTGGAGTTAATTCTGCAGTGGTATTTATTTGGGGATTTTGTTCAGTAATTGTATCCAGTGGAGGATGTTCTGTTGTTGCTTGATTCTGATAATCAACAAGATCTGGATGATCTTCTTCTTCACTATCTTCAAGGTTTTGAGCTAATGGTTGCATTGAATCTCCTGACTGTAGATTTAGTTCATTAAGCTCTTCTCATAGAGCTGGTACCTGCAAAGCATTCTTGGTAGAAGAGTTCTTCTCCTTGCAAGACATGTTAGTTTCATCAAAGGAAACATGCATGGATTCTTCTATCTTAAGAGTGGATTTATTAAATACCCTGTATGCTTTGCTAACTATTGAATATCCTAAGAAAATTCCTTCTTCAGATTTTGGTTCAAATTTTCTAAGATATTTCTTATCATTGTTATGAACAAAACATTTACAACCAAAAATTCTGAAATAGTCAATTTTAGGTTTCTTCCCTTTAAGTAATTCATAAGGAGTTTTACCCTTAAGTTTGTGTATCAAACTTCTATTCAGAACATAGTTTGCTGTGCTAACAGCTTCTGCCCAAAAGGATAGTGGCAAATTAGCATCTGCAAGCAATGTTCTTGCTGATTCAATTAGGGTTCTATTTTTCCTCTCAACTACCCCATTCTGTTGAGGAGTTCTAGGAGCTGAGAAGCAATGCCTGATACCTTCCTTCTCACAAAATTCTTGCATAAGAAGAGACTCAAACTCAGGGCCATGATCACTTCTGATCAATGCAACTACAGTAGAGTATTCAATCTGTATGCTCTTAAGAAAGTCTGTAAGAACTTTAAAGTTATCTGACTTTTCTCTCAAAAAGAATACCCAAGTGAATCTAGAGAAGTCATCTACAATAACTAGAGTGTAAGACTTCCCTCCTAAACTCTTTATTGCTATAGGTCCAAAAAGGTCCATATGTAGCAAAAATAAGATTCTAGGTGAATCACTTTTAGATAAGGATATAAAATTGTTTTTGGTTTGCTTACCTAGCTGGCATGCCCTACATAAACCTTCTTTCTTATATGATCCTGATGGTAGACCTCTAACAAGATTATCTTTAGTTAGTTTGGCAATTGTTCTAAGATTTACACGCCCTAATCTTTTATGCCATAGTTCACTAGGTTTGCTTAGCTCATTAAACAGGCAAATTTCTGATTTAGAGGAATTGAAATTTACTAAATATATGTTACCCTTTCTAATACCTGATAAAACAATGACATTATCAGATGACTTGATAATGCATTCTGATTTATTAAAGGTTACCTGATAACCTTCATCACATAACTGACTTGTGCTGATGAGGTTGTGCTTCAGACCCTTCACATAGGTGACTTCCTTGAATGTTACTGATCCAACCTTGATTTGACCAATGCCTTTTGTTTGACCATGGTTGGAGTCTCCAAAGGTCACTTTGGGTCCAAGCTGTGCCTTGTAATTTTTCAGATTGGCCTTGTTTCCTGTCATATGCTTTGAGCAGCACCTGTCCAAGTACCATTTTTTATTTAATCTAGGATGGCCGTGTACCTGCAAAGACAAAAACATAAACTAGTTGTTTTTGACCCAGACTACCTTGGGTCCTTTTGTGTTACCACAGAATTCAGAAATAAATGACATTTCAGGCTGGTCCTTATAGCCTTGTGGATGATATCTCCTTGGAGGTATTATCCATTCAGTGAAAGGATTTTTAGTTTGTTTGGAATTAAGATTTCTAGTATTTCCTGTATAGTATTTGTTCGACAAATTTGGATAAATTGGTCGACTATTGTTCATCTGATAACTATACTGAAAATCTATTTTCAGACTTCGTCGAGCTCCGTTCGACAAATTTGAACCTTTTTGTCGATCTCCGTTCGACGAATTCTTTTGAATTCTTTTATCCTTAACAGACTTGCTTGAAATATCTTTATCTCTTTTTGCAGCTTCTTTGCCTTTAGCAGAAATAAATTTTATAGGTGAGGAGAGGGTATTTCTCTTAATCAGAGATGGCTCACTTGATGAGGCACCCAGGCCCAGTTTGCTATTATTAAGTCTAGCATTCACTAAGCTTGTGATGTCCATCAGTTTGATACTTCTCCCATTTAGGGATTCTTCAAATTTCTTGGCCTCAGAATGTTTATTCTCAATGAGAACAATGTGTTCTCTGGAGGCAGCCAGATCTTTCTTAAGATTTGCATTTTCTTCACTCATCCTTTTCATTTCAGCTAACTTACATCTGAGTGAGATTATTTCTTTCTCAGAGTTGAGTAAGTCTGAGCAAAGGACTTTGAATTCAGCCTTGAATTCATCTGAAGTAAAATCAAAACCAGACATTACCTGATCTGCATCATTTTCTTCTTCTGATTCTAAATTTTCTTCATCAGATTTGCTTGCTGAGGCATTGACTGCCATCATGCAGAAGTTCTTTTCTTCTTCATCATCACTGGAGCCTGATGAAGATTCATATTGTGATTCACTGTCTGAGTCATAAATTGCCAGTAGACATTGGCTATTCTCTTTTGTTTCTTCTTCATCAGAAGAACCAGATGAAGATTCTGATTCAGATTCTGTTTCACTCCAGGATGTTGCTACAAATCCTCTTCCCTTCTTTTTGTGTGAGTGGGAGGAAGATTTGCTAGAACCTTTCCTTTCTTCCTTTTCTCTTTTTCTCTCCTTTCTGTCCTTTTTGTTTTGATTCTCTGGACATTCAGGAGCAATATGTCCTGGCTTCCTGCAACCAAAATATATAATTTCGTTAGAGTGATTTTTGTCATACCTTGGCTTGTCATAGCTTCTGGATGACTTCTTCTTGAAATCTTTCTTAGCCATATTATAGAATCTTTTGGCTATGAAGCTCATCAGCTCTTCTTTGGTAGGAGTTGGTCCTTCTTCTTCTGCAGCCTTGAAGGCTATGATTTTCTCCTTCTTGAGTGCTGGGGATGAGGTGGATTCTTCAGCTTCCCTACTTTTGACGAGCTGCTCATAAGATTTGAGCTTGCCCAACAAGGCTTCAGTGGTGATCTCATTTAGGCTTCTGGCTTCTTTGATTAGCCAGATTCTGGAGTCCCATGTGCTGGGAAAGCACATAAGAATTTTGTCATTGATCTCTGTGAGTGAGATCACTTTGTCCAGAGACTTCAGCTCATTTATTATGAGGCTGAGCCTATTGTACATATCAGCAACATTTTCTGATTCTCCCTTCTTGAAGTTCTCATATTGAGAGATCAGGTGAGATCTTCTATCTTTCCTTTCATCTGCTGAGCCTGCCACCATGTTGTTGAGAGATTCGCAAATTTCTTTTGCTGAGGTGCACTCAACTACTTTCTGGAATATGCCATCTGACATAGTTAGGGCCAGAATGTTCATGGCCTTTGCATCTGCATTTCTCTGCTTCTTCTGAGCCTCAGTCCACTCAGGTGTTGGAACAGCAGTGTTGTCTGTTGTTGCAGTAGTGATGGTTGTTGCTGTAGGTGCTGGAGGTCCTGTAAGAATAACATTGAAAATCTCCTCATCAATAGAGTTCATATAAAGCCTAATCCTTGCTTTCCATAGTGAAAACTTATTGAGATTGCACATAGGAGGTCTTTTGCTAGAATATTCCTTGTTTTGTGCCATGAGTTTTGAATGATATAAAATTCTTAGATAAAGAAGCTCTTAGACAAATTAAGATCTGGTTGATCTTTGTGATTCAGATGTTAGTCTGTAAAGAATCAACCTACCTCTGATACCAATTGAAAGTGGAGGTTAGATCTTAAGTTACTCTAGAGGGGGGGTGAATAGAGTATTAAAACTTTTCCTTAGTTTTTATAGCGGAATTAAAATAGTATTATATATAGGTGTAAGTTGTGTGAGAATTATATAAACAGAAAAATTAAGTAAATGTAATCACAAAACAAACAGCACAAGCACAGAAAATAATCAAACACAGAAGACACAAGGAGCTATAGTAGTTCCCCAATAAATCTGGGTACGTCTACTCTTCTACCACCTTTGGTAGGAATCCACTAGGAGGTTGTTGATAAGGTGCCCTCACACCAGGTGATCTATTGATAAGGTGCTCTAACCAAACTGCAGGTTTTTGAAAAGGTGCCCTATCACCGAGATTAACTTTTGAAGGGAGTTAAAACCCTGTACAAGAGAGGTAAGAAAGAGTTTATAGTATTCTTCTCTGTCAAGATGCTGAGAGAAGACTCTAGTGGATGTTGTTGTAAAGCTCCCCCTGTCAGATTGAAGTGTTTGACAGAAGATGAAGAAGCTTTTTCTTGAAAACAAAAATCTCCTGTAGCAGATTGATCTGGAAGAACAAGTTCTTCAGATTGCTTGTTGCTCTTTTAGAAGATCTAAGTTTGCAGCAGATTCTGAGTGAATTCTCTTGAGGATGATGTTCTCAGAAGTTTTGTGCTGCTTGTAGAAGAAGATTAAGAAAATACTTTCTGAGATGTCTATGTATATCTTCTTCTTCTTCTTTAAGCTATATATATCCTTTTTATTCTGTAATAGAACGACGTTTGAATTCTGTCGATTCAAACGATTTTGGCAGGTCCTTTTATTTTTGACTGTGAAAAGATTCATTTTCATTAAATGTCAACGGCTATTGCTGCCTTGGAAAAAGGAAAGAAGAGAATATATTAACTGAGTTTAATATCCTTCCTTATCTGTCAGAATACGTCCAAAGGATATTAAATAGATCTGTTATATTCGTCGTTTTGCTGTTAGGATAGATAGAATATAGTTGATAACAGATCTGGGCTTCAATAAATGATCTGTCGAACGCTGGCTACAATCTGTCGAGCGCTGTCCAGAGGATGTTGAACGCTGGCTGGAAAACTGTCGAGCACTGTTCAGAAAATGTCGAACGCTGGCTGGAGAACTGTCGAGCGTTGTTCAGAAAATGTTGAACGCTGGCTGGAGAACTGTCGAGTGCTGTTCAGAAAATTTTGAACGCTGGCTGGAGAACTGTTGAGCGCTGTCAACAAAAACTGTCGAACGCTGGGAGCCATCTGTCGAGCACTGCTAGCCATTTGTCGAGCGCTGGGAACCTTAGATTTAATTTTAAGTTCTAGCTAATTTATCAGCCTACAGACTTGACCCTTAAACTATACAATGGGGTCAACTGATCCTAATCAGTACATAGTGATCCTAGCCCAAAACAGTAAAAGGGTTGTTCCAACATATTGTATGTGCATAAGGCGGTGGGTCATTAGTCTTGACAGTCGTCGCACCGACGTCGATACTTTGGCTCGGTAAGTGTGGTTAACACTTTACCAAAGAAAAGTCTGGTGGAATAACCAGTAAGAGTACGCAGGAGCTCCGCTGTTGTGTTCTTAGCATTGAGGCGTACGATAAGTCTAGGTTAGGTAGTGCAGATACAACTCTAGAGGTGGGCGAGGCCCAACCCACCGCTTCCGTTTGCCACTACGGAAGTATCCTGGGTGTTTTGCTAGCTCCGAAAAGGGAGAACTAAAGGTCTGTGCGCATAGAGTCGTAGTGTGTGAGTTGCACTTGTATGGACATAATATTAAACTACATACTTGCATAACAAAGCATAAACATTGCATTTCAACCCTTACCCCTATCGTATAAATTGGTTATGAGACTTTTTATACGATAGGCCCTGCTAAACGACCCCTTGGTCTAGAGGTTTATGTGGGCATTCCTATAAATTAAGGTTACTTATCCTTATTACTGTTTTCCTTAGTGCCTTTCTTTACTATTGCTTTACTCATTACAACTGCTTACTTACTTATATTAATCCCTACTGCTTTACTCAATGTACTATATATTGCTTACCGATAGAACTTCCATAGTTAGATTCACTGTCACCTGCTCTTGATTATACACCTTGCTGTCCTCCGCTTCATTCCTTTCGCTCGGTGCCTAGGAGTCACCGGGAGAGTGGTGGGGGATTGGCTGAGTCAAGTTTGACTGACGGTCGGTGGACCTTATCATTTTAGGGGACTGAGGAGATGCTGCAGCACCAGAGGCCGCGCAGATAGAGGCGGGGCAGTTTAGCACGGGAGCACCAATGACAGGATCCGTGAGTGTCTTATTAGCTTTAGTAGATTATACTTTCGCGAGTGAAATTGTAGTGAGGAATTGATGTACAGGGCATGAGCCCTTTATTATTACCGTACCTTTTATTCAGTTATTTTATGTGGACATATCTTTTGATGGTTTTATTTTCTATGTAATGTGGACCTGAACTTCTATAAGTTTGCTTAAGCTTTACTTCTTTTGTGATCGATATGGCCGGCAGGATCGGCGTTTTGTAGTGGCGACCTTCCCGAGCGAGGGTGTCACTGCAAAGCGGCAGTTCTGGGCATAAGACCCGGGTTTTTGAAAGAAAAAAGGGGTCTTACACACTGTTGAGGCAAACATGGCAGTGGATTGGGGATGTCCACTTCTAGGCACCTTTCACTATCTCCCGGCCTAGACCTTATGTATGCCCCTAAGAACACACAGCGTATCCACATACTATTCAGTAAGCTCCACCTCTATCCCACTTTTTAGTCTCTGCTTAGGTACACCCCATTGAGGCAAACGGGGGCAGTAGATCAAGTCCACCACTCCTAGGCTATTATTACCCTTCCCAGCCTAGACCTTACATACGCCACTAAAAACACACAGGGTATCCGCATACTATCTTGTATGTACCACATCTTAATAGTATTTCCCCAAGCTTCCAGCTCGTTACACTATTCAGTCCTCCTTAGATAACACCGAGCCTACCGCTTGCAGGACTAACCCATCCTGATATCATAATTTTCTCGAGCCTCTTGCTGGCAGGACTAAATAGTCCTTGCACCATTCCGTCCCAAATTTGGGAGGAGGGTTACCTTATCAAATTCTCCTAGTTAAACTACTCTTGTCTATCGTTTAATTGTACTTAGAAGTTTATGGTAATCCTAGACTTCCTGAGGGCAACCCGGTGATGGGCTCGCAGCGGTACTAGGGAATACAATGGTTGAAGCCCAAATCCCCCTTTCCAGGATATTTACTCTTATTGGTGGCTACCAATTCTTTTATAACCACTTCCCCTCTAGTTACTCTAAAATCGTAAGGTGGATTACAAATTGACCGGACATACGAGTGTCGATGTTCAATTGAACATCAAACCCTACTATTCCTAGTGATCGACTATTCTTTCGTGTTATCACGCAATCCCTACCTAATGGTTCCAAATTCATACATCAATCACCACTTATACTTGTTGTTGGGTCATTCTTCACAACTCCTATCATATCGTTGCCAATTCCAGAATTAATAGTTTTACTAAACGCACCCCAACCCCTTTCCTCTAGTATATGTCACTGATGGTTAATCCTTTTATCAATCAATGCATGCATAATGATCGGGGAGTTAATAATTCTATGTGTGATGATCAAATGGGGTCTAAAACCAATAATTAGTGTTTCTATTCGTAGACCAACTTGTCCTCAAATGTGATAACATGATTTAAAAATGGAGACTACATGACCCTCTAACAAATATGTGTCCAATCTAGTTCCAGAAGTTGTAAAGATGTCAAAATTCATATTTCCAATTTTTCATATAATAAAATCATATATGCGCCTATTAAATAATTTCATATAAATCTGGGAATCGGTAATTTGAACATGATGTACCATTTATCATATGCAGATAAATCTAAGAAAAATTCCAGAAACTAGTTATGTTCCAAGATGAAGTTCAGCAAAATTTCATAATTTTTCTCCCTAATATAATTCTAGAAAATCAATTAAATGTCTTAGCATGCTTATTACAATTTGTGAAGGATCTACTAAATTATTCATCATAATGCTGTAAATAAATTTCCAGATGTTCAAATCAACCTAAAATGGATTCCAGCTATACAACCCCGATATTCGCCAGGAGATGAGCAGAGATTGAGAGATCAACAGGAGAGAGAAGTAATAAGGAGGGCGAGCCAGAGTCCATCGGAGGGCCCTCTCGCATGAGGCAGGCGAGCAAGCCCCTCGGTTGCCGCTTGCATGAGGCAGGCGAGCCGGTTCCCCGGTGGATGTTCGCAGGGAGCGGGCGAGCTGGGCCCTCGCCATCAGCTCACAAGAAGACATGCGAATCAGGATTTATAGCTCACGATAGGAAGCCTCTGGTGCGGCCCGGCCAGCAAGGGCCCAGGGATGTTTTTACCCCAAAACCCCTGGTGGTCTGCAGTTAGCCCCTCCAAACAACGGAGTTTGGCTGTTGGCAGAACATTATAGTAAAAATGTAAAGCAGGATTGCGCTATTAGCATACCACGAGCAAAAAACTATAAATAGACCTTGAAGGGCACCTTGGGAGGGATTCCAACCTCAGTACTCTGAGTTTCCTTCTCCCTAGGCTCTCTTGGCTTAGCTCTTTAGCTCTCCAAGGTGCCCAGTCTCAGCTTTGGCTTGGGAGGGGAAGCGCTCAAAGATCTTTCGGGTTTGTGGTGGGACCTCCTCGCTGTGACCAAGGGTCTAAGTCTTGATTTGAGTTTTCGGTTTGTCCCATCCAAGGAGCATGTAAGTGCCAGCTACTCCTCAACTTGTTGAGGGACAGAGCTTCACAAGAGACCAGGAAATTGGTTTCAACATTTTGGTGCGGTGAGCGTGGAGTGTAGCTGGTCCAAGAAAGTTCCAAGGAAGGGACATGGCAGGAGATGAAGAGCAGGGCGAGGAGTTTTGCGGGTCACCCTCGGTGGTGACGCCAAGGATGTTCTCGGACTTCAGGAGGGAAGTCCTCGACACCATCGGATTCACCATCGTAGCGTTGCGAAGCGAGTTCGCGACCCTGGCGCCTCAGGTGTTCCCCCCTCCAGCTGCTGGTGAGAATGCCCCAGGAGGAAGGGCTGGGAAGGAGGTGGCAGGGGGGTCGGCGCGAGACCTAGTGGGGCGAGAGCTGTTCGCCAGCTCGCCGAGCGAGATTCCGGCGAGCGCGGCGCAAGCGAGCCCGGCTTCGGCGAGCGCAGCTCCCGTGAGTGCGGCCCCGACAAGCATGGTTCCCGCGAGTTCAGGCCTAGCGAGAGAGCTCGTGGGGCGAGTTGAGCAGGAGAAGATGGCAGGTGGGGGAAGCCCCTTTTGCGAGCTGGTGCTTTCCGCACCAGTTCTGGAAGGGTTTAGATAGTGGGACAGGGTCTACTACAATGGGAAGGATGACCCCGTACAGCACCTGCAGTCATTCAAAGACTCGGTCTCTATCAGACCGATGTCGGGTGCTTTTAAGTGCCGGCTCTTCGCCGTCACCCTGAAGGAGAAGGCCAGGGATTGGTTCCATCAACTCCCTGTGGGGTTTATCTATGCATTTGAAGACTTGCGTCGAAGCTTCCTATTTCATTTCTTGA
This sequence comes from Dactylorhiza incarnata, assembly GCA_033032865.1. Lineage (NCBI taxonomy): Eukaryota > Viridiplantae > Streptophyta > Magnoliopsida > Asparagales > Orchidaceae > Dactylorhiza > Dactylorhiza incarnata. Next base: position 918,520 of record JAWHQI010000420.1, on the reverse strand, counting down.
CTTCGAGGAAGAGGAAGAAGGACGCTGAGTCTCTCTTCAAGATCAAGCAAGAACCCAGTGAGTCATTAGCCCACTATGCGGATCAATTCCAGGAGGAGGTGCTGCTAACCCAAGAGATGCCTGGGTTTGCCCTCCAGCTCGCCTTCACGGTAGGGCTGAGGGAGAGTTTCTTCAAAATGGGATTAAAGAGGAAGGCCCCTATCTCCTACGAGGAGCTGATGGAGAGGGTGGCAGAGGAGATTGAGGGGGAGGAGGCAAACCCGGAGCTCACCAGGAGGCTAGAAAAGCTCAGTGAGCCGGAGGTCAGGCAGCCGGAGGTAAGAAGAAGGGACAAGCCCAGAGCCCCGGAGGTGGGGTGCAGGCAGCAAGGTGGAGGAGGTCAAGGTCAAGGTAGAGGTTTTGTCTCAGGAGGGGGAAACTTCCATGGAGGCCAGGGGAGACCTCAGCTGGAGTGGAGGTAGGGTCCGAGGCATATGCCTCCCCTGCCTCAGCACCGATGGAAATAGGGAGAGGAAGAGGAGGAAGAGCAAGGGGTGGAGCAGGGGTAGCAGCCTGAAGGAGAAACATGGGGTGGAGGTTGAGAGGGGGGAGGTAGCATTGCCGTATTGCGACTTCCATGACGAGGAAGGTCACTCGACGGCCACTTTCCTGGAGTTCTTGGAGATGAAGAGGGCCAGAACGACGGCGCCGCGGCAGCACCAGCAGTTGAGGATTGAAGAGGTCCTTCCTCGGGAGGAGGAGGAGGAAAGGTGCGAGGACATGGTCGATGTGGGGACCCGAGGAGGGATCAGAGTGATCTACGGGGGTGTAGGGGTTGAGGCAACCCGAAAGGCGAGTCTCCATACCATCTATCGTCGGAGCGTATCTTCGACCTCCTAAGCCCCACCCACGACAGAAAAGATTACATTCTCCCAAAGCGACATGCTGGGCCATGAAGACCCTTTCTGTGATGCATTGGTCATCACAACCGCCATTAATAACTTCACGGTATCCCGGATCCTCGTGGATAAGAGAAGTTCAGTCAACGTCATCTTCAAGAAGGTGTTCGATGAGATGAAAGTAGAGAACAAGAGGGTGTTGGCCTCGAATGGCCCGTTGTTTGGGTTCTCCGGGGAGAGGAAGGAGGTAGAAGGAGGAGTGGGACTCCACGTGGTCCTTAGGGGGGGCAGTCCCAGAATTGCCGCTTTGTCATAGTGGACGCCCCCAGCAGCTATAGTGCCATCTTCAGACGTCCGCTTATCAGTGCGTTCCGCTGCGTCTCCTCCACCTTCCACCAATGCCTTAAGTTCAACTTGGGAGGAGTTCAGGTCCGGGTAAGGGGTGACCCTAAGGTAGCGAGGCAGTGCTACGTGACGACCGTGAACACCATCTCCTGGATGGTCGAGGCGGAGGAGTGGGATCGGGAGATGGGGGAGCTGGCAGGTCTCGGAGAGGAAGCAAAGGAGGAGAAGAAAGAGGAAGGAGGTCAGGCCCAGGAAGGAAAGGCGAAGGAGCTGATGGCTATCAGAGAAGAAGGAAGGGAGGAGGAGGCCGAAGTGTTTGCTCATGGCGGGAAGAAGGAAGGCGATTGGGGAGAGTAGTCCTGGCTGGAGGCCGTGGATGAGGTTGTGGAGCTCGAGGTCACCACCCGGGCTAGGGTGGTGGAGAAGGTCCGAATCAGCGGAGATCTCGGCCTGGAGGAGCAGAAGAAAATTCTAGCCTACGTACAGAAGAACGTGGACGTCTTCACTTGGAGTGCGTAGGAGATGCCCAGGATTGATGCAGACGTGGCGTGCCATCGTTTTAACCTCGACCCCGGCTCTCGACACATCCGCCAAAAGAAGAGAGCCGTCGCCGACAAGCTGGAAGGCCCCATCAGGGAGGAGGTGGGCAAGCTCCTCCAAGTAGGGTTTGAATCGGAGATCCAGTACCCAGGCTGGGTCTCTAATGTAGTTATGGTGAAAACGGGGGGTAAGTGGCGAATGTGTGTTGATTTTTCACTGCTTAATAAATCACGCCCCAAGGATTGCTACCCCTTGCCTATAATCGACGCGCTGGTTGATTCAGCTGTTGGTTTCTCTCTGATGTCTTTTTTAGATGCTTTTTCAGATTATCATCAAATCCGCATGCACCCCCCCCCCCCCCCCCCCGACGTCAAGGACGTCTCCTTCAACACGGGGGATGGGTGCTATTGCTATAAATAATGTCATTTGGGATAAAAAAACGCAGGGGCCACATACCAACAAATGATGGACAGAGTCTTCCGAGGACAGAAGGGAAGAAACCTGGAGTTCTATGTTGACGATCTCATGATAAAGTGACGAGATCTCGAGTCCCACCTCTAAGACCTCGAAGAGACCTTTGGGACTTTGTGGAAGTATAAGATGAAGCTCAAACCCCTGAAGTGTTTTCGGTTTAGCCGAAGAAAGTTCCTAGGTCACTTGCTCACCCCAGCAGGGGTGGAGTCTAATCCAGACAAAGTTAAGGCAATCCTAGAGTTGGGGTCACCAAGAAATTCGAAGGAGGTTCAGAGCCTCACGGGAAAATTGGCCGGGCTCAGTAGGTTCCTCTCTAAGGCAGGTGAGAAATGTGCACCCTTCTTCAAGGTGCTAAGGGGAAAAAAATATTGAATGGACCTCAGGGTGTGAGTAAGCCTTCCAAGCTTTGAAGGAGCAACTCACTCAGACTCCTCTACTCTAGGTGTAACACCTCCCCTGCAATGATCATATAACATGGGTCCGGCCGGGACCCCACAACATATAACCGCCACAGCATCAGTATTAAAAGATGATATTAACTACCCATTCTCAAAACTCAGACAACACAGCGGAAACAAACATAAAACACAGATATTGTCCACACTACATAGGAGTCCAACTGGCCTTAAGGCCATACAAAACTACAGTCCAAATCACCAAACATTCAACACAAAAGGACGTCCCAACAAAAGGGGACAGATAGTAGTTTTACCTAAACTACCTCGGCATGCAAGCCGGTTACAACAAAATGTAATAATAGAAGTGCATGAAGACAAGGTAAACAGTTCATGAGGCTTTAGGCCTTTTTGGCCGGCGCGCTGGGTCCAGCCTGCGATTCTTGCCCTGCAACCAAATCATAAAGAGCGGTAAACGAGGGTCAGCTATGGCTGACCACAAACGGTGTAACAACATCCCTCCTCCCGGCCGTCCTAGCGGACCCAGGGGAACTACTTCACCCTGCAAGTCAGCACTTCGTATGCAAATGCACATAAAAGGAAATAGCATAAAAACAGGTATGAGTGTCACATACAGCATCCACGTTTCTATGTTGAGCAGATAATAAAAAGGGGCCTACCAATGCAAAATGAATGCAAACCCGGGTTTCACCCAAGGCACCCTAAAGCGTATGAATCTATCACATCATCATACATGATCATCACATCACAAACACAAGGGTACTTATCATTTCCCCGCAAAGGCATCATAACCCAAGGCCAAGAGCTCTCGCTGAGACCCACCTCGCCTGGCTCACCATGCCATCGGGCTTGTCTAACAGCTCACACGCTCGGGCCGCCAACAACACACCAAGACCGATACTAAGAATTCTGGCTAACCAAAACGTCCCAAGGCCCTGGACTTACTCTCGGGACAACATCCACCGATTGCCTCGCCCGGCGACCGTCAACAGACTCATCCGTAGCACAGACATTCTTGTCAGTCAACAATCGAAGGGACTAATCTTGCCGGGACACTCTCCACACGTGAATCTCAGTCTTCACGGGATAGCCAGCCGACCACAAAGACCAATCGCGCCTTCGCACAACACTAGGCATCACAAGCCCCATATTCCGCACATTACTTCTCCGCCCTAAACCCAACGTTCGTTACCACACGAAGCTACAAGGGCATCACAACGACGAGTTCGCCGTATTCGGATTTCTAACAAAACCCTTAAAATGCGCGTAAATCAACATCACCGAATCGGACCAACGGCCACAAATCCGGCTTCACCCACAATGCCTAATCCGCTAACGGAGCAGATCTCTAGTGCAAATCATGTCGGGGACGGACTCAATCAACCCGATGGTTCCTTTTGAACCAAGGCGACCCAGACCCCTCTCACTCGACGGATCCGGTGCCAAAATGCAGAAATTAAAGGGTTGTCATGCACGCATCCTAAAGACCGGGAGGAGAAATGTCATTAACTTTTGAGATCTCCTCCTAGCCATGAGAAGCTCGCAAACAAACGGTGGAGAAGAAGCGCCTCGACGCCCTCTACGCGTTGTGATAAGTAATAAAAAATATGTATTTTTGGTATAAGTATTAGTATAGTTTTAATTAATATTGTGAATTTTCTATGTAAATTAATGAATAAATTGCTTCTTTATTATTTCTGGTTTCTAACTTAGTTTTATTTTTGTTTTTGCAATTTTTTGCAAAATTTTCACAGGTCACGCCCTCAGACACGCCCGTGACCAAGGGCGTGTAATTTTAAAGATCAAATATCAACGGGACGGCTCAATTCAGATCAAATCCCGACAAATCGCTCAAGTCACGCCCGAGGTCACGCCCATAACCAAGGGCGTGTAATTTTAAAAGCCAAATTTCCAGCTGGCAGCCGTTTTCAGGTGAAATCTCGAAGAGTTGATCAAGTCACGCCCGTGACTCTACAAGTCACGCCCGTGTTCCAGCAGAGTCACGCCCGTGAGCCGCCAGCGCATCACGTCTCGAAGCCGCACCCATGCTGCCGACATCAGCCACCCATAGTCACGCCCGTGACTCACCAAGTCACGCCCGTGACATACCAAGTCACGCCCGTGTGCAGCCATGTTTGACGGCCAGACCTTCCAGAAGGCGGCGAATACAGCCGAGCAAATTTCACGCCCTAAGTCACGGCCGTGACATTCAAGTCACGCCCGTGACCTAGGGCGTGTAAAACTCAAATTTTCCCTATAAATAGAGGGGCTCGGCTGAAGTTATTTTCATCCAAATTTTGAGTGGTTTTTGTTGTATTGTGAGTTCTTTTGAGTGATTGTGAGCTTCTCTTCTGCATTTCAGTTTAAGTTCGTTTGTAGTTTTTTCGTCTTCCTAGTCTAGTTGTAATGCTGATTTCAGAAATAAAATGATGTTTTTCTCATTTGGATCATCTTCTTTTTATTAATGTTAGTGTGTGTGCGTGTATGAGTTTAGCTTTATTGCTTTCATAATTTAGTTTTATTGCTTTTATAGTTAGTTTTATTGCTTTCATAATCTAGGTTTACTGTTTTCATAGTTTAGATTTACAAGCTTTCATAAAATAGTTTTATCGTTTTCTTTTTCGCCTTATTTTATCGCTTTCATTTTAAACGCTTTCTTTTTCAGTTTCTTTTAGAGTGTGTGTGTGTGTATGAGATAGTATTTTCCTTTTTTGTAGCTTAGTTTTTATTTCAGTCTTTATATAACTGCTCTATACCACCCCCTTCTCAAATAAGAGGCTAATTTACTTTAGCACTTATTTAAGTCGGTTGGGACGGATATTATTTCTGCACCTTTATAAGTCTTTTCATTTCTATACCACCCCCTTCTCAAATAAGAGGCTAATTTACTTTAGCACTTATTTAAGTCGGTTGGGACGGATATTATTTCTGCACCTTTATAAGTCTTTTCATTTCTATACCACCCCCTTCTTAAATAAGAGGCTAAGAACTTTTTAGCACTTGTTTAAGGTGGTTGGGACGGATATTATTACTGTTTTTATATAAGTCTTTTTATTTCCTTTTTATCCGCTTATATCCGCTTTAATTATCAAACATGTATTTTTCAACCGATAATGCCGTCTCCATTCCGATGAGTGGCTAATTTCCTTTAGCGCACGACGTCGAAGAGCATTGGGACACAAAAATAGTTTTTCTATAAAAATTAAAACATCTCTTTCTAAAATAATTAACGCTTAAGGTTTACCCGAGAATCACGTTGAGTGGAGCCACATAATCGATGTGTGGTTTTCATTTCCGTTTTCGTACCTAGTTAGCCGAGAGGCTCGCGTGTACGGACTGATCACTCACGGGTAAAGAGAAGTGCGCTCTTCCCTCGAGAGAGGACGAGGTAACTCTCCCGAATTGGAAATAAAAACCCAATAGCGGGGTTCGTAACATAAAGCGAGTATTAAGAACATTCGATTGTAGAACGAGAGTTCGGTCGAATATTCATAATCTCAGGTGGGCGTACCCTCGAGAGAGGAGCGTTCATAATTATGGAACCTCCACGGCCAAGTCATCTTAATATTTTGAAAAGTCATCACTTTTAATTCTACGAAAAATCTATTTTCGTCTCAAGGTAATTCGACGTCGCGCGCTATATTTCTCATCACTTAGAACTCTAGTAAATCGCTTAAATCATCTTTCGCATTTTATCATTTAGAACTCTAGTTAAATCAACTAAAAATATTACTCCGATAAAATAATAGTTCGTCCCTCGAAGTAGCATAATCAACACGACCCGCGGAAATATACGATCCCGATATTTTCTAAAAATATCCTGTATTACTTGCGATAAGGTATACTTGCCTTTATCAAATGATTAATTTGGACTAAAAATTCAAACACAGCTTTTCAAACTCATTTAGTGCAAAACTCTCCTTTTCTACTATTCAATTCAATAGAATTCGGCATTGTAGCCGAAGCGTAATTGTCAATATTCCGAAAGAAGAAAAAGATCGTTACTTCTATCCTTCGATAGGATAACGGTTAATTTCTCAAAGTAGGAGTACTTGCGAGACTCTTCGAAAATATCCGCCAATTCTAAACTCTTAATATAAAGGTTATCTTTTATTTATAAAACAAAAAGAAGAAGCCCAAGTGATCATCAAGTTTTTGGCGCCGTTGCCGGGGACGTTTGTGTTGTTATTTGAAAGTAGGAACTGCTATTAATTTTATTCCTTATCTATATATTAAAAAAAAAAGGGCACAAAAAAAAAAGAGGTTACAAAACTAATAAAAAAAAAATTATATAAATATAAAAACTTATATTATAAAAAAAAAAAATATAATAATAATAAAACAGAAAATCCAAAAATATTGTTTTTTTTAATTTATGACCCGAGGAAACTCCTCGGACGATTCGACTATTCCTTTTGACCCCGAAATCGAGCGCACTCTTCGTGAGCGCATCCGATCTCGTGATCAAAACTTACTCGAAACCCCCGAAGAGTCAATCAGAGATACTGTAAATATGGGCGATCCAATTCCAAATGCGGCCCCGGCCCGGACCATGGCATATTATGCCCGGCCGAATTTGGAAGATACAGGATCCAGTATTACTCGCCCGACAGTTAATAATAATAATTTTGAAATAAAATCCAGCATAATTCAAATGGTACAACAGTCGATTCGGTTCGACGGTTTGCCAGATGAGGACCCAAATCAGCACCTTTCAAACTTTTTAGAAATATGCGACACCTTTAAAATTAATGGCGTCACTGATGACGCCATTCGTTTACGCTTATTTCCATTTTCGCTACGGTCAAAGGCCAAATCATGGTTGACTTCTCTTCCGAGAGGGTCCATAACCACGTGGGCCCAATTGACGGAATTTTTCTTAACTAAGTATTTTCCTCCGTCAAAAACCGCAAAACTACGCACAGATATCACATCCTTTGTGCAATTCGATTCCGAGTCTCTTTATGAGACTTGGGAGCGTTTTAAGGAATATTTGCGTAGGTGTCCTCATCACGCGCTACCAACTTGGCTACAGGTCCAAACGTTTTATAATGGTTTAAATTTTTCTACACGGCAGATGATTGATGCGGCTTCCGGGGGAACGCTAAACAACAAAACCCCAGAGACCGCTCAAGCTCTGATCGACGAAATGGCCATGAATGCGTACCAATGGAACGTGCCAAGGTCGCGTCCTACTAAACCGGCTGGTCTTTTTGAAGTGGACGCCACTACTTTCTTAGCCTCACAGGTAGAGCGGCTAAGTAAGCAGGTGGCGGAGATGACTGTTTCCTCCTCCACTCCCGCTTGGAATAATAATAATAATAATAATAACGTAATCGAAGAATCGGTGGATTACCTCGGTAATCCGGTTAGACCCCCCTTCAACCCTAATAACAACCCGTATAGTAATACTTATAATCCAGGTTGGAGGAGCCACCCTAATTTCTCCTGGAGCAATCCTAACAATGCTCAGAGGCCCCCAAATATGAATCCTCAGGGATTTTCGCAAGGATTTCCGCAGGGATTCCAGCCTCCTCCTCCAAAACCTTCGCCGCTCGAAGATATTTTGTCTAAGTACATCGCGTCCAACGATTCAAATATCCGGAATCTTACCGGATCGATTAAAAGCTTGGAAAACCAGGTTGGACAACTTGCAAAGATGGTCTCCGAGCGGCCATACGGAGCTTTACCAGGGAATACAGAGCCAAACCCAAGGGAAAATGCCAACGCTATAACCCTTCGAAGCGGCAAGGAGGTCGTCTCCCCATTGCGGGTTGAGCCTAAGGTATGCATTTCGCCTCCGACCCCTCCACCCTCTTCTTCGATTCTAATTGCTCCAGCTTCTCCGGTTGTGCCAAATGTTTCGAGTCCTCGAATTCCTTACCCGTCTAAAATTAATAAAGAGAAGGAGGACGAAAATTATCAAAAATTTTTGCGTATTTTAAAACAAATTCAAATAAACGTCCCCTTCTGCGAGGCACTCTCCCAAATGCCGAAATATGCGAAATATCTTAAAGAGTTGCTTTCTAATAAAAAGCGACTCGAGGATGTTTCGCGTGTTTCCCTTAATGCGGAATGTTCGGCTGTTCTCCTTAACAAATTGCCGCCAAAACTAAACGACCCGGGACGGTTCTCCATCCCGTGTCTCTTTGGCAATATGTTAATAAAGTACGCTCTTGCAGACTTAGGCGCCAGCATCAATTTGATGCCTTTTTCTCTTTTCAAAAAACTCAATTTAGGCGTCCCGAGTCCGACAAAAATGAGCATCCAACTCGCGGATCGCTCGGTAAAGTACCCAATAGGGGTAGCGGAAGATGTTCTGGTCATGGTTGACAAGTTTATCTTCCCGGTAGACTTTGTCATCCTGGACATAGAGGAGGACGTCGAGGTACCCATCATCCTCGGTCGCCCCTTTCTCGCAACCTCCCGTGCGTTAATCGATGTCAGTAACGGTCGCCTCCTCCTTCGAGTTGGAGACGACGAAGTTACTTTACATATCAACCCCTCCATGCGGAACTCACTATCGAATGATGATTCCTGTTTCAATTTGGAATCCGCGTTTGTGGACGAGTGTTCTTCTCTTTCAGAATTGCTATCCTTAATGATAGACGATTCGGATCTGGCGAATCAACCTCCTTTAGAAGAATTACCGCCAGATTCGCCTTTCGAGCCTTTCGACTCGAAAGATTTAAAAATCTCCACTTCCTACGAAGAACCTCCGGTCTTGGAGCTTAAGCAACTCCCCGACCATCTAAAATATGCTTTTCTAGCCGCGAACTTAAAGCTTCCGGTTATAATATCTTCTACTTTAACTGATTCAGAAACATCCGAATTGGTTGAAGTTTTATCTAAACATCGCCGTGCAATTGCATGGCAAATTTCCGATATCAGGGGAATTAACCCCTCATTCTGCTCCCACAAAATTTTTCTCGAAGAAAACCCCCGCAAAACAATTCAGCCTCAACGACGACTTAACCCGAACATGCGGGAAGTCGTTAAGACTGAAATTATTAAACTCCTTGATGCGGGGATTATCTATCCTATTTCCGACAGTACGTGGGTAAGCCCCGTACAAGTCGTCCCGAAAAAGGGCGGTATAACGGTCGTGGCAAACACGAATAACGAATTAATCCCGACTCGTACTGTTACGGGTTGGAGGGTGTGCATCGACTACAGAAAACTAAACGATGCCACCAGAAAAGACCACTTTCCGTTACCGTTTATTGATCAAATCTTAGAGCGTCTCTCCGGTCACCCTTTTTATTGCTTCCTTGATGGTCTCTCGGGATTTTTCCAAATCCCTATTTCACCCGAGGACCAAGAAAAAAACGACTTTTACTTGCCCTTTCGGCACCTTCGCATATCGGAGGATGCCGTTTGGCCTCTGTAACGCGCCAGCTACATTCCAAAGATGTATGCTGGCAATATTTGGCGAGCTAGTAGAAGACATAATGGAAGTCTTCATGGATGACTTCTCCGTCTTTGGAAACTCTTTTAAAAATTGTTTAAAAAATTTAGATAGAGTCCTCCAACGGTGCGAGGAGACAAACTTAGTCTTGAACTGGGAGAAATGCAACTTCATGGTCCGAGAGGGTTTAGTCCTCGGCCATAAAATTTCTTCCAAGGGGATGGAGGTCGATAAGGCCAAAGTCGCTATAATTGAACAACTTCCTGTTCCTTCGAACGTCAAATCAATTAGAAGTTTTCTTGGCCACGCAGGTTTTTATCGGCGGTTCATTCAAGATTTTTCAAAAATAACCAAACCGCTAACTCACCTCCTGGAAAAAGATTCCCCATTCATTTTTGACACGGCCTGCGTAGAGGCGTTTAATTTTATTAAAAAGCAACTTATCAATTCTCCAATTCTGGTGGCGCCAGATTGGTCTCTTCCGTTTGAGATTATGTGCGACGCGAGCGATATCGCAGTAGGAGCTGTCTTAGGCCAACGCGTAAATAAATATTTTCATCCAATATATTATGCTTCTCGCACACTCAATGCCGCACAGGCTAACTACACCACAACGGAAAAGGAACTTCTCGCCGTCATCTTTGCTTTTGATAAATTCCGACCCTACGTAACCCTTTCACATGTAATCGTTTTCACTGATCACTCCGCCTTGAAATATCTTTTGGCCAAAGTTGATGCTAAGCCTCGCTTACTTCGATGGATCCTCCTTTTACAGGAATTTGACTTAGAGATCCGGGATAAGAAGGGGGCTGAAAATTTAGCAGCCGACCACCTCTCACGTTTAGAACACCCCGTCGCAGAAGCGCTCGTCGAACCCGAAATAGACGATCGATTTCCTGAGGAGCGCCTTTTCATCATAAATAATACCAAAACTTCTTCTACCCCTTGGTTCGCAGATTACGCGAACTATTTAGTCGCGCGGGTCCTTCCAAAAGATTTTTCGACTCAGCAGAAGAAGAAATTCTTCTCTGACTTAAAAAACTACTTTTGGGAGGACCCCTTTCTCTTTCGAGTCTGCGCAGACCAAGTGATACGAAGGTGTGTTTCCAGCGAGGAGGGTGCGCAAATATTGCGACACTGCCATGAGGGGCCGGCTGGAGGGCATTATCAAGCCAACCGGACCGCGCGGAAAGCGTTAGAGTCAGGCTTTTATTGGCCCACTCTCTTTAAGGATGCTCACACTTTTGTGAGTATATGCGATAGCTGCCAGCGGTCGGGTAACATCTCCCGTCGTGACGAGATGCCCCAAAATTTTTATTTAGAATGCGAAATTTTCGATTTGTGGGGCATAGACTTTGTAGGCCCCCTACCTCCTTCTTTTAATAATCGCTATATCTTAGTGGCGGTCGACTATGTATCTAGGTGGGCGGAAGCGCAAGCTCTGCCCACCAATGATGCGCGAGTCGTCGTCCATTTTCTAAAAAAATTATTTTCTCGCTTTGGCATGCCCCGTGCAATAGTAAGTGATAGGGGCACGCACTTCTGCAATGCCCAGTTTTCAAAAATTTTATCTAAATACGGCGTCACGCATAAGCTCGCCACCGCCTATCACCCCCAAACGAGCGGCCAAGTAGAGGTAGTAAATCGCGAGGTAAAACGCATTCTGGAAAAAACAGTCTCTTTAAATAGGAAGGATTGGTCCTCAAAACTCGACGACGCGTTATGGGCGTATCGTACGGCATACAAGACCGCTATCGGTTGTACGCCCTATCGATTAGTCTACGGCAAAGCGTGCCATTTACCGGTAGAATTAGAACACCGCGCTTTTTGGGCCTTAAAATTTTTAAATCTCGATTCGAACTTAGCCTCCGAGAATAGGAATCCAACTCAATGAACTCGATGAATGGCGTGCGAACGCTTATGAGAGTAATAAATTTTATAAGGAGCGTTCTAAGTTCTACCACGATCGAAAAATTAAATTTCCAAAAACTTTCGCGCCGGGCGATCTTGTCCTTCTTTATAATTCACGTCTTCGTCTTTTTCCGGGTAAGCTCAAATCCCGCTGGTCTGGCCCCTTTGCAGTCAAAGAGGTTTGGCCGTATGGGACCATTCTTATCTCTCACCCCGAAAAAGGCGATTTTAAAGTCAACGGCCACCGTTTAAAACTATATCTTGCGGGCGATCCGGTGGACGGACACACAGAATCTTTAACCCTCCCCAATTTATAATCTCACCACGCCAAATGCGTCAAGCTACGCGACGGTAAACAAAGCGCTCGTGGGAGGCACCCCATATTTATCTAATATTTTTATTATGCTTTTTCTCTATTTTTGCAGGGTTTCTTCCGACCCCGCCAGCTTTACTTCAGGGAAGCCTTTTTGCTTCCTTTTTCCTTTTGTATATATTGCATTGTTATTTTCTCTTCTTCATACTTACATTACAACATTGGGGACAATGTTGGGTTTTACGTATGGGGGTGTATTTCCCGTTTTCAAAAAAAAAAAAAAAATAATAATATGTATTTTTTGTAGTTGAAAAAAAAAAAAAACAAAAAAAAAAAAAACTTTTATTCTTAAAAAAATAAAAGAAAAAAACTCCAAAAATAATAAACCCTACTTTACTTTTATTCTTAAAGCATTTAGTTTCGAGAGTATATGTTTGTGGATTTTCATAATCGCTAGTTTTACTATTTGTTTGTTTATCTAAGATCGATAGATTTAAACGTTCGGGGTTAAGTTTTAAAGAAAATCTTGTGTTTTTAATTTAAATAGAGGCTTTGTTATCAAGCACTACTTCTACTAGCTAAAATAGAGACATGTGTATTATGTTAGCAAAACAACTTTAGACTGCAATTATCCCTACTTTATGTCTTCAGGAATCTAGGAATACTCAACTTACTAAGGTTGCTCTCAAAACTTTTTTTTATTATTCTAGAATTTCTCTTGAAAACCCCTTGTATACACCAATTTAGCATGGCAAAAACACAAAAAGAAGAAAAAAAAAAAAGATCTTATGTCAATGGGAATACAAAAATTCCGTAAACATAGGCACCCAATATTTGTTAAAAGAAATCCTATGTCAATGGGAATTGCAAATTCCGTAAACACAGGCATTGGGTTAATTAAAAAGGTCAATTTTCCCTCGTCCCTCGTACACCAACGATGAGAGTCAAAGGAAACTTTATAAGAGGAGTGAGATGATACAATTCATCACCCCTAATCCAAGTACTCTTCTATTTGCCAAGGCTTTTTACCCCCTTTTCCCTTAACCAAATTATTGTTTCTAGTTTTAATTCAAAAAATCATTTGAGAGCATAATTAGTAACTTATATTTTTCCTTTATGTTTCTTTAAACAAAGGTTATTATAATTTCGATCTAATCTCGTTTACTAATGATTGCAATTTTGTTTGCTATTTGGTTAATTAAGAAGTCTTTTGGCCAGGACATTTCTTCTACTTAAATCATTTGCATAATTTAGGACTTAACTCTTATTACTCCGAATTTTTATTTTTCAGTCTCTTATGATTAAAATAAAACGATAGCCAAAAATTAGAACTTATGTTAATCCCGTATAGATCTCTCTTACTTTTGCCCTGGAATAGCAAAAGCTTAAGTATGGGGGTATTTGATAAGTAATAAAAAATATGTATTTTTGGTATAAGTATTAGTATAGTTTTAATTAATATTGTGAATTTTCTATGTAAATTAATGAATAAATTGCTTCTTTATTATTTCTGGTTTCTAACTTAGTTTTATTTTTGTTTTTGCAATTTTTTGCAAAATTTTCACAGGTCACGCCCTCAGACACGCCCGTGACCAAGGGCGTGTAATTTTAAAGATCAAATATCAACGGGACGGCTCAATTCAGATCAAATCCCGACAAATCGCTCAAGTCACGCCCGAGGTCACGCCCGTGACCAAGGGCGTGTAATTTTAAAAGCCAAATTTCCAGCTGGCAGCCGTTTTCAGGTGAAATCTCGAAGAGTTGATCAAGTCACGCCCGTGACTCTACAAGTCACGCCCGTGTTCCAGCAGAGTCACGCCCGTGAGCCGCCAGCGCATCACGTCTCGAAGCCGCACCCATGCTGCCGACATCAGCCACCCATAGTCACGCCCGTGACTCACCAAGTCACGCCCGTGACATACCAAGTCACGCCCGTGTGCAGCCATGTTTGACGGCCAGACCTTCCAGAAGGCGGCGAATACAGCCGAGCAAATGTCACGCCCTAAGTCACGGCCGTGACATTCAAGTCATGCCCGTGACCTAGGGCGTGTAAAACTCAAATTTTCCCTATAAATAGAGGGGCTCGGCTGAAGTTATTTTCATCCAAATTTTGAGTGGTTTTTGTTGTATTGTGAGTTCTTTTGAGTGATTGTGAGCTTCTCTTCTGCATTTCAGTTTAAGTTCGTTTGTAGTTTTTTCGTCTTCCTAGTCTAGTTGTAATGCTGATTTCAGAAATAAAATGATGTTTTTCTCATTTGGATCATCTTCTTTTTATTAATGTTAGTGTGTGTGCGTGTATGAGTTTAGCTTTATTGCTTTCATAATTTAGTTTTATTGCTTTTATAGTTAGTTTTATTGCTTTCATAATCTAGGTTTACTGTTTTCATAGTTTAGATTTACAAGCTTTCATAAAATAGTTTTATCGTTTTCTTTTTCGCCTTATTTTATCGCTTTCATTTTAAACGCTTTCTTTTTCAGTTTCTTTTAGAGTGTGTGTGTGTATGAGATAGTATTTTCCTTTTTTGTAGCTTAGTTTTTATTTCAGTCTTTATATAACTGCTCTATACCACCCCCTTCTCAAATAAGAGGCTAATTTACTTTAGGACTTATTTAAGTCGGTTGGGACGGATATTATTTCTGCACCTTTATAAGTCTTTTCATTTCTATACCACCCCCTTCTCAAATAAGAGGCTAATTTACTTTAGCACTTATTTAAGTCGGTTGGGACGGATATTATTTCTGCACCTTTATAAGTCTTTTCATTTCTATACCACCCCCTTCTTAAATAAGAGGCTAAGAACTTTTTAGCACTTGTTTAAGGTGGTTGGGACGGATATTATTACTGTTTTTATATAAGTCTTTTTATTTCCTTTTTATCCGCTTATATCCGCTTTAATTATCAAACATGTATTTTTCAACCGATAATGCCGTCTCCATTCCGATGAGTGGCTAATTTCCTTTAGCGCACGACGTCGAAGAGCATTGGGACACAAAAATAGTTTTTCTATAAAAATTAAAACATCTCTTTCTAAAATAATTAACGCTTAAGGTTTACCCGAGAATCACGTTGAGTGGAGCCACATAATCGATGTGTGGTTTTCATTTCCGTTTTCGTACCTAGTTAGCCGAGAGGCTCGCGTGTACGGACTGATCACTCACGGGTAAAGAGAAGTGCGCTCTTCCCTCGAGAGAGGACGAGGTAACTCTCCCGAATTGGAAATAAAAACCCAATAGCGGGGTTCGTAACATAAAGCGAGTATTAAGAACATTCGATTGTAGAACGAGAGTTCGGTCGAATATTCATAATCTCAGGTGGGCGTACCCTCGAGAGAGGAGCGTTCATAATTATGGAACCTCCACGGCCAAGTCATCTTAATATTTTGAAAAGTCATCACTTTTAATTCTACGAAAAATCTATTTTCGTCTCAAGGTAATTCGACGTCGCGCGCTATATTTCTCATCACTTAGAACTCTAGTAAATCGCTTAAATCATCTTTCGCATTTTATCATTTAGAACTCTAGTTAAATCAACTAAAAATATTACTCCGATAAAATAATAGTTCGTCCCTCGAAGTAGCATAATCAACACGACCCGCGGAAATATACGATCCCGATATTTTCTAAAAATATCCTGTATTACTTGCGATAAGGTATACTTGCCTTTATCAAATGATTAATTTGGACTAAAAATTCAAACACAGCTTTTCAAACTCATTTAGTGCAAAACTCTCCTTTTCTACTATTCAATTCAATAGAATTCGGCATTGTAGCCGAAGCGTAATTGTCAATATTCCGAAAGAAGAAAAAGATCGTTACTTCTATCCTTCGATAGGATAACGGTTAATTTCTCAAAGTAGGAGTACTTGCGAGACTCTTCGAAAATATCCGCCAATTCTAAACTCTTAATATAAAGGTTATCTTTTATTTATAAAACAAAAAGAAGAAGCCCAAGTGATCATCAAGTTGCCGGTATCGGATCGGTGAACGGAGCTCCGAAGCTCCGGCAATGGCGGATTCCCCTTCTTCTTCCTCCTTGCCTCCTCCTCCTTTCTCCAACCTAAGAGAGAGAAAGTCTTGGAAATAATGAGGGTTTAACTCCTCTACCAAGCCTTAAAACCCCCCAGCCATCCATCGCAGCCGTTGGATCAAATCCCAACATTTTTGGACGGCCGGATCATCTTCCCCGTCACTTTTCGCGGAGCAGAATTAACAGTGCACACGAGCAGCGGCGCACGGTCAGTGATCGTGCGCGGACAACATCCCCTGATCGTGCGCACTACACGATCAGCCGACCTTCAACCCTTGCGAATTAACGCACTATCAGGCGCACGACCACTGGTCGTGCGCGAAGGAGGCCAGTGAGCGTGTGCGAAGAACCTGCTATGGATTTTTCAGCCTATTCCGAGCGCGACGCTACCACTCCGCCTACCTCGCTGGACTATGATTTTTGGGGTGTTACAACTCCACCCCCCTTAAAAGAATTTCGTCCTCGAAATTTCAGAATTTAAACAGGAAATTCATAAAGCATACCTGGAGCAAAAAGTTCCGGGAAATCCTCCCGCATCGCTTGCTCACGCTCCCAAGAGAATTTTTCTCGCCCGCAGTTGTCCCATCGCACCTTTACAAGTTTGACTTCCTTGTGGCGCAACTGCCGGACTTCCTAATCCTCCACGCCAACCGGACGAACCCTCGTCCCCAAATTCTCCATCACCGGCACCGTCGCCGCTTCGACTACGACGCTCGGCTTCACCAGAGCTTTCCTCAACACAGAGACGTGGAAGACATCATGTAATCCACTCAGATCTGCGGATAACGCCAAACGATAGGCTACTTCGCCTATACGTTCCGTAACCTCGAACGGACCCAAATACCGCGGACTCAACTTCTTGAGTCGCCGCACCCGCGAAACACCCTTGAACGGCTTGATCTTCAGGTAGACCATGTCGCCAACTGCAAACTCCACATTTCTGTGGCGCGCGTTGAAATACTTCGCTTGTCGATCCTGAGCAACCTTCATGCGCTCCTGAACCGTCCGCACAATCTCGCAAGCATCTTCCACCACTTGCTTCCCCAACAGCTTAGTGTCTCCCACCTCTGCCCAAGACATCGGCGTTCGATACTTCCTTCCATACAAAGCTTCATAGGGCGCCGTTTTGATACTCGCCTGGAATCTATTGTTATAGGTAAACTCCACCATGAAGAGGTGGTCATCCCATCCTTTACCAAAGTCGAGAGCACACATTCTCAACATGTCCTCCATCGTACGGTTCGTTCGCTCTGTCTGACCATCGGTCTTTGGATGGAACGCGGTACTAAACTTGAGCTTTGTGCCTAAGCTCTTCTGTACTAGCCTCCAGTTCTTCGAAGTGAAACGCCCATCGCGATCACTAACGATGCTCTTCGGAATCCCGTGCAACCGCACAATGTTTCGAACATAGAGCTCCACGAGCTTCTCCACGCTATCGCCCTTCTGATTCGGAATGAAGTGAGCCACCTTGGTCAGGCGATCTACTATCACCCAAATCGCATCGTTACCCTGCTGCGATCGAGGCAAACCATGTACAAAATCCATGGAGATGTCATCGAACTTCCATTCAGGAATAGGGAGAGGCTTCAAGAACCCACTGGGCACTTGGCACTCAGCCTTCACCAAGGCACAAGTCTGACATCGGCTCACGTACTCGGCTACATCCCGCTTCATCCCAGGCCACCAAAAAGATTTCTTCATATCCGCGTACATCTTTGTACTTCCTGGATGAACGGAGTACTTCGTAAAGTGAGCTTCAAACATCAACTCCTTGCGAAGCATGCCAAAGCACAGAATACAGATCCTTCCGTCTCTCTTCAGAATCCCACCAACCATCTCCAAAGCCGTGCCTTCGCTTTGTGGAGCATCCAACGCCCACTGTTGGCACTCTTCATCTGCGCTCATCGCCTCTCGGATTTGATCCGTTATGTCATACTGCATTTCCATCCAGTTCAAACGAGCTACGCTAGACTCACCTCTAGCCACACAAGAAATGCCAAGAGACTCCAAGTCTTGAATCAAACGCTCGTTATGCGCCTCCATCCAATTACCTTGCCCGGAGTACTTCCTACTCAAGGCATCTGCCACCACATTGGCTTTACCCGGCGTATACTGAATCTCCACGTCGTAGTCCCCAAGGAATTCAACCCACCTACGCTGGCGCATATTCAAATCCTTCTGGTCCAGGAGATACCTCAGGCTTTTGTGATCCGTGAAGATCTCCACCTTCGCACCATAAACATAGTGCCGCCACAATTTTAGCGCAAAGATTACCGCCGCCAACTCTAGATCATGGAAGGGATAATTCCTCTCATGATTCTTTAACTGCCTTGACCCATACGCTATCACCTTGACGTTCTGCACCAGCACGCAACCCAACCCGCAAACTGACGCGTCGCTGAAAATCTGAAATCCTTCCGCCCTACTAGGAAGACTAAGGATTGGAGCAGACATCAACCTTTCCTTCAAATTCTCAAATGCACGGGCACACTCCTGTGTCCATATGAACCTTTGGTCCTTGCGAGTGAGAGTGGTGAGGGGCAACGCCATCCGCGAAAAGTTCTCCATGAACCTTCTGTAATAACCGGCTAGTCCAAGGAAGCTCCGGACATCCGCCACGGTTCTCAATACAGGCCAATCCCTAATGGCTTCAATCTTCGCTGGATCTACTGCCACCCCATCTCCACTAATTACGTGACCCAAGAAAGCCACCTTCTCGATCCAAAACTCGCATTTTGAGAACTTAACATGAAGCTGATTCTCCCTTAGAGTATGCAATACCAGCCTCAAGTGAGACTCATGCTCCGCCTCTGTTTTTGAGTACACCAAAATGTCAACAATAAACACCACCACGAACGAATCTAGAAACAGTCGAAAAACCCGGTTCATCAGATCCATGAAGACAGATGGCGCGTTCGTCAGTCCGAACTGCATCACCGAAAACTCGTAATGGCCATACCGAGTCCCAAACGTTGTCTTAGCGATGTCCTCTTCTCGAATCTTCAACTGATAGTACCCCGACTTCAAGTCTAACTTGGAGTACACCACCGACCCTACTAACTGGTCAAATAAATCATCGATTCGCGGAATCGGATATTTATTCTTAACGGTCAATTTATTCAATTCACGGTAGTCGATACACAACCGCATACTTCCGTCTTTCTTCTTCACAAACAATACCGGCACGCTCCACGGAGAAGAGCTGGGCCTAATGTACCCTTGCTCTAACAACTCCTGCAACTGAACCTTTAACTCGGCCAGTTCCTTAGGTGCCATCCTAAACGGAGGACGCGACACCGACCTCGCACCCGGTACCAACTCGATCGAAAAATCGATCTCACGCTGAGGGGGTGCTCCCGGAAGCTCCTCGGGGAATACGTCCTCAAATTCTTCCACCACCGGAACTTCTCCAATGGCCAACTTTGTGGAGTGAGTCTCCCACAAAGCCAAAAACGCCTCGCCTCCTTGTTTTACCGCACGCCTCATTTGCACGGCGGAAATCAGGGAGCAAGCAACTCCGCTTAGGCCTTCGAACTTGACCTATGCTCTACCTTCTCCTCTCAGGGTTACCACCTTCAACTGGCAATCGATACTAGCTTGCTGCGCGGTAAGCCAGTGCATCCCTAAGATAACGTCGAATTCGTCTAGTGGCAGAATCGCTGCTACCAACACGAAATCATAATCGCCAATTTAAATCATAATGCGTCCCTTCCTCATGGTAGTCATGAAAGACCCATTCGGCATACGCACACTCAGCTCCACTTCTGCCTCTACGGACTCCGCACCAATCTTCCGGATAAAACTTTTCGCAAGAAAAGAGTGTGACGCCCTTGTGTCGAACAACACTCGAGATGGGTAGCCCGAAACTAGCACGAAACCCAACCACGTGCAAAAATAAACATAAAAGGCCGCAACCTACATTATAGTAACAAACGAAAACTTAAACTTTTCGTACCTGTCACCACGTCGGGTTGACGTATCGCTTCCTGTTGCCCAAGATTATAGGCTCTAGGCTGCACTGGAGGGAACCGCGAAGCACTCGACTCCGCCGCTTTCCCCTTCTCTGCAACACCGGGACCCGAACGCACCGATTGTTCCTGTCTCGGCTCTGGCTCAGCTCTACCCTCGGTACAAAACCGACTAATGTGACCCGCCTTGCCACACTGGTAACAAGTCAACGGAACTTTGGATCGAAAATCTCCCGAGGGTGCGCCACTTCTCTCCCTAGTCCTATTAGGACGGGGTTTCTTCTTGTATCGGTTTCCCTCAGACTTCCATTGAGATTGGGACTGAGAAGGCTTTCCTTCTCCCTGCTTTGCCGCAACACCCTTTCGCCGTTGGGTTCGCTCCAAGTCGCTCTCCAGTGTGCGAGCGGCTTCGACCAATTCATTGAATCCCGCATTCTTCAAGGCTATGAGTGGTTGCCTTAAATTTTCTCTCAACCCTTGATAGAAGAGATTATCCCTCTCTTCATCATCTGCCATGGTCGTTCCCGCATAACGACCCAAATGAGTAAACTCTTGCAGATATACATCCACTGTCTTCTCCCGCTGCACCAAATGCAGAAACTGTCGCTGCAGTGCTAACCTTGTCGCAGCCGGAATATAACGCTTTAGGAAAGCGTTCCCGAACTCCTCCATGGACGGAACACGACCAACAAAATAGCGACCGTTATGGTTCACCCACCACAACTTCGCATCGCCCTCTAACATGAAACTCGCAAAGTGAGACTGCCTCTCAGTTGGGTCTCAGCTGCCTTCAAGAGCTCCTGGATCCTCGAAAGCCAATCCTCGGCATCCGTTGGAGTGCCCACTCCCTTGAATGTCGGAGGGTGGAAACTCAAGAAGTATTTCATGAATCGATCACCCATCGGAATATCTCTCTGCGCTATTGGCTCTGCTTGCCTCACTTCGACATCCGGTGTAGCCGGCGTAGCCGCCGGAGTAACAGGAGCCGCAACTTGCACCACCGGTGTCGGAACCCGTGGCATCGCTCCAGCTTGGGCCGCTACCATTGCTTCCGCTAGGATGCGACAGAAATCAGCCGGGGACATGCCCATATTCACGAGGCCCGGAGCAGTATCACTGCTTCCCGAAGGCTCCTCTTGCCTTCGTGACGTCCCCGCATCATCGCCAACATCCTAGTATAAGCAAGGAAAAAGACTTATCAATCTCTATTCGCAAGACTCGAACATAGGGATACTCATGATCCCGCGCAATACTCCTATGTGGACAATCTCTAACGCGATCCAAATACACTAGACCTCGCAAGAATACTCAAACCTACCTCTGATACCAAATTGTAACACCTCCCCTGCAATGATCATATAACATGGGTCCGGCCGGGACCCCACAGCATATAACCGCCACAGCATCAGTATTAAAAGATGATATTAACTACCCATTCTCAAAACTCAGACAACACAGCGGAAACAAACATAAAACACAGAGATTGTCCACACTACATAGGAGTCCAACTGGCCTTAAGGCCATACAAAACCACAGTCCAAATCACCAAACATTCAACACAAAAGGACGTCCCAACAAAAGGGGACAGATAGTAGTTTTACCTAAACTACCTCAGCATGCAAGCCGGTTACAACAAAATGTAATAATAGAAGTGCATGAAGACAAGGTAAACACTTCATGATGCTTTAGGACTTTTTGTCCGGCGCGCTGGGTCCAGCCTTCGATTCTTGCCCTGCAACCAAATCACAAAGAGCGGCAAACGAGGGTCAGCTATGGCTGACCACAAATGGTGTAACAACATCCCTCCTCCCGGTCGTCCTAGCGGACACCGGGGAACTACTTCACCCTGCAAGTCAGCACTTTGTATGCAAATGTACATAAAAGGAAACAGCATAAAAACAGGTATGAGTGTCACATACAGCATCCACGTTTCTATGTTGAGCAGATAATAAAAAGGGGCCTACCAATGCAAAATGAATGCAAACCCGGGTTTTACCCAAGGCACCCTAAATCATATGAATCTATCACATCATCATACATCATCATCACATCACAAACACAAGGGTACTTATCATTTCCCCACAAGGGCATCATAACCCAAGGCCAAGAGCCTCGCTGAGACCCACCTCGCATGGCTCACCATGCCATCGGGCTTGTCTAACAGCTCACATGCTCGGGCCGCCAACAACACACCAAGATCGATACTAAGAATTCTGGCTAACCAAAATGTCCCAAGGCCCTGGACTTACTCTCGGGACAACGCCCACCGATTGCCTCGCCCGGCGACCGTCAACGGACTCTTCCGTAGCACAGACATTCTCGTCAGTCAACAATCGAAGGGACTAATCTTGCCGGGACACTCTCCACACGTGAATCTCAGTCTTCACGGGATAGCCAGCCGACCTCAAAGACCAATCGCGCCTTCGCACAACACTAGGCATCACAAGCCCCATATTCCGCACATTGTTTCTCCGCCCTAAACCCAACGTTCGTTACCACACGAAGCTACAAGGGCATCACAACGACGAGTTCGCCGTATTCGGATTTCTAACAAAACCCCTAAAATGCGCGTAAATCAACATCACCGAATCGGACCAACGACCACAAATCCGGCTTCACCCACAATGCCTAATCCGCTAACGGAGCGGATCTCTAGTGCAAATCATGTCGGGGACGGACTCAATCAACCCGATGGTTCCTTTTGAACCAAGGCGACCTGGACCCCTCTCACTCGACAGATCCGGTGCCAAACTGCAGAAATTAAAGGGATGCCATGCACGCATCCTAAAGACCGGGAGGAGAATTGTCGTTACCTTTTGAGATCTCTTCCTATCCATGAGAAGCTCGCAAACAAACGGTGGAGAAGAAGCGCCTCGACGACCTCTACGCGTTGCCGGTCTCGGATCGGCGAACGGAGCTCTGAAGCTCCGGCAATGGCGGATTCCCCTTCTTCTTCCTCCTTGCCTCCTCCTCCTTTCTCCAACCTAAGAGAGAGAAAGTCTTGGAAATAATGAGGGTTTAACTCCTCTACCAAGCCTTAAAACCCCCCAGCCATCCATTGCAACCGTTGGATCAAATCCCAACATTTTTGGACGGTCGGATCATCTTCCCCGTCACTTTTCGCGGAGCAGAATAAACAGTGCGCACGAGCAGCGGCGCACGGTCAGTGATCGTGCGCGGCAAACATCCCCTGATCGTGCGCACTACACGATCAGCCGACCTTCAACCCTTGCGAATTAATGCACGATCAGGCGCACGACCACTGGTCGTGCGCGAAGGAGACCAGTGAGCGTGCGCGAAGAACCTGCTATGGAAATTTCAGCCTATTCCGAGCGCGACGCTACCACTCCGCCTAACTCACTGGACTACGATTTTTGGGGTGTTACAACTCCACCCCCCCTAAAAGAATTTCATCCTCGAAATTTCAGAATTTAAACAGGAAATTCATAAAGCATACCTGGAGCAAAATGTTTTGGGAAATCCTCTCGCATCGCTTGCTCACGCTCCCAAGAGAATTCATCTCGCCCGCAGTTGTCCCATCGCACCTTTACAAGTTTGACTTCCTTGTTGCGCAACTGCCAAACTTCCGAATCCTCCACGCCAACCGGACGAACCCTAGTCCCCAAATCCTCCATCACCGGCACCGTCGCCGCTTCGACTACGATGCTCGGCTCCACCAGAGCTTTCCTCAACACAGAGACGTGGAAGACATCATGTAATCCACTCAGCTCTGCGGATAACGCCAAATGATAGGCTGCTTCGCCTATACGTTCCGTATCCACGAACGGACCCAGATACCGCGGACTCAACTTCTTGAGTCGCCACACCCGCGAAACACCCTTGAACGGCTTGATCTTTAGGTAGACCATGTCGCCCACTGCAAACTCCACATTTCTGTGGTGCGCGTTGAAATACTTCGCTTGTCGATCCTGAGCAACCTTCATGCGCTCCTGAACCGTCCGCACAATCTCACCAGCATCTTCCACCACTTGCTTCCCCAACAGCTTAGTGTCTCCCACCTCTGCCCAAGACATCGACGTTCGACACTTCCTTCCATACAAAGCTTCATAGGGCGCCGTTTTGATACTCGCCTGGAAGCTATTGTTATAGGCAAACTCCACCATGAAGAGGTGGTCTTCCCAACCTTTACCAAAGTCGAGAGCACACATTCTCAACATGTCCTCCATCGTACGGTTCGTTCGCTCTGTCTGACCATCGGTCTACGGATGGAACGCGGTACTAAACTTGAGCTTTGTGCCTAAGCTCTTCTGTACTAGCCTCCAGTCCTTCGAAGTGAAACGCCCATCGCGATCACTAACGATGCTCTTCGGAATCCCGTGTAACCGCACAATGTTTCGAACATAGAGCTCCACGAGCTTCTCCACGCTATCGCCCTTCTGATTCGGAATGAAGTGAGCCACCTTGGTCAGGCGATCCACTATCAATCGCATCGTTACCCTGCTGCGATCGAGGCAAACCATGTACAAAATCCATGGAGATGTCATCGATCTTCCATTCGGGAATAGGGAGAGGCTTCAAGAACCCACCGGGCCTTTGGCACTCAGCCTTCACCAAGGCACAAGTCTGACATCGGCTCACGTACTCGGCTACATCCGGCTTCATCCCAGGCCACCAAAAAGATTCCTTCATATCCGCGTACATCTTTGTACTTCCTGGATGAACGGAGTACTTCGTAAAGTGAGCTTCAAACATCAACTCCTTGCGAAGCTTGCCAAAGCACAGAATACAGATCCTTCCGTCTCTCTTCAGAATCCCACCAACCATCTCCAAAGTCGTGCCTTCACTTTGTGGAGCCTCCAACGTCCACTGTTGGCACTCTTCATCTGTGCTCGTCGCCTCTCAGATTCGATCTGTTATGTCATACTGCATTTCCATCCAGTTCAAACGAGCTACGCTAGACTCACCTCTAGCCACACAAGAAATGTCAAGAGACTCCAAGTCTCGAATCAAACGCTCGTTATGCGCCTCCATCCAATTACCTTGCCCGTAGTACTTCCTACTCAAGGCATCTGCCACCACGTTGGCTTTACACGGCGTATATTGAATCTCCACGTCGTTGTCCCCAAAAATTTCGACCCACCTACGCTAGCGCATATTCAAATCCTTCTGGTCCAGGAGATACCTCAGGCTTTTGTGATCCGTGAAGATCTCCACCTTCGCACCATAAACATAGTGCCGCCACAATTTTAGCGCAAAGATTACCGCCGCCAACTCTAGATCATGGACGGGATAATTCCTCTCATGAGTCTTTAACTACCTTGACCCATACGCTATCACCTTGCCGTGCTGCACCAGCACGCAACCCAACCCGCAACCTGACGCGTCGCTGAAAATCTGAAATCCTTCCGTCCTACTAGGAAGACTAAGGATTGGAGCAGACATCAACCTTTCCTTCAAATTCTCAAATGCACGGGCACACTCCGGTGTCCATACGAACCTTTGGTCCTTGCAAGTGAGAGTGGTGAGGGGCAACGCCATCCGCGAAAAGTTCTCCACGAACCTTCTGTAATAACCGGCTAGTCCAAGGAAGCTCCGGACTTCTGCCACGGTTCTCAATACAGGCCAATCACTAATGGCTTCAATCTTCGCTGGATCTACTGCCACCCCATCTCCACTAATTACGTGACCCAAGAAAGCCACCTTCTCGATCCAAAACTCGCATTTTGAGAATTTAGCATGAAGCTGATTCTCTCTTAGAGTCTGCAATACCAGCCTCAAGTGAGACTCATGCTCCGCCTCTGTTTTTGAGTACACCAAAATGTCATCAATAAACACCACCATGAACGAATCTAGAAACGGTCGAAAAACCCGGTTCATCAGATCCATGAAGACAGATGGCGCATTCGTTAGTCCGAACGGCATCACCGAAAACTCGTATTGGCCATACCGAGTCCCAAACACTGTCTTAGCGATGTCCTCTTCTGGAATCTTCAACTGGTAGTACACCGACTTCAAGTCTAACTTGGAGTACACCACCGACCCTACTAACTGGTCGAATAAATCATCGATTCGCGGAATCAGATATTTATTCTTAACGGTCAATTTATTCAATTCACGGTAGTCGATACACAACCGCATACTTCCGTCTTTCTTCTTCACAAACAATACCGGCGCGCTCCACGGTGAAGAGCTGGGCCTAATGTACCCTTGCTCTAACAACTCCTGCAACTGAACCTTTAACTCGGACAGTTCCTTCGGTGCCATCCTAAATGGAGGACGCGACACCGGCCTCGCACCCGGTACCAACTCGATCGAAAAATCGATCTCACGCTGAGGGGGTGCTCCCGGAAGCTCCTCGGGGAATACGTCCTCAAATTCTTCCACCACCGGAACTTCTCCAATGGCCAACTTTGTGGAGTGAGTCTCCAACAAAGCCAAAAACGCCTCGCCTCCTTGGTTTACCGCACGCCTCATTTGCACGGTGGAAATCAGGGAGCAAGCAACTCCGCTTAGGCCTTCGAACTTGACCTCTGCTCTACCTTCTCCTCTCAGGGTTACCACCTTCAACTGGCAATCGATACTAGCTTGCTGCGCGGCAAGCCAGTCCATCCCTAAGATAACGTCGAATTCGGCTAGTGGCAGAATCGCTGCTACCAACACGAAATCATAATCGCCAATTTGCATCATAATGCGTCCCTTCCTCATGGTTGTCATGAAAGACCCATTCGGCATACGCACACTCAGCTCCACTTCTGCCTCTACGGACTCAGCACCAATCTTCCGGATAAAACTTGCCGCAAGAAAAGAGTGTGACGCCCCCGTGTCGAACAACACTCGAGAGGGGTAGCCCGAAACTAGCACGAAACCCAACCACGTGCAAAAATAAACATAAAAGGCCGCAACCTACATTATAGTAACAAACGAAAACTTAAACTTTTCGTACCTATCACCACATCGGGTTGACGTATCGCTTCCTGTTTCCCAAGATTATAGGCTCTAGGCTGCACTGGAGGGAACCGCGAAGCACTCGACTCCGCCGCTTTCCCCTTCTCTGCAACACCGGGACCCGAACGCACCGATTGTTCCTGTCTCGGCTCTGGCTCAGCTCCGCCCTCGGTACAAAACCGACTAATGTGACCCGCCTTGCCACACTGGTAACAAGTAAACAGACCTTTGGATCGAAAATCTCCCGAGGGTGCGCCACTTCTCTCCCCAGTCCTATTAGGACGGGGTTTCTTCTTGTATCGGTTTCCCTCAGACTTCCACTGAGATTGGACTGAGAAGGCTTTCCTTATCCCTGCTTTGCCGCAACACCCTTTCGTCGTTGGGTTCGCTCCAAGTCGCTCTCCAGTGTGCGAGCGGCTTCGACCAATTCATTGAATCCCGCATTCTTCAAGGCTATGAGTGGTTGCCTTAAATTTTCTCTCAACCCTTGATAGAAGAGATTTTCCCACTCTTCATCATCTGCCATGGTCGTTCCCGCATAACGACCCAAACGAGTGAACTCTTGCAGATATACATCCACTGTCTTCTCCTGCTGCACCAAATGCAGAAACTGCCGCTGCAGTGCTAACCTTGTCGAAGCCGGAATATAATGCTTTAGGAAAGCGTTCCCGAACTCCTCCATGGACGAAACACGCCCAACAAAATAGCGACCGTTATGGTTTACCCACCACAACTTCGCATCGCCCTCTAACATGAAACTCGCAAAGTGAGATTGCCTCTCAGCTGGGGTCTCAACTGCCTTCAAGAGCTCCTGGATCCTCGAAAGCCAATCCTCGGCATCCGTTGGAGTGCCCACTCCCTTGAATGTCAGAGGGTGGAAACTCAAGAAGTATTTCATGAATCGATCACCCATCGGAATAGCTCTCTCCGCTATTGGCTCTGCTTGCCTCACTTCGACATCCGTTGTAGCCGGCGTAGCCGCCGGAGCAATAGGAGTCGCAACTTGCACCACCGGTGTCGGAACCCGTGGCATCGCTCCAGCTTGGGCCGCTACCATTGCTTCCGCTAGCATGCGACAGAAATCAGCCGGGGACATGCCCACATTGACGAGGCCCGGAGCAGTATCACTGCTTCCTGAAGGCTCCTCTTTCCTTCGTGATGTTCCCGCATCGTCGCCAACATGCTAGCATAAGCAAGGAAAAAGACTTATCAAGCTCTATTCGCAAGACTCGAACATAGGGATACTCATGATCCCGTGCAATACTCCTATGTGGACAATCTCTAATGCGATCCAAATACACTAGACCTCGCAAGAATACTCAAACCTCCCTCTGATACCAAATTGTAACACCTCCCCTGCAATGATCATATAACATGGGTCCGGCCGGGACCCCACAACATATAACCACCACATCATCAGTATTAAAAGATGATATTAACTACCCATTCTCAAAACTCAGACAACACAGCGGAAACAAACATAAAACACAGAGATTGTCCACACTACATAGGAGTCCAACTGGCCTTAAGGCCATACAAAACCACAGTCCAAATCACCAAACATTCAACACAAAAGGACGTCCCAACAAAAGGGGACAGATAGTAGTTTTACCTAAACTACCTCGGCATGCAAGCCGGTTACAACAAAATGTAATAATAGAAGTGCATGAAGACAAGGTAAACACTTCATGAGGCTTTAGGCCTTTTTGGCTTGCGCGCTGGGTCCATCCTGCGATTCTTGCCCTGCAACCAAATCACAAAGAGCGGTAAACGAGGGTCAGCTATGGCTGACCACAAACGGTGTAACAACATCCCTCCTCCCGGCCGTCCTAGCGGACCCCGGGGAACTACTTCACCCTGCAAGTCAGCACTTCGTATGCAAATGTATATAAAAGGAAACAGCATAAAAACAGGTATGAGTGTCACATACAGCATCCACGTTTCTATGTTGAGCAGATAATAAAAAGGGGTCTACCAATGCAAAATGAATGCAAACCCGGGTTTCACCCAAGGCACCCTAAAGCGTATGAATCTATCACATCATCATACATCATCATCACATCACTAACACAAGGGTACTTATCATTTCCCCGCAAGGGCATCATAACCCAAGGCCAAGAGCTCTCGCTGAGATCCACCTCGCCTGGCTCACCATGCCATCGGGCTTGTCTAACAGCTCACACGCTCGGGCCGCCAACAACACACCAAGATCGATACTAAGAATTCTGGCTAACCAAAACATCCCAAGGTCCTGGACTAACTCTCGGGACAACGTCCACTGATTGCCTCGCCCGGCGACCATCAACGGACTCATCTGTAGCACAGACATTCTCGTCAGTCAACAATCGAAGGGACTAATCTTGCCGGGACACTCTCCACACGTGAATCTCAGTCCTCACGGGATAGCCAGCCGACCACAAAGACCAATCGCGCCTTCGCACAACACTAGGCATCACAAGCCCCATATTCCGCACATTACTTCTCCGCCCTAAACCCAACGTTCGTTACCACACGAAGCTACAAGGGCATCACAACGACGAGTTCGCCGTATTCGGATTTCTAACAAAACCCCTAAAATGCGCGTAAATCAACATCACCGAATCAGACCAACGGCCACAAATCCGGCTTCACCCACAATGCCTAATTCGCTAACGGAGCGGATCTCTAGTGCAAATCATGTCGGGGACGGACTCAATCAACCCGATGGTTCCTTTTGAACCAAGGCAACCCGGACCCCTCTCACTCGATGGATCCGGTGCCAAAATGCAAAAATTAAAGGGATGCCATGCACGCATCCTAAAGACCAAGAGGAGAAATGTCGTTACCTTTTGAGATCTCCTCCTAGCCATGAGAAGCTCGCAAACAAACGGTGGAGAAGAAGCGCCTCGATGCCCTCTACGCATTGCCGGTCTCGGATCGGCGAACGGAGCTCCGAAGCTCCGGCAATGGCGGATTCCCCTTCTTCTTCCTCCTTGCCTCCTCCTCCTTTCTCCAACCTAAGAGAGAAAAAGTCTTGGAAATAATGAGGGTTTAACTCCTCTACCAAGCCTTAAAACCCCCCAGCCATCCATCACAGCCGTAGGATCAAATTCCAACTTTTTTGGACGGCCGGATCATCTTCCCCGTCACTTTTCGCGGAGCAGAATAAACATTGTGCATGAGCAGCGGCGCACGGTCAGTGATCGTGCGCGGCCAACATCCCCTGATCGTGCGCACTACACTATCAGCCGACCTTCAACCCTTGCGATTTAACGCACGATCAGGCGCATGACCACTGGTCGTGCGCGAAGGAGGCCAGTGAGCGTGCGTGAAGAACCTGCTATGGAATTTTCAGCCTATTCCGAGCGCGACGCTACCACTCCGCCTACCTCGCTGGACTACGATTTTTGGGGTGTTACACCAGGGGCCAAGGCAGGGAGAGGATCTATCCCTATACTTGGGGGTAGGATCAGAGGAAGTAAGTTCGGTGTTGGTCCGGGAAGAAGGGATAAGGAAGATTCTGATCTACTATGTCAGCCGAGTGTTGAGGAAGGCAGAGCTCCGATACCCCATCTTAGAGAAATTGGCCTTTGCCCCGGTGGTGTCGGCCCGGAAGCTTCAGCCTTATTTCCAAGCGCATTCGATCAAGGTGGTGACTGATAGTTTATTTAGGATATAGTCTAAGTCACCTAGAGGGGGGTGAATAAGTTTCTTTTGTTTTAGGCTTAGTGTTTTCTGAATTTAGGTTAGTAAAATATCAATCACAGAAAGCACAAAGAGATTTATAGAGGTTCCTCAAGACAGGGTGCCTTGAGTAGTCCTCTTTCCCCCTTCACCTTTCTAACAATGAGTTAGATAAGACCAACTTCTCCAAACTCAGCTCCAAGTGCCTACAACACAAATCCAATAGGATCTCTCAGGTTTTCCCAAACCTTACCTCAGGCACAACATCCCTACCTCAGGCACAATATCCCGACCTCAGATCACACAATGATCCTACCTCAAGCTGACCTCTCAGCTCTACAGCTCAGGCCAATCAACTTTACACACACAGGCAATAAAGCCCTACCGTCTCAGAACACACAAGTTCCTACAAATAATATAATAAGGGATTACAACTAGAAGGAAGAAGAGGTCAAGCCTTGGTCTTCTTCTTCTTCTTAACAGCTGTTGTTGCAGACTTGAACCAGGGAGGAGAAGTGCTGCTCCAACTCGATTCTTCTTGATAAGCCCTTTCAGATGATGGACTGGATCTACTTGCTCTGTCTTGAGATGAATCAAGGTAAGCAAACTCTTCTCTCCTTGCAGCCTTGTGTATGCTCAGTTCTTGGCTGCCGACAATGAAACAGTATGTTTCTTTTTGCTTGCGTGCTGGAGAGTAAGATCAATAGCACAAGTACTTTGCTCAACCCTAACTTATTCCTTTTATACTCCACTGATCTTCAACGGCTCTTAGTTGTCCTCCTGATAGGTATGGGAGTGATTGGTGTACCCCAGGAAGCTTTTCTGCAACTTGCGACAAAAGCAGAACCCGCCAGATCACTTTTGAATATGTCTCAGCGGTTGGGCTGAGATGGCTAGCCGTCTCAGCAGTTGCATTTGTCCCGTCCCAGCGGATCCACTGAGACAGACAAATGTCTCAGCAGTTTTCTTCTATCTGCAGCTCAACTTGCCCAGACACCTTCTCAGCAGCTCCTGGCCTTGTCTCAGCGGTTCAGCTAAGACAGAGAGCTCGTCTCAGCGGTTTTGATAGTAAACCAACTGATCATACATCACACCTTGGTATGTCCTAGTCCTGCATTGTCATGAGATAGAAATAGGGTTTCTCAAATACAACTTGTACTTAGCATTGAGTGTGAGGCCTCTTCAAATCAAGGGAACATTGAGGGTCATTTTCCCAACAATCTCCCCCTATTTGAAGAAGGCAGAACACCCTCAAATGCTAGAGTACATTACTCATAAATTCTTGATATGTGTCATTGCCATAATGAGTTAAACATATCAAGCTTAATGCATCAGTCATTTTAAAGTAGATGGTTGTTATGAAAGTATTTGTACCACAGAGTTTAATCAATCCCGCAGTAAGATTTGATAAATATAATAATGCAACATAGATTTAAATTATCCAATAAAAATAGGGTAAGGTTTAGATATAACTCAAATATAGCTATGATACAAGTTGATTACATTAACAATCCATCAATTGCAATCCAGATAGAATAATAAATCAATGCTCAGTTTGCATTCATATATTCATAAATTATTTTAGACAAAGTATAATTAAGTTTGCATCCACACAGTCATAAGTCATTATAGTTCAATAGCATTTATATACATGAACTGTTTCTACATTCATTCAAAGCTTTCTTTTCTTATAAGAAGAACATTCAGGAGAGTCAACAACTACTTCTTTCCCTTTGACTGAAGCATCATCCATGTCATCAACAGCAATGTTATCTTGACCTGGAAGCTTCTTCTTTTCAGTATTGGCAGCCTTGATATCAGCAATTTTTTTCTTGTTCTCTTGCCTTTGGAAATACATAAATGGCTTAGGAATATATCTAGGAGGCATTCTCTTAGGATTTTTTTCCTTGCCAGATTGGCTTTGAACACTTGATCTCTTTCTAAGTTTCCTCAAGGTGTTTTATCCATTTTTCAGATGGATAGAGCTTGTCAATATCCTTGTAGACCTGACCATGGATTGTCCAGGTATTCAGAATTATGTCCTTGGAGTCATCACTCCAGTATTCAAAATCAAGGTCTCTACTGTGTTCATCCCTTTGTTTGGCCATGAATTCCTCAGTGAGCAACACATGCTCTCTTTCTCTTTTCTTTTTCAACCTGTCATTTTGTGCTATTGCCTCTTGATGAGGGTAATCCCAGTTTTCTGCCCTATTAACATCTAGGATAGGAAGATTCAGAGCTATCCTTGTATCTTGTAGAACTTTCAGGGTAAGATCAGAGTTTATGATAGCATTTGTGTCCTCCCCCTTTCTGGCTTCTTCAAAGATTTGTTGATGGAGGTCTTGCTTAGCTGTTGTTATTGTGCTAGAAAGAGTTTGGAACATATTCTAAAAGTCAGCTTGAAGCACATCTCTTAACTTGCCCACTTCTTCATTCAGGTGGGAAGAGGTGGGTCTTGCTGCAATGGATTGAGAGACAGTGGCAATTTCTGCTCTCAGCTCTTCCTTGTACCTGTCAACTTCTTCATTTAACTGCATAAAAGTTGAATAGACGTACTCTTGAAGATGATTGGCTGACTTCTCTATCACCTTATCTGTCTTACTTACATAATTCTTGACATATCTCATGTCCTGTTCAGACAGCCTGAGGTGTTTGTCCATAGATCTTAGAATGGTATTCTGAGAAATTACTGATTTTTCAGCAAGGTCAAACCATTTGGTCATCTGTTTGTTGAGCATGTCAGTGTTCTCTTTTATCTCCTTGACCTCAGGCTTGACTTCAGCTTTCACATTCATGATGGACTGATCAATGTATCCCCTGACTGATGTAACTGATTGATCTACATGTGTCTTTATGGAAGTTAGGTGAGACTGAAGCAGCAGGTTGATGGCATTGAGAAGATTCTCATTAGATGAGTTGGATGTGGAGGCTTGCTAAATGTTTAACACTGGGGCTAGAGGTCTTGGTGAGCTTGGAGGATTGATGATATTGAGTACTAGATGGACTGGAGGTTCAGGCAGTACTGCAGCTGGGGCATCCACCAGCTCAGCACCTGATGCCATTACATCAATGTGATCAGGAGGGAGCTGATCATCATCCATATCATCTTCAGTATCATCATCTTGATGATCACCCAGATTGTCATCATCATCAGTATCATGCTCCTCCCCCTCAGAGAGAGCATCCTTTTCTGTTGAGTCCAGGAATGTTGGGACATTTTGTTAGAGTTAGATTGAACTACCTGGAGAGTCTAATGATAAGAGAGTTAGATTTACCTATAACTTCATCTTTTTCTATAAGTGGCTCATTCTGCACCTCCCCCTTAGATAGATCAACTTGAATAGACGAGTCCAGGAATTCTAGAACAAGAATTTTGGAGTTAGATTCTATAAGTTTGTAATGTTTAGGCTGGGTTTTTAGGACTTACCAATATCATGATCTTTTATTGTTGATGATTCTTGTGGTTCCTCCCCCTCAGATGGAGCATCAAATGATCCTTTTGTAGGTAATGACCACAGGCTGGTTCATTATCAGGATTGTTTCTTATTCTTTCTTCAAGATTGATGATAACTGTGTCAATCTGACCTTGTAAATTCTGAGGTGATGGTCTTGTGTCCACATCAGCATCATTGATTTTTGTAATGTCAATGTGGGATGGGTCTTGTTTATGCTCCCCCTCAGCTGAGTCACTCATTTTTTCTTGAGGAACTATGGTCCACATTATTCAAATGTCAGAAGTGACAACCTAATTGGTTGGTTATGATCTATTAATTTAATGAGAGGAATGAGTTTTCAAAGAGTAGTTACCAGGTGGTATATTTGTATTTAGCTGTTGTGGATGGAGAATGTCATCTTGTGGAGCATTCTTGGCAAGAGAACTTTGGGAGTTATTACCACCCTCATTATATTTATCTGAGGTGTCACAATCAGAACTTGACAGTACACTCCTAGTTTTCTTAGAGGATTTGGTAGTTATTTTCTCTTTTCCTTTAGCCTCAGTGGGCTGACTCATTGGAAGGACCCTGGTGAATCTGTCCAAGGTCTTGATATCCATTCTTTTAAGATAGTGAAGGCTTGATCCTTTGGAGTTGTTGAACTTGTCTGGGTAAGATTGGATGAGATACAGGGACATGAGTCTTCCCAAATTTGGAACATGCAAACATTCCTTCAACCTTTGAAAAATCACTACTCCCCAGGAGGTTTGTTTTTATTCAGAATTATCCTAGTCATGAGGTCAACATGTACTGGGATATAGTATCATGTGAACCAGGTTTGTAGAGGATAGCTTTTCCCACAATGTCTGATAATAGCTTCCCCCTCCGATTGAAGAATTTCCTCTTTAATGATCCAGTCTTGGCATCATTATATTCAGTCCATTTCAATTCTTTCTTCTTATCCTTCTCAGAGATTTCTTCTTCCTCACTTGAGCTGCAGGAAGGAAGATGAAGGGCTTTCTCTATCTTGGCTGGGGTGAATTTTATCCTCTCTTCTCTTATCTTGGATTTGATGGTTGACTTGGAGGAGGATAACTTGGCATTACTAAACCATTCCAGAACTTCAGTTCTGAGAATGGTGCTTGGTTCAGAGAGAAGGAATTCTAGTCCTTGGTCTTCAAGAAGTTTTATCACTCCCTTGATTTCTTCTGTAGCATGGGCAAAGCCATTCCTTACAATCTCATATCCTTCAAGAAGATCTTTAGAGCTTTTGGGAGCCATTGATTTTGTAGACGAATGCGCTGGGACGAAAGAGAAGGTGATTCGTCTCGGCGGCTGGAAGAGAAGGGTCGTGTGCCTTTCACTAAGCAGATTGGCTATTTATATGGCTTAAGACTTAGGTAAAATGATACCTAGTAATTGGATTTGATTGCTCTTATAATTGTAAGTGTAAATGGGTCAACTGGAGTTGCGCTAAGACAATTTATAATGAATCCAACCCGTCTCAGCGAAACCGCTGGGACGGTGACCTATCCGCTGGGACAGCATGCTATCAGCCGCTGAGACAGATTTATCCGTCTCAGCAGTTTAGCTAAGACTTTTCCTAGCTAACTCAGCAGCTCAGCTGAAACAGACTGTTCTGTTTAAGCTGATCTTACTACCAAACCATATTTGAGATATGATTGCTTGAAGGCCTAATCAGGTCACTAATAGGGTTGATGTGTCAACACTTTAAGTTATAACAAGTCAAGCAGTATATCATACATGATTGAGAGAATGAAGTGTTTTGCACTATTCAACATTTTACATTCCTAGTTCAATTTTGAAAGCATTAAACTTGGCCTCATCCAATGGCTTAGTGAAGAAATCAGCCACTTGATTGTCAGTGGGGACAAATTCAAGGCAGATATCTTGAGATTCTATATGTTCTCTTATAAAATGATATCTCATCTCTATGTGCTTAGTCCTGCTGTGAGAGACAAGATTCTTAGCAATAGAGATAACAATGGATGAGTCACAATAAAGAGGAGAGTTACTTACCTTGAGGTTATAGTCCTCTAGCTGGTGTTGAATCCACAATAGCCGTGCACAACAGCTCCCTGCAGCAATGTATTCAGACTCGGCAGTGGAAATAGCCACACTTGTCTGCTTTTTGCTGCTCCATGATATCAACCTTCTTCCTAGGAATTGACAAGTTCCACTTGTGCTTTTCCTATCTTCTTTGCAGCCTGCAAAATCTGTATCTGAAAATCATGTTAGTTCAAAATCATTGTTCTTAGGGTACCAAAGGCCAAGATGTAGTATGCCTTTAAGGTATCTCAAAATCCTCTTTGTAGCTGAGTAGTGAGATTCCTTAGGACATGCCTGGTACCTAGCACACACACATGTATCATACATAATATCTGGTCAATTAGCAGTTAAATATAACAGGGATTCAATGATGCACCTGTACATGGATTCATTAAAGGCCTTGCCCTTCTCATCCATGTTCAGGGAAATGTTGGACCCCATGGGAGTTTTCATGGTGGAAGCTGATTCCATCCCAAACTTCTTGATAAGCTCCCTAGTGTACTTGGTTTGAGAGAAGAATATACCTTTATCAGACTGTTTTACTTGGAGGCCTAAAAAGTACTTGAGCTCTCCCATACTGCTCATCTCAAACTCCCCGTGCATTAGGTTGGCAAACCTTTTGCAGAGGTTGTCATCAGTAGACCCAAATATTATGTCATCAACATATATTTGGACTAGGAGACACTTGCCCCTTATATCCCTAAGAAACAATGTACTATCTATCTTTCCCCTCAAGAACTTGTTCTTGATGAGAAAGCTAGACAAGGTCTCATACCAAGCCCTGGGGCTTGCTTTAAACCATAAAGAACTTTCCTAAGTAAATATACATGATTAGAAAGGGTTGGATGCACAAAACCTGATGGTTGTTCAACATATACCTCTTCCTTCAAATCACCATTAAGGAAAGCTGATTTGACATCCATTTGATATACTTTGAACCCCTTGTGGGCAACATAGGCAAGGAATAGCCTAATTGCTTAACCTTGCAACAGGGGCAAAGGTTTTATCAAAGTCTATCCCTTCTTCCTGTCTATACCCCTTGGCTACAAACATTGCCTTGTTCTTTATGATTGTGCCATTTTCATCTAACTTGTTCTTGTAAATCCATTTGGTACCTATGATATTGTGTCCTTGAGGTTTGGGCACCAATTTCCATACCTTGCATCTCTTGAATTGTAGAAGCTCTTCTTGCATAGCTTGAATCCAAAAAGTGTCTTGGTTGGCTTCTTCAAACTTCTTGGGCTCCATTTGTGATAGAAAGCTCAAGAATAGGTCCTCATTATGAGCCCTACTTTTGGTTAATACACCTTGATTCTGATCTCCAAATATTTGTTCTCTTGGATGATCCCTTAGATGTCTTACAACTGTAGGCAGTCTGTTCTCAGCTTGCTGTGCTATTTCTGTTGGTTAAGCAATGTCTTCATCAACATGGACTTCTTCCTCTTCAGGGATGGCAGCATCAGTATATGCTTTGCGACTGCTGGGTGTTTCTTGTATAGACATCCTTTCCAAATCCTTTTCATTTCCTGTCAAGACAAAAGAACTAGACCAGCCCTTATATATTAGGATGGTCTCATCAAATACTACATTCATAGACTCCTCTACAACATGAGTTTTCTTGTTATACACTGTATAAGCTCTACTATGTGAGCTATAGCCAACAAGAACACCCACATTGCATTTCTCTGTAAACTTTGTTAATTGAGATTTTCCATTGTTTAAAATGTAGCATTTGGAGCCAAAGATTCTAAAGTATGAAATTATAGGTTGTTTGTCTTTCAGAATATCATAGGGAGTTATTCCATGAACCGTATTGATGGAAGCTCTATTGAGAACATGACATGCAGTATTGACTGCCTCATCCTAGAAGTATTCTGGGAGTGAGGAGTCACTAAGCAATGTTCTCCTAGCTTCTATCAAGGTCCTATTCCTCCTCTCAGCCACACCATTTCGTTGTGGAGTCCTTGGGGAGGAGAACTCTTGGGTGATACCATATTCTTGACAAAACGTTGTCATAGCTTCAGATTGAAATTCTGTGCCATGGTCAGTTCTAGTCCTGACCACAGCACATTGCAAGTCATTCTGAATAGCTTTGACATGAGTTATAAAGACATTCAAAGTATCCGACTTCTTCTTAAGGAAGAATACCCATGTATATTTTGAGTGATCATCAACAATCGCCAAAGTATACAACTTCCCACCAAGGATCTGAATTGGCAAAGGACCAAACAAGTCCATATGCAAGAGATAAAGACATATTTCAATGTCTTTGGAGCCAATACTTTTAAAGTTGGCCCTTGTTTGCATACCCATCTGGCAAGCATGACAGGGACCACTTTTAATACATTTTAAATTAGGACTATTCCTAATAAGGTTTTTAGAGAATAGTTTATACATTGTCTTGTAGTTAATGTGAGCAAGTCTCTTGTGCCATTGAACACAAAGGGACTCATTCTCATTAGCTACTAGACAAACAGATGTAAGAGAATTACTACATATGAAGTTTAAGATAGAAACATTCCCACTCCTGGTGCCTGAGAGAATGGTCTCTAAGTCATTAGACTTTTTGATCAAGCACTTGTCATCGTGGAATTCAATGACATAGCCTAGATCACATAGTTGACTTATGCTTACTAGGTTGTGTTGCAACCCTTCAACATAAGCAACCCTTGTGATTGAGACTATGTCGTTGGAGATCATACCATATCCCTTGGTGATTCCTTTTTCAGATCCCCCAAAGATAATTTTGGGTCCCTTCTTCATAACCTTGTAGTCCTGTAGAAGATTTCTTATTCCTGTCATGT
The DNA here is from genome assembly GCA_033032865.1 of Dactylorhiza incarnata. Taxonomy (NCBI): domain Eukaryota; kingdom Viridiplantae; phylum Streptophyta; class Magnoliopsida; order Asparagales; family Orchidaceae; genus Dactylorhiza; species Dactylorhiza incarnata. Next base: position 879,363 of record JAWHQI010000420.1, on the reverse strand, counting down.
GCCTTGAGCACCCACTGTCCAAGTACCAAATTTGGTTGAGGATGGTACTTGAACTATCCTGTAAGAAGGAGTTTAGTTACCCTTCGAGCCCAAACAACTTTGGGTCCTAGGTCCTTGTTAGTATGAAAAAATGACCTCACACTTGCTGCACCATTTGCAGGAAGGCTCATCTTTGCACATGGCACATTAGGAATGTGCCAACAGTCTATGGCAAAGTGTCCCACTTTACCACAGCACCAACATTCATGAATGTTGTATCTCCTCTTCTGAACATTTCTCGAGGTATGTGCAGCACTGTGCATATGTTCAGGAGGAGAGATAGCAGCTTTTCTCTTGTTTCTTTCAGCAAGGATTTGGCTGAAAGTCAATCTGTGGACAGTTTTAGTAGTCTTTGTATTAATGGCATCAGCTTGCTTTGGATTTTGGGCAATGCAAGTTTTGATGGCATTAGGCACTAAGCAATTAGACATGTCCACTGATTTGAAAGCAGTCATGTTCTTGGCTGAATGAAACTTAGAAGGACTTTCTTTTTTATTCTTGAATGAAGGGGCTGATGTACCAAATACAAATGGTCCAGGTTGGGCCATTTGAATTTCCTCACGGGGAGCCTTCATAGCACTCAATCCCATGCCCTTTCTTCCACTATGAGATGACATATTCCAGAAGGTAGCTAACTACAACTCAGCAAAAGAAATCTGGGAATCTTTGACCAGATTGGTTTAGGGTAGCTCAGATGAAAGAAAGGACTGAAAGTCCCTTCTCAAATCCCAAATTGAGAACTTTCAAAAGAAGGCTGAATAAAATATTGCTGAGATGTATGAGAGATTTAACATCATTATTAATGAGCTCAGGGGGCTGGATAAGGAAATCTCTCAAACTGAAATCAATGATAAGCTTCTCATATGCTTCCCATGCACTTGAGACTCAAGGATCTGGGCCATTAGAGAGTCCAGATGCCATAAAGAAATCTCCAAAGATGCTCTGCTAGGCAATCTTAAGTCCTATGAGCTACTACTGAAGAGAAGAGATAAGACAGAGGCAAAGGAGAAAGCATCAATCCCAAAAGAAAGGACTATAGCTCTGAAGGTTGTTGAAAGAGAGCCTTCCACTTATGAAGAAGAGATGTTCAATCTCTTGGCCAAAAGATTCAAAAGATAGGTTAAATCTGAATGATCTAGAAGGAAGGAAAGGAGCTCAAGCTAGCCTAGATTTGACAAAACTCCAAAGTAGGAGATAATCTGCTTTGCAAGCAGAAAACCAGGGCATATTGCCCTTGAAGTTCCTGAAGAGCAAAAGGACAGAAGCAGTAGCAAGAAGTAGCATAAGAAGAAGTCCTTCAGAAAGAAGGACAAGAAGAAGGAAAAAGGTTTCATAGATGAAACCTGGAGTGACTTAGAATCTCAGTCAAGCTCCTCTTCATCTGACAGTGATGAAGAAAGTGCTGCTGAAGAAGTCTGTCTGATAGCTTTAGAAGACTCAACTGAAGAAGATCAGTTATCTCTATTTGATGAATTTGATTTCTCTTCAGAGGATTTTATAAATTGTTTTAAAGAATTTCGTACAGATTATCTTAATCTTCAAAAAGAAATAGAAATAGCTAGGGAAGAATTAGAAGAACTTAAGAAAGAAAATATGTATTCTATTAATTATGATTTAAAAAATCAGCTATATAAAAAGGAAACAGAAATAGATAAACTAACTAATGAAAATTCAAACATAAAAGAAAAGCTTACAAAGGCAAAAGCCATTGAAGACTCACTCAATGGGAGGAGTAAAAAGCTCAAGGATATCACACAGAATCTCTCTATGAGATCTAAATATCTTGGTCTAGGCTTAGTTACAGTAACTAGCACAACAATCTCCAGCAAATCAGCCTGGAAATATCCAGTTACATTTGTCAGATCTAGTGGCTATCAAATAAATGAAAACTGTCCATTGTTTAAAGAACAAAACAACAATCATCCTAATAATCTCTTTATAGTTAATAAAGTGAATCCTAATAATGAGAAGAACACTCTAGGCAAGAACAATCCAGAAAAACCAATGAACCACAATCAAAAGGCTAAATCAAAAAGAAAAATTATTAGGCTTTTAACAGATCTACTATATCAAGATACATTTTATGCAAACTTAAAGTATCGAGATAATAAATATTGGTCTAATAGACCTATTTTCTGTCATCCAAAAGGGTATCATGAAAGACCAACTTATTTCTTCATATCACCTTATAATGGTAAAAGCAAAGGGCCCAAGGTAACCTGGGTACCCTCTAATATTTGAATTACATATGAAGGAAAACATATAGTCCCTTCTTCAGATATAATGTATGGAAAGGGAAAAACTAACTCTTCAATATGGAACTTTAAATAATCAAAGGGAGTGACTTCTTCTCTAAAACCTCTTGATGTTGCACTCTAATTCATACATATAATCTTATAAATGCTAATTTCAATAAACAATGTTGCTGGGAAAAACAACAGAAATTTCCTAAAAGAAATACAAATGCAGATTCAGAGTTGCGTCGAATAGAATTCAACGCACTGTTGAGTTCTACTCGATGTCAGCTCCGAGAGCCGCCTGTGATAGATAATTCGAATAGAATTCGACACAGCGTCGAATACATATCGATACATGCATTGATCTAATAGTTGTTGTATGAATTCAAAGTCACGTCGAGTACCAATTGACGCAACGTCGACATGTCAAGCCCGCGTAGTTTTGCTTCTAGAAGCTACTTCGACACGTTTTGGCGCTCTGAACCTATTTCCATTCGACGTTGCTTCGATTATAATCCTAAGCTACGACGAATCATCTTCTTTTAAGCAACTCAGACGTTAGAATAACTTACGCTTTCGAATTTTCCCTCTCTTGCTCTCTTGAGTTCATGTTCTTGCTTCCTTCTCTCTTTCTTGTCTTATTTCTGTAGGTACTACATAATCAATGGCCTCTCCCAAAGTTAACTCTGGATTCGATGTGGATATTGAATCATTCAATGCTTCCTCTGAAAATTTCAAGGAAATTCTTGGGCTGTTCCAAACTGCGGGATTGACGAAGTAAATCTCGACAAGATGCAAAGTATTTGATTTCGAATTAACAGAATTAAAGGACAATATCCATAGTGGAGATGATGGATCTCTTCATGGAAGAATCTCAGGAAATGACATTGATATCACAGAGGAGATGTTGAGTCTCACCTTTGATCTACCAGAAGGTGATGATTCATATGAACTGACGGCGGCAGAGACACAGCAGGCACTGCAGACAATGAAATTCAACAAAGAAAAGCGCATCAACCTAAAGAAGAACAACTTCTCCGAAGAGTATAGGTTTTTGGCAGACATTGTAGGAAAAGTTCTACTATGTAAAATTTCTTCTCATGATGTCATTTCTAATTAGAAACTGCAGATAATGAGAGCTATAGTTTTGAACAAGAGAATACACTGGGGGAGGTCTCTTCTCAAACTGATAGGTCACAAGTATGCTCCTAAGGAAAATGCATACATGAGAATCATGAGCCAAGTCCTGCTCCATCACTACCCAATTGTGTGCAAATCAAAAGAAGTGTACATTCCTCCTTCAAAAAGGATTAACATAGGCATCTTCTCAAAATAAACTAGGCAAATTCTGAAGCCTGGTCAAGATGCACCCTCTCCCCATCCATCTCCAGCTCCTCAAGATAATGATACAGTCTTAACAGACATCGCAGGTGATGCTCCAGCTCAAGATCCTGCAAGAGCTCTACCAGACACAACAACAGAACTTGCAGCAATGGCCTCCTCTCTACAATAACCACAACATGGCATCCCTCCTGCAGAAAACCTCACAATCGTACCTTCTTCTTCTTTAGACCATCCTCAATCACCTCCTCAAATTGACATATCAACACCTCACATTGACACACCCTCTAACTCACATCCCACATCTCCCTTAGGCATGGATCAAGCCATTACTAAAGCAGTGGATCTGGGCACTGGGACTTTTGATGACCTGATACAGAGTCAACCAAGAAAATTCCAAAGAAAATATTCTCAAATGGAGTCTGAACTTCAAAATTCAAAGGAATCAATTCTGGCACTCAAAACTTTTATGTCCCCCTCAATGGTCACAAAGACTTTCTTAACCTTCCTTGTTAACAAAATTAAGAAGAGGGAGAATATTCAAGAGCAGGTAATGTCTGCCCAAGAAGAGGAGATTGGCCAGGAGAAGGAAAAGCTTTATTAAGAACCTGAGAATGCTCAAGAACCTTGAGATTGGTCAGGAGAAGGACAAGCTTGTAGAAGAACCAAAACGTTTGATTACTCAAGAGGATGAGCCTACTGATCCAGAGAGGCCTGCATTAATCTAGGGGGAGCACCTCACAACCAATGAACAGATCATAGAAGATGTAACCAAGATTGTTAAAGAGGTTGCCTAGATAGCTGAAGATGCTGCATAAATTCAGGGGGAGCCTCACAAAGAAGATGACAAAACTGTTGAAGAGGAGGATAAGCCCCTTGTGTTTCCACCAAGAAAAGTGACACCACAGGTCTTCTCAAGGAAGAGAAAAACCCCTCCAAAAGAATAGTACAAAACATGTAATCAGCAAATGAACAATTTCTCTTATAAGTTCTCAGTAAACATATTTGAGAATACAACTATGGAAGACAAACTGATCAATTAGAAGTATATCATGTTGGTTTATGCTTTTATGCAATGATGTCACTCTTGTTTATTGTATATTTATCTGTACTCAACTTTATTTTAACAATATGATTGAAATCACTTAAAATATTTGTAAAAAATTGTTAAGATAAATAAAGGGAGATTGTTGGGAAAAACAACCTCTGATTTATCTTACAAATTATGTAAAAGTGATTTCATCATCTAGGATTCATTACTCATGTTGTATAGAGAGAGTAATTTGGTCATTGTATATCCTAGGATGTCACACACTCATTAGGTTGTCAAAGACCAGTCCAAAAGAGTCCAAAATTCAGTTAAGTTAAATCCGCGTCGAATAGAAGTTGACGCAGCTTCTACTTCAAGTCGAAGTAACTTTGAATAGAAGTAGGGATAATTCAGACTAGTAGTAGAAGTATCAATTGAAGCCGATGCATTGTCGAAATGTACTCAACGCAGAAGGCAGATCCAGTCAAGGAAACATTGAAGTCGACGCAACTTGGACTTACATTCGACGTAGAAGGAAGAGCTCGGAGTTTAGGCTTTCATATCGATGGATATGTCAATAAGTATTCGACACAACATCGTCTTCATAGTTCATTTCTATGTTGAGGAGGATTTCGAAGCAGCTTCTATTAGAACTCAGAGGTGCGTCGATAAGAAGGCAAATTTATTCGACTATACGTCGAAAATAGACATAATTATAATACTTTATGTATTCTTTTCTAAAGCTAATTCAGAAGTTATAAATGGAAATGATCTGAATTCTAATGGGTCGTTCATAACCATGAATGGAAAGAAGGACTCCAGAGACACAATAAAGACATTTCTGGAAGTTATTCCAAAAGGGATTGACGAGTTGTTAACTGAAATAGAAAGAGAATATTATTATCCCTTGGGCATTCCTACTAAGGATACAACAAGAGAGGAAAGGAATTCAAATATGATAGTACATTATTTATAGTTATTTTTATATAGTATTTTAGTAGTAATTAATTAGTTTTTATATAATGTTAGTTTAATATATATCTAATTCACTTTATTTTGTGTTTTCAGGTAATCTGGGGCTGCTAATAGCAAATTCAAACCCACAGCCGTGTTCAGGGGAAATTCCAGAACAAATCTGCAAAAATCTTCAGTACATGCCCAGGTCCCGGAAGACATTGCCACGTCGGATTAAAGTTACACGACCCCTGTCACGGGCGTGACATCGGGCATGACCTTCAGGTCACGGGCGTGACTCGCCCAACAAGCATTCAATACAAGCAGTTTCCGTCGCCGAGCCATTCCAGCTTACACGCCCTTGGTCACGGGCGTGACCAAGGGGCGTGACCTCTCCCGCAACTGCCAGATTAACTCCAGATCGCGCCATTTCTTGACTCGGTCAAGACACGCCCTAGGTCACGGGCGTGACCTAGGCCAAGACCCATCAAGATGATCAATTTTGGCGGTTTCTCTTCCCCAACGTTCCCGGGCTTTCAAGATGCAGTTACGCAGCTTACACGCCCTTGGTCACGGGCGTGACTCACCAATTTTCTGCCTATAAAAGCTAGCTGCTGCCAAAGTGATGGGAATCCAGTCCATGCTTCGATTGGATCATTCTTAGCTTAGTTTTCCTGCATTTTATTAGTGTAATTTTATTTATGAAGTTTACTTTTTGTTTTGCACTTTTTAATTCCTAGATTAGAATTTTATTTCTTGTAAGTGTTATTTCTTTTCTTAGAAATAAAATTGTTCTTCTTTTTAAATCATGTTTAACTAATTTTATAGCATTTGTTCGGATGATTTCCTAAGCTTTTGTATTTCGTAATCTTTTATTCATAGTTTGGATTTGGAAACTAAGATTTACCGTTGATTTGCAATTATTGGTTTCATATTTCTAGAGTATGATAATCAAGTTTGATCCGTATTTTAGTGTATCGAGAGATCCATAAATACAGGTAGATCACTCATCGGTAGAAAGAATTGTTTGGACTCCTCGAGAGAGGGTGACATAAATCTTCCGGATTGAAGTCAAATCCAATAGTGGGGCTCACCGCATAAAGCAAGCTTAGGGGTTTCGACTGGCCGAGGGGTCTTAATCGATCAACCTAAGGTTAGGTGGTAGTTCTCTCGAGAGAGGCTCTACCATATTTTGGGAACCTCAACGGTCAAGTTTTGTCTAAACCAATTTCTTATGAATTCTAGATTTACGAAATATTTTACTTAAGAAGGATTCTCGATCAAATGTTTTCGTTCTTTAATTATTTTCAAAGCCCTATTTTATTTCCGATAAAATAATATTAATTTGTGTGAGTAGAAGTACTCGACAGACCCGAGTTTTAATACGACCTTGATATTCTTTATATCCTATGCTATATTTCGATAGGTACACTTGCCTTAATCGAGTATAGATTGGAGAACACAAATTTCTCTATCAAGTTTTTGGCGCCGTTGCCGGCGACTTTTTTTTGTTGATATTTTGAAAGCATAAATTTTATTACTTTTATCATTCTTTTTCTCCTCCCCATATCTCTTTTTAGTTTTTCTTTTAAAATTCTATTTTATTAGGTAACGGTTGTCTATTTTTCTTTCTAAAAACGATGTTATCGCAATTGGCGGCAAAAGTTGCTGAGCTTCAAAACAAAGTCAATCTTTTGGAAGTCGCACGAAAGTGCCAACTTATTTGTAGATTTTGTGGTGCAAATCATTCTAGTAAGGAATGTTCATTTTATTATCAAAATAGTTTTTGTTATCAAAATGATTTTTCGATGAAAGCTAATTCGCATGAAATTTCTTCTTGCTCCGATATTAATTATTCATGGTGGCAAGATCACCCGGATAGTTTTTGGTGCGATGAAGGAAATTCATTCAACCATGATTTTCATTCCTCCTCTTTTACCCCACAAAATTCTTTTTCTTCTACTCTTGGGTATTCTCCAGATTTTATTTGTCCAAATTTAAATATTTATTCCCAAGCTCAAGAAGAACTTTTTTACCACGAATTTAAAAGAGTCATGGAGACACCAGGCGTAATAGACGAAGAACATGTTTCTTCTTCTCCTCCGCCCGAATATTCTCCTATTTTTCATGAATTTTCTCTCTCGCCAAATATTCACTTTGAAAGTGAAATTCATGAAAATATTGTGTCCCATGAATTTAATCCACTTGGTATTTCAAATAAATTTTTGGATACGAATTTTATTTTTGAAAATGAACAACCGGTGCTTAATCATGTGTTTTCACAAGAAACTCCTCCTTGTGAAAAATTTTCTGACTCGCTTATTTTTTATTCTTTTGATACTAACAATTTTCATTTAGAGGATTAGCCGTTGCAACCAAATGTCTTCACCGATCCATTTGCCGCTCATCTCCAACAATCCAAATTACCTAAGGTATGTATAGGTAATTTGGATTCACAATATCACGCTAACGGACAACGAAAGAATCAAGAGTATAGCGGAGGAGTAGCCGGGCGACCGACTTCGGCATGCTCACCTGAGCGTGAATTAAGGGAGTTGCCCGTGTACCTTTATTTTTATTTTCCTTTTTCCTAACAATAACCGTCTAGCTTAAAGATGGAAAAAAGAAAGCGCTCTTGGGAGGCACCCCTTGCTTATCTTTATTTTTCATGCAATTTACTTTTTCAGCATTTTATTTTTCCCTCCTACTTGACTTATAAATATTGGGGACAATGTTTATTTTTAAGTATGGGGGTGTATTCTCTTATTTTCAGTTTTTATTAAAAATCCAAAAAATTAGAAAATCTTTTTCAAAATTATAAAAAAAAAATTCTTTCCTTATTTTCGGTTTTGTTAGGAAAATTTACAAAATTAAAAAAAAATGTTTTCTTTTAAATTTTCATTTCTTTGTGTCTTATTTTCCTTGTTTGCAAATTAAAATACCAAAAAAAATTTAAAAAACAAAAAATTTAATTTCTTGCGAAAGGGTCGTGTTGGGCTTTCATCCCACAAAACTGCCTAATATCTTGCGAGCCCGTCATTGGGTAGCCCTTGGGAAGTCCAAGAATATTAAAAAAAACATTTGTTTTAATATAAAAAAAATCCAAAAAATCTAATAAAATAAATTTTGTAATATTAAATTTCTCCAAACTTCATTTATGCAAAATTAATTTTAATTATGAGTTGTCTTTATAGGCTTTTTTAAGGAGTTTTCTTTTTATGAATTTGTAAATCTAATATTTCTCTTCAAAATATGTTAGATTTAATTTTTAGATGAATTTGATTTAATGAGTTTTTCATTATCTTGATTTGTTTAGAATATTTCTTAGTTTTATTTTCTCTTCTTAAAATATCATAATTCAATTTTGTAGAAATTGTGTTAAATATCTCTAGATTTTACTTATATTAACTTTAACGCATGGTTTCTTAAAGATTGCTCAAATTATTTTCTATGCTCTTAAAATGTATCTTTGGAATTTGTTTAGCCTTTAAACCCTAGCCCATCCCCTACCTTTTTTATTAACCCTTTTACTTGGCATATATTTTTTTTTGAAAAGATCATATGTCATGGAATGAGAGGATAAAATTCATCATTCCTAAACATATGCACCCAAATTAGTAAAAGATTATATGGCATGGAGTTGAGAGGATAAAATTCATCACTCCTAAACATATACATTTGGGATATAAAAAGAAGAAGAAATTAAAAAAAGATGGAAATGAGAGGATAAAATTCATCATTTCTCCCATATACAAAGTAACTTCTTCAATGCCAACTTTACCCCAATTAGCCAAGTTTATTTGCTTATCATAAGATATTTTTGAGAGAGCATAGTTAATATTTTGTAGTTTTCTAAAAAGTTTCTAATGATGTTTAAAGTTTCTATAATTTTAATCTTGGATATTTTACTTAATTCAATGCAATTTTGTTTATGAAGATTTAGTTAGAGAATTTCAAAACTAATATTTATTCTACTCATCTCAATTTATGAATTATAAATTATTTCTTTTAAATCTGAATTTTAACTTCTTTACTTATTTTGATATGAGTTTTATAAGATTTGGAGTACATAATTAGAAGTAAATCTTTTTGGAAATGTCCTATAAATTCTTCTCATACTTATAAATTAGTTTTTGCTTTGGAATAGCAAAAGCTTAAGTATGGGGGTATTTTATAGTACATTATTTATAGTTATTTTTATATAGTATTTTAGTAGTAATTAATTAGTTTTTATATAATGTTAGTTTAATATATATCTAATTCGCTTTATTTTGTGTTTCCAGGTAATCTGGGGCTGCTAATGGCAAATTCAAGCCCACAGCCGTGTTTAGGGGAAATTCCAGAACAAATCTGCAAAAATCTTCAGTACACGCCCCAAGTCACAGGCGTGACCTGGGGGTGTGACCATGGTCACGGCCGTGCTCCGCCTTCAGCTCCCGGAAGACATTGCCACATCGGATTAAAGTTACACGCCCCCTGTCACGGGCGTGACATCGGGCGTGACCTTCAGGTCACGGGCGTGACTCGCCCAACAAGCATTCAATACAAGCAGTTTCCGCCGCCGAGCCGTTCCAGCTTACACGCCCTTGGTCACGGGCATGACCAAGGGGCGTGACCCATCCCGAAACTGCCAGATTAGCTCCAGATCGCGCCGTTTCCTGACTCGGTCAAGACACGCCCTAGGTCACGGGCGTGACCTAGGCCGTGACCCGTCGAGATGATCAATTTTGGCGGTTTCTCTTCCCCAACGTTCCCGGGCTTTCAAGACGCAGTTATGCAGCTTACACGCCCTTGGTCACGGGCGTGACCAAGGGTGTGACTCACCAATTTTCTTCTTATAAAAGCCAGCTGCTGCCAAAGTGATGGGAATCGAGTCCATGCTTCGATTGGATCATTCTTAGCTTAGTTTTCCTGCATTTTATTAGTGTAATTTTATTTATGCAGTTTACTTTTTGTCTTGCACTTTTTAATTCCTAGATTAGAATTTTATTTCTTGTAAGTGTTATTTCTTTTCTTAGAAATAAAATTGTTCTTCTTTTTAAATCATGTTTAACTAATTTTATAGCATTTGATCGGATGATTTCCTAAGCTTTTGTATTTCGTAATCGTTTATTCATAGTTTGGATTTGGAAACTAAGATTTACCGTTGATTTGCAATTATTGGATTCATATTTCTAGAGTATGACAATCAAGTTTGATCAGTATTTTAGTGTATCGAGAGATCCGTAAATACAGGTAGATCTCTCATCGGTAGAAAGAATTGTTTGCACTCCTCGATAGAGGGTGACACAAATCTTCCGGATTGACGTCAAATCCAATAGTGGGGCTCACCGCATAAAGCAAGCTTAGGGGTTTCGACTAGCCGAGGTGTCTTAATCGATCAACCTAAGGTTAGGTGGTTGTTCAATCGAGAGAGGCTCTACCATATTTTGGGAACCTCCACGGTCAAGTTTTGTCTAAACCAATTTCTTATGAATTCTACATTTACGAAATATTTTACTTAAGAAGGATTCTCGATCAAATGTTTTCATTCTTTAAATATTTTCAAAGCCCTAATTTATTTCTAATAAATAATAATAATTTGCGTGAGTAGAAGTACTCGACAGACCCGAGTTTTAATACGACCTTGATATTCTTTATATCATATGCTATATTTCGATAGGTACACTTGCCTTAATCGAGTATAGATCGAGTTCGTGCACAGCGACGGTTTCGCAACCACTATCGCTACCGCCAACGCTATCTCCCGCTACCGCCAGCGCTATCGCTACCGCCAGGCGCTATCTCCATTTCGTACACAGCGCCACGCCGCCGACGGTTGCGCAACCGCTTCACACGAACGCTACCGCAGGCGCTAGCCACTACCGCAGGCGCAAGCTCCAAGTTCTATAAATTGGAGCTTTGCTTCTCATTTTGGCTATCCATCCCAGAGAGGTTGCTTGTGCCACAAAGTCCAGTGTTGTTATGCTGCTGAAGATGGATCTCCCACAAAAAGCTTAAGGGGAGTTTTTGGAGGAGGACTACGTCACGCTACATTCGAAGGACGATCGCTTCTACCTCGCTCATACTACAGCGATCCTTCATCCTCATCTTCAGAAATCTCATATAGGGAGTTTTACTACTGTTATCTTTATTTCCATTCCATACTTCTGTAACCGTTTAGAGAATTTGTCTTGTGTTGGCGACTAGGTCTGGGTAGGACTTAGGGGGAAATTCGCCTTGTGTTGGCGACTAGTTCTAGGTGATTAGATCTAGGGGGCTCGAGGCCATATCTGGGGAAGGATTGGCTAGAGCGGCTTGAGGCCTTATCCGGGGAAGGATAGGCTAAAGCCAACCGGTTTGTGGGGATACAAGTCGGTAAAGAAAAGGAAAAGAAATTTACTTTTGTACGCCTCCGATTTCTAGCGATATTGAAATCAATTTTTGTAAACACCTTTTTATATAAATAAATCATGTCTCTATTTTTGTTTACTTGATTTCTCTCCTTTGGTGTTATCTTGGTTACAAAGCTTTCAATTCAAATCACTTTGTCTAAATTGTTTATCTTAATCTATTTTATCATATAACAATTTAGTACTTGTTTCTAAATCCTAAACTTGCAAATTATGATATTTTCTTCCTTTAGCTAAATTGTTATTTTGTGTTCTAATATTACTTTAAACAATTTAGAAATTTCCATAAAATTCTAAAAAGATTTTTATTCCCTTATTCACCTCCCCCCCCCTCTAAGGGCGCCATAAGATCCAACAGTAGCTCGTAAGTGTGAAGTACTATAGATTGGAGGAAAGCAATCTATCAAGTAAAAACCCATTTCTATAGAAGGATACATCACCTAAATAACTCGTTGAATGATGCCACCCAGGGGCATGTTGTGATATCTCTGACGGGAAGGATGTCGCCACTTGTATGAATAGTGAATCAAGGAAAGTAGCAAATCTGCCACATCAAATTTCTCCTCCTCTAGAATGAAATAAGAGACATAACTTAGTTGTGCTGTGACTTTTGTTGTATCACCCAACTTCAGCAGGATTGTATGTCGTAGTACATCTTGAACGACCAAGGCGTCTAGGGTGAGTGACGACACTGAGGAGATCAGACTCCTGCATTCCCTATTATGCAGCACCATATTCAGTTGAGTCCAGTCTCTATCTACTCTAAACTTCTCAACAATTTCCAAATGATTTGGATGTTGAGTCAATCCAAACACGTTCCTCAGTTGGTCATGAGTATTTGTCACCACGTGTCCCTGCACCAAAGACCGCACTCCTCCATCCAGCTCTGTCTGCGATGGGTTCTCCAAGTGTGTATAGAAATCTCGAACTAATTCTGAAGAAAACCCATCAGGAGAAAATAAATTCAACACCGCGGAGGCAGTAAATAGCTGCATGATATGGTGGTAACGAGGCATGTCAAACTCCACGATATAAGGAACACCCACTACTGCTGCTTCCACGGCCAGCTCTGCACTTTTCTTCCCTTTAGATCCAGGTGCCATCTGCCAAATTACAAGAAAGAATTAAAACTAAGCAACAATCACTAGCGCCAGCGCTATCAATAGCGCCTAGCATTATCAATAGCGCCTACTGTAGCGTCGGCACTAGTCCACTGATCTAAAATGGTAAATATCTCCTTAAAATAAAATATTTTCAAATCCTAACTTGATAGATCCAAGAAACCCACATAATCCAAACCAAGATCAAAACCAAAATCCTCATAAAAATGTAAAACAAAAATCTTGAAGAAAAGAATCAACCATTGTAGATCTAGTTTCTAAAACCACCTAAAAACCTCAAATATCTTCATCTCTAACTTCAAAATCAAGTTTTAAAACATAAATCATAAGAAAAGATGAAGTTTTACCTCAGATCTACGCGTGGGCTGGGTCGTCTTCTAGGGTTTTTCGGGAGAGAGTCAATGGAAATAGCCGAAATGAAAAAGTAAAGGGGATTTAAATAAAGGCTCAATAGCGCCAGCGCTATCGCTAGCGCAGGCGATATCGCACCTCTCTGATTTTTTAAGAAAACAAAATTCTATAAGATACCTAAATTTATTCTCCATTGTATGTACTACTTAGTGATGCAAGATTTCGATTATTACGACTTGAGTTAGGTGTCCTAGATCTTTCAAGTTAAAACACATTCGCACACGCAATTTTGTAATTTTTAACCATCTAAAACATCTCCTAAAAATCTGAAATTTCAGCATGAAACTACTATTGGGACACTTAATTAAGATCAACAATTAAAAATTTCAAAATCATAAAAAATCATGTACTATTTCTCGCGCTAGCGCTAACGCCAGCGCTAGCGCACTTATTCGTTTTTCTGAATTTTTTAAATTTTGAAAAATTCCTAAAAATATATTAATCTATATGTACTATTTATTTTTGCACTTCTGATTATATTTCATTTTCGTAAAATCAAATACAAAAATACAAAAGCCAAATTACAAAAAATGTTTTGCCTTTTCGTTTATAATCTATGTTTATGCAAAAATCAAATACAAAAATACAAAAGCAAAATTACAAAAAATATGTTTTGCCTTTTTGTTTAAAGTCTATTTTTTATCCAAAAATCAAATACAAAAATACAAAAGTTAAAATACAAAAAAATATATTTTGCCTTTTTTTGTTTTTGTCATTTGTTTAAAGTCTATTTTTTTGCAAAAATCAAACACAAAAATATAAAACATTAAAACTATCAAAAAAACTGTATGGATTTTCCTATGAAAATCAAGCATGATTTAATCTATTATTTAGAACTTCTATAATGTTGCAATTTATCTTTTCAAACTACTTTGAACATTGTTCCAATCATGCTTTGATATATCTAGTAATATGTGCATCAATTGTCTTATAAAAGTTGTGTAGAACTAAGCTTAGCATGCCTCTAAGTATGAGTAAATGTTTTATGTTTGATAATGATCTTTATTCACTCACTTATTTTGGCATTGTCTACACATGTGTTTAATCTAAGAATGCTTGTGTATGTTGTGTATTAATACAATGAATTAAAATTGCACAAGTATCTTATCTACACTTCTTTATTTGCAATTTTAAAAGTTAAGAAAAGTGGTTATGTTTTTTTCATAAATTATATTGGTTTGCAAAACAAGTGTATTCAGAGAACTTTGTACAAAACAAAAATCATAAAATAAAGTGACAAAGATAACTCCACCAAGCACTACTTGAACCTCCTGATAAGTCTTAATAAGCATTGTGAGGTTGAGCACCTTGGAAAGAGTAGTAAAGTATCTTGTGCAAATCAAATCTTTCTTTCAAATAAAAACCACTTACTCTTAAGTACACCGGATCACTAGTCTCAACATTAAAAATAAAATATGTGATCCCCCAAGCACTACTTTGCACCCTGATAAGTCTTAATGAGCATTGTGTGTGCAAAGCACCTTGGTAGTTGTACATTTTTGTTTGTGCATTGAAGTGTGTGGAAGTGAAATTATTTGTGTTTTATTGTGCTCTTACTTTACATATTTCTTGTATTTTTGATTAAAACATTTGTTTACTCTACTCAAAAATACACTTATGTGCACAACATTATCTTCCATAACACTTCTTCTCATGAGTATTGGATCCTAATGCTAATTATATACCACTCTTTATTTATGAAATGCACTAGATAACCTAGCATGCTTTCTACATTGTTTAGTGTGTTTTGAAATTATGAATTAACATAACATTGTAGCACTCTCTTTTTCGTAACATTATCTCATGCTTGGTTACTCTATTTAAAGATTTTACTTGAACAATGATTTACAAAACATCTTCTTTATAAAATTGAACTCATATATCTGTTATGAATCATCATGTCTTACAAAAGATGTTTGATTGTATTTTTCTCAGTTTTCCGCAACTTTACATTTATCTTGTATTTGCTTATGCTACAAACTCTGATTTATGAAAATATTGTGATACTAAAAACTCTGATCTATTTCAATAAAAAGTATTCTAAAAACTCCTTATCATTTTCTTCTCTATACAAGCTCGATCATGCCTTTATCTTATTATCAACTTTTAAGTGGTGTCTCCTTACCCACTTTTGCTAATAACAAAAGGGGGAGAACTAACATGATAAATATAATCTACAATCAAAATAGAAAACTAACATGCTTAATTAAGATGATAGCTTACATATTAGAGGAGCATTCACTTAGGGGGAGCATGTATTTAGGGGGAGCAATTTTAAATGCTAAAATCGATAATTATCCTAAGTCATCACTCTCACACACACACAAGTAAGTTTCATCATGATTATATATTAATGCTCTGATTTATCATTAATGGATTTGTTATTATCAAAAGGGGGAGTTTGTTGGAACATGGTCTTCCGCATCTCCTAGGTTTGAGAATAACAAATCATATGTGTATTTGATCTTGTGTGTTTAAGTGTGCAGGATAACAAAGTCCACATGACTCAAGGATTACATAAGAAGGTTGCCCCCAATGTTGAGCCATCAAATCCAACACTCCTACTAGCGCCGACGGTAGTCCTAGCGCAGGCGCTAGCTTTAGCTCGACGAACTGTAAGCGGCGCTCGACGAAATTCTCATCACTGCGTTCGACGGAAATTCGCTCGACGAACTGTAAGCTGCGTTCGACGAAATTTCAATCGACAAAAAGAATGCTTAAGCGCAATTCCGGGAGTACTTATAGAAGGAGATAGCGCCTGGCGGTATCCGATAGCGCAGGAGATAGCGCAGAGCACAATAGGCAAGAGAGAAATGTTTCCTGGGATTGAAGATTCTGCCGCGCAGAATGTCCTAAAATGGGATAGCGCCGGCGGTACCACTAGCGCAGGTGCTAGCGCTGTGGCTATAAAAAGTACCCCTCTTCTCTCGTTTCAGAGAGACATCAGAGAGAGAGATTGAGTGTTAGAATTCCAGAGGCTCCTTGGCCGAAAGTTGATGTCCTACCAAAGTTCTGCAAACTTCTGAAGGAGAATCTCATCACGTCGGATCCAAACGAAGTCCGCTTCTACAACGCTTATTCTACAGCGGATCTTCGTCTCCAACTTCAGAAGTTCATCAAGAGGGAGTTTTTAATTATTTTCATTTCTTATTTCTTGTAAACGGTTAGTGAAATCGCCTCGTGTTGGCGACTAGGTCTGGGTAGGACTTACGACGGAAATTTGCCTCGTGTTGGCGACTAGATCTAGGCTAGGTCTAGGGGGTGCTCGAGGCCATATCCGAGGAAGGGTTGGCTAGAGAGGCTTGAGGCCGAATCCGGGGAGGATAGGCTAGGGCCACCGGTTCGTGGGGATGCGAGTCGGGATAGAAAACAAAAAGATTCTACTATTCATCGCCACCGATTTCTAGCGTTATAGAAGTCAACTTTTGTAAAACCTTATTTGATATTAATAAAGCATGTCTCTACTTTATTTCAATTGTTTTACTTGACTTCTTATTATCTTAATCTCGCATTATTTCAAAGCTTTTCGAAATATAATATAAGTTTTTAAAAACCCTTATTCACCCCCCTCTAAGGGCGCCTACCGATCCAACATCATTCTTACTACCCATCGCTCTTTGGATGATTGGAATAGGACCAACATACTCTCATTAATATTTAAGACTGACGAGAAGTTATGTAAGTTGATAATCGACAGTGGTATCTGCATGAATATAGTTTCTGAAAATGCGGTCTCACGTATGTCGTTGGTTACGGATCCCCACCCTTCACCATATCAGGTAGCTTGGATAAATAAAATGTCCCTCCCTATCACCAAAAGGTGTTTGGTTCCGGTTACGGTCAAGTCTTATTCGGATCAGATTTGGTGCGATGTCATCCCTATGGATGCTTGTCATGTTCTTTTGGGACGCCCGTGGCTTTATGACCGTTATGTAACTCATCATGGGCGAGCCAACACGTACGAGATCCAATATAAGGGGTAGAAGGTTACCCTAAAGCCAACTCCACCCAAGGAACCGTCTGGTTCTTCGAAGGACACTACTCTTCTGATTGAGCGGAAGACGCTGAGTTTGTTAGGAAGGCAGGAGTTCACGTGAGAGTCATTTGTTGGCGAAGTTATGTATGCGTTAGTCTGCTAATTAGCCACGGACGAGTCTGCCATCTTGGGAGATTTTGCCTTAGAGTTGAGGGAGCTGTTGGAAGAATACAAGGACATTTACCCGGATGAATTACCTTCGATGTTACCACTGATGCGTGATATTCAGCACGCGATAGATCTTGTACCGGGTTCTTCATTACCGAACCTCCCTCATTACCGCCTGAACCCCGCCGCCCACCAGGAATTGCAAGCCCAGATTTTGGACCTCCTGTAGAAGGTGTTTATTAGACATAGCGTGAGCCCGTGTGCGGTCCCAGCGTTACTGGCCCCAAAGAAGGACGGCACATGGCGGATGTGCTTTGATAGTCGTGCTTTCAACAAGATCACCGTAAAGTACCGATTCCCCATACCCCGTTTAGATGATCTGTTGGACATGTTAGAAGGGGCCACAATTTTCTCAAAGTTAGACCTTAGAAGTGGGTATCATCAGATCCGGATTCGGGAAGGTGACGAGTGGAAGACCACCTTCAAGTCGAAGGACGGGTTGTACGAATGGTTTGTCATGTCGTTTGGGTTATCCAATGCGCCTAGCACGTTCTCTCGCATGATGACCCATGTTTTCAGACCCTATATGGGTAAATTCATTGTTGTGTATTTTGACGACATCTTGGTCTACAGTACGTCACCATCTGATCACGCGTCTCATTTACGCCTCGTATTCATGACCCTTCGACAAGAGACCTTGTATCTGAACCTCAAGAAGTGCACCTTTAGCGTGTGATCGGTCGAGTTTTTGGGATATATAGTGAGTCCCGAGGGCATCCACGTAGACCCTAAAAAGGTCCAAGCCATCCGGGATTGGCCCGAGCCATCCACCATTTGAGACGTGCGTAGTTTTCACGGTCTAGCAACCTTTTGCGGCCTCTTTATTAGGGATTTCAGTAGCATCATGGCTCCCATCACCGAGTGCTTAAAGAAGGGAGAGTTCGTTTGGACGAAGTCTGCGGCCCATGCCTTCCAACTTGTTAAAGATAAAATGACGGAAGCACCCATTCTTCGCCTCCCTAATTTTAGTATGGTCTTTGAACTGGCATGTGATGCGTCGGGAGTAGGTATCGGAGGAGTGTTGATCCAAGAGGGTCATCCCGTGGGATACTTTAATGAGAAGCTGTCTGGTTCAAAACTAAACTATTCGAATTATGATAGGGAGTTTTATGCCGTGATTCGATGTCTCCACCATTGGCGCTACTACCTCCTTCCAAAGGAGTTTGCCTTGTTATCAGATCATGAAGCCATACGATTCATAAACTCCCAAACTAAAATCAGCCCCCACCATGCGAAATGGGTTTCCTTCTTACAAGAATACACGTTTGTCCTTATGCACCTTAAGGGCACCCAGAACCATGTGGACGATGCCCTTAGCCACGTCTCCATATTGCTGACCACGATGGAGGTAAAGGTCATAGGTTTTGTGCGCATTAAAGAGGAGTATGGGGGCTGCCCAGACTTTAGGGATATCTACTTAGCCACCAAAGACGAATCCCCCACCACCATTTCTGTGTATTCTCTTTAGGACGGTTATCTATTTCGACATTCTAAGTTGTGCATCCCGCGCTCGTCCCTTCACGATTTCATAGTATGGGAGTTGCATGGAGGTGGCCTTGGAGGTCACTTTGGGCGTGATAAGACTATCACCTTAGTTGAAGACAAATTTTATTGGCCACACCTTAAGTCACTAGTTACTAAGGTTATTAAAAGTTGTCGCACGTGTCAACTAGCAAAGGGAAACAAAATGAATGTTGGGTTATATACCCCTCTCCCAATCCACTCCATCCCATGGGAGGATGTTAGTATGGATTTCGTGTTATGTCTGCCACCCACGATTCAGAGTCATGATTCCATCTTCGTTGTGGTAGACCGCTTCTCCAAGATGGCCTACTTTATTCCCTGTAGCAAGCCTAGCGATGCTTCCCACATCGCCAAGTTATTTTTCAAAGAGGTCGTTAGCCATAGGGGAGTGCCGAAGACTATTGTGTCGGATCGTGACATGCGATTTACGAGTTACTTTTGGAAGACTTTATGGAAACTCATGGGTACCAAGCTAATGTTTTCTACGGCCTACCACCCCAGACGGATGGCCAAACGGAAGTAGTCAATAGGAGTTTGGGTTTGTTACTGCGTTGCCTTGTGGGCGATCACAAAGGCACGTGGGATTTGATCCTACCACATGCTCAACTAGCGTATAACAACTCTAAGAATCGATCTACGGGATTATCGCCTAATGAAATTGTGCATGGATACAAGGCTCCAGTGCCGCTTGATTTGGTACCACTTCCGCCAACTTATAAATCGAGCCACTTTGCACAAACATTCACCCAACACGTTCATGATTTGCACAAACAAATTCAAGATAAGTAAGCCAGTCAATACGAGTTTTACCGGTCACATGCTAACTTACATAGGCGTCCTTCTAATTTTAATGTTGGCGATCTTGTTTTGGTCCGCTTAATCCCAGAACGGTTACCTTCGGGCACCATAAAAAAGTTGGCCCCTAGGAGAGCCGATCCATTCAAGATTATTAAATACTTGGGTAACAATGCGGTGGTTTTGGATTTGTCGGCTGATTGGGGAGTTTCCCCTACATTCAATCTTTCCAACTTAACGCCATATGTCTCTCCACTTCCAGCAAACGTCTCTTCGTCTACATCTTTTTGCCCCTTCGTATCTTGGGGTTGGGAATGAGTTGGGTCACACATCCACGGATTCTACTATACTTAATTCAGTTGATGATTGCGTTGTTTTATCTGGTGCTCACACTAATTCGTTCCCAAGTTTTCCCCAGTCTTTTGTTGTGCCTGACATGATTGTTGTGGATGACATTCTTTCTTCCAACGAGGGCGATACACGCTGCTTCCTTGTCCATTGGCGCGACCGTCCTACCTCAGATGACTCGTGGGTGACCGAGGAAGAGCTACTGCGCATGGAAGCTGATCTCCTCCACCATTACTTCTCGGACCACTCATCGATGACGAGTGCTTTCGAGCGGGGAAGAATTGATGGAGCAATCGGTGGAGCCGATGTTGATAATGATCCCGAACCTCACTTATTTAAAGACTCACAACGCAACACCAAAGCTTCGCGGCGTAACGATGACACTCGCTGCAACCTCCGCCGCTACAACCTCCGCTCGCGGCCACACTCGACCACATGACATTTAATATCAGTTTCGACATATTAATCGCCATCCGCCGTTTATTTAAAGAAGTCGTATAAGACATTTATAATTTCAGCAATGTTTGCAAATGTTTTATATTATTTAGCTTTGTTTAATGGCTAGGATGAAGACTTATTATGTGTGGTTAGGATTGCTTGTAATAGACCATATAAATAGGTTTTATTTATGGAATGAAGGCAGAATTTGATTGAGCAAAAAAAAGAAGGAATATCTCCTCCTTTCTCCCCTAGGGTTTGGCCAAGGCTAGCCGCCCCTCCCCCTCCTCCTGCCATGAGATGTTGCAGGTTGCCGCCCCCTTCCATCCCGCCGCCGTCAAGGCCGCCCCTCTCTTCTGAATCCCTCCTCGGCGTGACTCCGGTGGAACGCGTCTCTGTCGTTGTCCGTAATCTATGGTAGAAATCTGTGGTGGGTGTTCTCCGCCGCTTCATCTTCTCCGGTTGGGTAACGAATTTCTCTACTTCCCTTGTGCGTTTCCCTCTCTCATCGGATCTCAAAGTTGGTGGAAGAATTTAGCGTAATTCTTGGATAACATTAGATCTTCGTCGCTTGTCCAAAAATTGTTGGCTTTGTTATCTCATACCAATTATTTGGTCATGGAGATCCGGTATTGTCAATGCCACATTTTTTGTTGGGAATAAACTGGACTAACTTGTAGATCGCCATAATTTTAAATCGGAGAAAATCACGTTGTTAGCACATGCGATTGAAATTACGGAATATTGCTTGGTTAATTAATTTTCTAATTTTTATTGCAAATCGAACAGATCGGGTAGATCCTTTTTGTTTGATCGGACATTGGTCTATAGCCCGTGTAAGATCTCAAGAGGCGTAATGAACCTCCGTTTCCTTTTTGGCAAGTGTTTCTCTCTTGCCAATTTCTTTGCGATTGAGTGTCACGTTGTGCGTGCTAGAATTAGACGAGTTAGGTCGTCGTAGTGGAAAGTCCGGTCACTAC
Organism: Dactylorhiza incarnata; assembly: GCA_033032865.1. Lineage (NCBI taxonomy): Eukaryota > Viridiplantae > Streptophyta > Magnoliopsida > Asparagales > Orchidaceae > Dactylorhiza > Dactylorhiza incarnata. The sequence continues at coordinate 857,549 of JAWHQI010000420.1, read as the reverse complement.
GTTCACTTAGGACGCGATGACCTGCATGAGTCTCCTTATCAAAAGACTCAGTGGTTGGTTCTATGAGTCTACTTATCAAAAGACTCAGTGGTTCTAAGATTCTCCTTATCAGAAGACTCAGACACGGGATAGTGTATTCCTACCAATGTGGTAGAAGAGTGGAGTACCCAAATTTTGAGGAACCACTATAGATCTTGTCTCATCTGTGTTGTGATAATTTTCTGTGTTGTCCATTTTTATTTCTGCATTTCTATGCTTATTTTATTCTGGTCGGATTTTTGAATGCATAGTTAGTATAATCATGTTATTGTTCTGCACATCTTAGTGAAAGGTTTTACAACTCTATTCACCCCCCCCCCCCCCCTCATAGAATACTCAGAGGACTCACTGTGCACTTTCAAGATATTTGGCAAATCTTGGGAGGATCCATTGGGATGATATGAAGTGGATACTCCAATATCTAAGAGGTACCACATGTTTATATTTGCAGTTCAGTGGAGAGACACCGATGTTGGTTGGGTACTCTGATTCAGATATGTCAGGAGATGTTATTCCTAGAGGTCCACTTCTGGATATATTGTTACTTATGTAGGGGGAGTTGTATCGTGGTAGTCGAGGTTGCAAAAGTGCATGGCACTGTCGACGACGGAGGCAGAATACATTGCGCTGATGGAAGCCTCAAAGGATATCTTGTGGATGAAGAAGTTCATGATTGAACTTGGTCTCCAACAAGAAGTGTTCATTGTCTATAGTTACAATCATATGACTAATTTTCGGGACAAGAAACCTGCCTACCACTTCAAGACGAAGCATATTGATGTGAGGTATCATTAGATACAGGATGCTGTCGAGGAGAAGCTTCTGAAGGTGGAGAAAGCAAACATTGATGAAAATCCTTCGGACATGATGATGAAGGTCTTGCCAAGGGAGAAGCACGAGTTGTGTCGGTTGCTGATCGGCATGAAGTCCATCTGAATATGTCATGTGGGGGAGCTCCTCTTTATGGTCTGGAGGGGGAGTTTGTTGGGGTCTGACGCGTCGTCCCGCTATACCGCTATATGCGCGAGCGAGACTGCGGTCCGAACGGCAGTGAACCGTTCGTTGTCAAGTAATAAATAAAACAGGAATAGATCCCCGAGTATCGAATCTCACGTGGAATACGACGTGGTGGATTGATCGTTTGAGGAGACACTTGAGATTGAAGTCTCTTTTGTCTGTGTTTAACGGGAGGGGGGTTGGTTTCGAATTACAGCTAACGCGGGAAAAGGAAACTTAAAACTATGCAGGTCGCCTACACCGCTTTGCACCTCCACGGGTCGCAAACCTCTTCTTTGCACGTTGCACCTAGCATATGCTCAGGTCAACATTTCTCTCAACATTCACCACAACTCTCAAATGGAAAATAACACATACAAGAGGTTAGGCCTCCTAAGCAACTCAAAGGAACATGGCAAACAATAAATCACAGAGATTTGCATAAAAAAAACCATGACCACAACCATCATCATAAATAGAAGAACACAACCATTCAACTACCAAATGTGCCGAAAAATAAGAGAAGATTCAAACAGTGCTCGAGATTATTCTGTGGATGCGGAGGAAACTCTATAGGAACACTCCTTTGAAGCTCTGATCGTCGGCTGTCGTCCGGGGTCCTTAAAGTTGTCACTCTTTTAGCCCGTCTTCTTGAGGGAATGCACCGTCCACTTATCCACCTCACGATCCTAGCTTGTGGAGAGGAAATGGAGGCTCGATCTTCACTTGGATACTCTTGGATGATGGAGAGAGCTTAGGGGATGATTCCTAACCCTTGGAGGAAGAAAAATCCCCCCTAGGGCATTGACTGTGGAAGGGTTTCAAAGGTAAAATCACGGATCCCGTCATTCCCATTAAATCCGTTATTTATAGGCAGCAGAATTGAAGAACGCGCACGAGTATACGCACGACAACTGGTCATGCGCTAAGTAAAGTCCAATACTCATGCGCCAAGTAACTTATACCAAAAATGTCAGAAAGATAAGCACACACCAGTAAGCGCATTACCACTTGGCGTGTGCTAAGGAATTTCCTATACTCGTGCGCGAAGAAACATTCGTCGAGAAGAACTGGTGGGAGGCAAAAATGTCGAGACGAATCGAGGAGATTTTAAGACACGAGTGTTGGATCGGTAGGCGCCCTTAGAGGGGGGTGAATAAGGGTTTTAAAAACTTATATTATATTTTGAAATACTTGCTTATTATAAGAGATCAAAATAGTGATTTTGAATAAAGATCTAAATTGTTTTATAATAAAGGAGAGGATAATAAACAATTTAGAGAAATTAAGAACAAATCAATTTTATTACATAAAGAGAGACATGATTATTATTAATAAAATTGATAACAAAATTTTGATTTCAATAACGCTAGAAATCAAAGCGAAATATGAAAAAACTCTTTTTGTTTTCTATACCGACTCGTATCCCCACGAACCGGTTGGCTTTAGCCGATCCTCCCCGGATACGGCCTCAAGCCGCTCTAGCCAACCCTTCCCCGGATATGGCCTCGAGCACCCCCTAGACCTACACTCGACACCTAGTCGCCAACACAATGCGAATTTCTGCCCTAAGTCCTACCCAGACCTAGTCGCCAACACGAGGCGAGTTTACTTAAACGATTACAAGAAAGGATGTGAAATGAAAAGACAATAATATAAAAACTCCCTCAATGTGGATCTCTTGGAGAAGTAGAATAAGACGCAGAGTATGATCGTAGTTGATGCGGTCTTTCGTCACGATGATGATGATGCGTGTTGAAATCTTCTCTACGGATCTCCTTTAGCCTTTATAGATTTGTGGGGGTATCTCTCTGAAACTTCCTCTCTATGTTGTGGCACGAAGCTCTGGAATTTTGGATCTCAAGAGGATGAGGAAGACGGAGCCAAGGGGTCCTTTTTATAGCCTCAGCGCTAGCGCCTGTGCTAGTGGTACCGCCGACGCTATCCCATATTAGGACACATTCTGCGCGGCAGAATCTTCAATCTGAGGAAACAATTCTCCCTTGCCTACTGTGCTCCTCGCTATCGCCTGCGCTATCATTTATCGCTTGGCGCTATCTCCTTCTATAAGTTCTCATGGCATTTGCGCTTAAGCCAACAATTTATCGAACGAAAATTCGTCGAACGCAGCAAAGAGTTCATCGAGCAAATTTTCGTCGAACGCCGTTATGAGCATTTTGTCGAGCGCTGCTAACAGTTCGTCGAACGACAGCTAGCGCCTGCGCTAGTACTACCGCCAGCGCTAGTAGGAGAATTGGATTTGATGGCTCAACCTTGGGGGCAACCTTCTTATGTAATCCTTGAGTCATGTGGACTTTGTTATCCTGCACACTTAAACACACAAGATCAAATACACATAGGATTTGTTATTCTCAAACCTAGGATATGTGGAAGTCCATGTTCCAACAAACTCCCCCTTTTGATAATAACAAATCCATTAATGATAAATCAGAGCATTAATATATAAGCATGATGAAACTTACTTGTGTGTGTGTGAAAGTGATGACTTAGGATGATTATCGATTTTAGCATTTAGAATTGCTCCCCCTAAATACATGCTCCCCATAAGTGAATGCTCCCCTAATATGTAAGCTATCATCTTAATTATGCGTGTTAGTTTTCTATTTTGATAGCAGATTATATTTATCATGTTAGTTCTCCCCGTTTTGTTATTAGCAAAAGCGGGTAAGGAGACACCACTTAAAAGTTGATAATAAGATAAAAGCATGATCGAGCTTGTAGAGAAGGAAGCGATAATGAGTTTTAGAATATTTTTCATTGAAATAGATCAGAGTTTGAGTATTACAACATTTTCATAAATCAGAGTTTGTAGCATAAACAAATACAAGGTAAATGATTTCCGAGTAACTAAACTACCCAGACAATATGTCTACACCCTAGCCCCGTACTAAGTGACGGATGGGCATGAGGAGCTACATACATGTCGTAGGTTGGGGTGTTAGTTCCATATGCAAACACTAGACACAACTCAACCTAGCACTCTTTCCCCCCAGTGCCTCGCAAGGCCCCACTGGAACCCTCCCCGGTTAAGGACAAGACATGACTAGAGGTAAGGTTATCTAATGCCTACAACCCTACGCCCCCGCTATGGTGAGAAATGAAGTCATGGGTAATAATTATTGGAAACATTTAAGCGTTTTAAATCTAATGACATAGCCTATGGATTTATATTTTTATTTGAATTTATGAAAACACTCACATAGCTATTTTGAAATCCATTAATAAATTAGGGCTTTTAATATAACAATATTTTTATAGAAATAAATCAGAGTTTTTTTTAGCATTACAATGTTTAGAGTAACCAAGCAAGTCTACCATTTGTTGAAAAAGGAATTTTGGTATTTTAAGACTTTGATATAGGCATGAGAGCGCAAGGTAGAAATATATGGTGATGATGCGGAAGACTTATAGAAATACAAGAAACATCTTATTGTAATCAATGATGATCCATAAAAAGATATGAGTTAAATTTCATAAAGAAGATGTTTTTGTAAATCATTGTTCAAGTAAAATCTTTTAAGTTTAACTATAAAGTAACCAAGCATGAAATAATGTTATAAAAAAGAGATTACTACAATTGTATTTTAATTCACAATTTCAAAACCATACCAAACATTGTAGAAAGCATGCTAGGTAATCTAGTGCATTTCATAAGTAATGAGTAGTATAGAATTTGCAATAGGATCCAATACTCATGAGAAGAAGTGTTATGGAAGATAATGATGTGCCCATAAGTGTATTTTTGAGTAGAGTAAACAAATATTTTAATCAAAAAATACAAGAAATATGTAAAGTAAGAGCACAGTAAAACACAAATAATTTTACTTCCACAAACTTTAATGCACAAAAATGTACAACTACCAAGGTGCTTTGCGCACACAATGCTCATTAAGACTTATCAGGGTGCAAAGTAGTGCTTGTGGGATCACATATTTAATTTTATTTTAATATTGAAACTAGTGATCCGGTGTACTTAAGAGTAAGTGGTTTTTATTTTGAAAGAAAGATATGGTTTGCACAAGATACTTTACTATTCTTTCCAAGGTGCTTAACCTCACAACGCTTATTAAGACTTATCAGGAGGTTCAAGTAGTGCTTGGTGGAGTTATCTTAGTCACTTTATTTTATGATTTTTGTTTTGTACAAAGTTCTCCGAATACACTTGTTTTGCAAACCAATAGAATTTATGAAAAACATAACCAGTTTTCTTAATTTTTTTAAAAGTGCAAATAAAGGAGTGTAGGTAAGATACTTGTGCAATTTTAATTCATTGTACTAATACACAACATACACAAGCATTCTTAGATTAAACACATATGTAGACAATGCCAAAATAAGTGAGTGAATAAAGATTATTATCAAACATAAAACATTTACTCATACTTAGAGGCATGTTAAGCGTAGTTCTACACAACTTTTACAATATAATTGATGCACATATTATTAGATATATCAAAGCATGAAGAAAATAATGTTCAAAGTAGTTTGAAGGAATGAATTGTAACATTGTAGAAGGTCTAAATAGTAGATTAAATCATGCTTGATTTTCACAATAAAGTCCATACAGTATTTTTGATATTTTTCAGAAATAATTTTAATTTAAAGTTTGAACTTATAAGATTGATCTTGGACTTCCCGAGGTCTACCCTGTGAGAGGTTCACCCGGTACTATGTGATGTGATGGGATGATAGCCCAAATCACCCTTTCGCAAGATATATGTAATTAGAAAAGTTAAGTTCAAAGTAATAATTTTTGATATATTTTTAGTTTTATATTTTTGTAATTGATTTTTGCTTTTAGAAATAGAATTTGAACAAATGACAAAAAAATCAAAAAAAACAAAACATATTTTTTGTAATTTGGCTTTTTGTATTTTTGTATTTGATTTTTCAAAAATGGAATAAAAGTAGAAGTGCAGACATAAATAGTACACATAGATTAATATATTTTTAGGGATTTTTCAAAATTTTAAAAATACAGAAAAACACATAGGTAAGCTAGCGCCGGCGTTAGCGCTAGCGCGGGAAACAGTACACAATTTTTGATGATTTTGAAATTTTTGTTTGTTGATCTTGATTAAGTGTCCAAACAGTAGTTTCATGCAGAAATTTCAGAATTTTAGGAGATGTCTATATAGTGCAAATTGCATGAAACATTAGCGATTTTGTATATGACTTTACCAAATAAATTTTGCAAGTGATATATTTTATTATATCTCCATTTTAATATTTTTAAGGCTTATATTTACCAATGTAGTTTAAAAATGATAGGAAATGTAAGCATGAGAGGACATGAATGAACAAATCAAATATGCATGATTTTAGTGATTAACAATAATGTTCATGCACAATAATATCTTGGATAAGCCCTAGACGAGAATACCCAGCTTGTATATCTTGGTAAACACAAAAAGCCTAACATAGACACAAATATTCTTTAGGTGGCAATGTTAGAATGATAAGTTTGAGATTAATGTTATACCACAGTTTGATAGTGTTTCAACTTATAGACCTAGAATGAAGTGATGATTTATTTGATTTGATATCAAGATGATTCAAAGGTCTAAACTAGAAATAAATCACAATACACACATAATACACCATAACACCAACCATGGTAAACAATTATAATGCCAATTTTCATCAATTATTATATCAATTATAATTCACATAATTGTGATAGAAATAATTGTTTTTAGAAGACTTTTGATATGACTTATGATATATGATGTTAGAGAATTTTAGCAAAGGACATCAATAGATCATGGTGGTGCTTGTGAATTCAATATTCATTATGAAGGTAAATTCTTTCAATACATTTTAGTGATTTTCTTTTAATTAAGAATTTTGAATATATATATATGTGATTTTTGATAGGTGAACAATGGTGATGGTTTAGATCATGTTTGACATTAAGGAGTGAACACAATATAATTTTTGTTGTTAACAAAGATAATCATATTGAAGGTTGAGCTTTCATTTAGATCTTGAACTTTCTTGTAGATTATGTTATTTCTCTAAACCACTTGTTGGTGAAGGCTAAAAAAGCTTAATACCCTAATAACTTGATTTAATATTTAAAATATCTTATAACAAATTTAGAATTTGATTTATATGAAAGATATTTATAGATAATGAATATGAGAGAGATAGATAGGTCATCAAAATTGGATATGACTTTTGAATTTGATCTTTTGATTTTATAAACATATTACTCTTTTAAGAGATAGGATCATATTTTCAATACTATATAGGATGACCATGACATGATAGTTCAAAAAGAAAAACAACAAGAAAAATAAAAAGGACATTAAAGCACACATGAAGTAGAAATTTGTATATTTTAAATTTGAAAAGTTTCTACTTCATGTATTTGATGATACCTAATGACTAAATGTTTTAGGTATCCAAAGGGGACCATGTGGGATGGTTCCTTTGGGTACCCAAATATAGTGAGATGGCTTTTGGGGAGGCAAGTACGAATGGACCCTTTCAAGTGGAGTTAATGTTTCATCTTTAATTTTGGGTCTCCACTCATACTTAGGTTTAATATTATAATTTTGCATTAAATTTCCATATTCATTAAATTTAGGCTTAAAATAATGATGACCTTTGAAATCATTTTTCATAGGAAATTTTTGGCTATTTGAATTTACTTTAGGAGATACATAATTTTGTAAATTATGGCGATTTTTATTTTGATTAACAAATCCTTTATGTTCTTTACTCCCATTATTAAACTTAGTTGAGATGTTCATATTCATATTCAACTTATTTTTAGATATAGTTTGATATTGTGAATTTGAATTTACAATTTTCATAAGCAAGTTGATTTTTTATTTTAATTCATCATTCTTGATCTTTAAATTATGTCTAGCTTTATTATAAGCGATTGTGTTATTTTTAAGAGTGGAAACAATTGAATCAATATGATCTTGATAGTTGTTTCTATATTCATCAAATGTTTCATCCATCTCTTTAATTTCAATTTTATATTCCTTACACTTAGCACAATCATTTTCCAAAGATGAATTTTCTAAACATAATTTTTTATTTTGTTCTTTTATAAAAAGAAGTTCCTTGCATTTTTCTTTCAAATCATTAAATTCTATACAAGGTGTAATGTTTTCAACTAAGGAGTCTTGGGTAGAACTAGATAAATTAGAATTTGATTCTACATTAATTTTTTCCTTTAAATTTTTATTTTCTAGGTGCAAATGTTTATTAGCACTCTTTAATTTCTTAATTTTACGCTTTGTAGTTTGAAGCAATTGTAATGTAGAAATAAAAGTACAAAAGATGGGATTTGATTTCCTTACATTGCTTTCGGGAGAGGCATGATTTGAACATATAGTTTCTTTTACATCTTTTTGGCACTCCTCTTCCGAAGACATTACTTCTTCTTCTTTTCCATTAGATGTGTGCTCCATTGATCCGTCATGAGAGGAGCATTCTTGAAGACTTGTGCAAGCTTGCATATTCTCCGGTTCTTGTGATTGTTCCATACCTGTAGAAGGAGAATCATACATTTCTTCAAGAAATTTCCATACTTTGTATGCACTAGAAAAACAATATATTAATTTGAAAATATCTTGGGATAAAGCACAGAAAATACTATTTAAAGCTTTTGCATTTAGATGACGTTCCTGTTTATTTGATTCATTCGCTGGTCTAACTATTTCTATATCCCATGCATTGATATCTAAGTTTTTAATAAATTTTTCCATTAAGAATTTCCACCCTTTATAATTTCTTCCTTCGAATAAAGGTGGTTTAAGAGATTTTTCTTCTTCATAGAAACTTACCCCACTAATAGAAGCGAGATCATGAGACGCCATTATTCCCGATTGTTAAGCCGATTGGAATAAAACCTACCTCTGATACCACTTGTTGGATCGGTAGGCGCCCTTAGAGGGGGGGTGAATAAGTGTTTTAAAAACTTATATTATATTTTGAAATACTTGCTTATTATAAGATATTTAAATAGTGATTTTGAATAAAGATCTAAATTGTTTTATAATAAAGGAGAGGATAATAAACATTTTAGAGAAATGAAGAACAAATCAATTTTATTACACAAAGAGAGACATGATTATTATTAATAAAATTGATTACAAAATTTTGATTTCAATGACGCTAGAAATCAAAGCAAAATATGAAAAAACTCTTTTTGTTTTCTATACCGACTCGTATCCCCAAGAACCGGTTGGCTTTAGCCGATCCTTCCCCGGATACGGCCTCAAGCCGCTCTAGACAACCCTTCCCCGGATATGGCCTCGAGCACCCCCTAGACCTACACTCGAGACCTAGTCGCCAATACGAGTCGAATTTCTCCCCTAAGTCCTACCCAGACCTAGTCGTCAACACGAGGCGAGTTTACTTAAACGATTACAAGAAAGGATGTGAAATGAAAAGACAATAATATAGAAACTCCCTCAATGTGGATCTCTTGGAGAAGTAGACGAAGAAGCAGAGTATGATTGTAGTTGATGCGGTCTTTCGTCACGATGATGATGCGTGTTGAAATCTTCTCCACGGATCTCCTTTAGCCTTTATGGATTTGTGGGAGTATCTCTCTGAATCTTCCTCTCTATGCTGTGGCACGAAGCTCTGGAATTTTAGATCTCAAGAGGATGAGGAACACGGAGCCAAGGGATCCTTTTTATAGCCTCAGCGCTAGCGCCTGCGCTAGTGGTACCGCCAGCGCGATCCCATATTATGACACATTCTGCGCGGCAGAATCTTCAATCCGAGGAAACAATTCTCCCTTGTCTACTGTGCTCCTCGCTATCGCCTGCTCTATCGGATATCGCCTGGCGCTATCTCCTTATATAAGTTCTCCCGGCATTTGCGCTTAAGCCAACAATTTGTCGAACGAAAATTCGTCGAACGCACTAAAGAATTCCTCGAGCGAATTTTCGTCGAAAGCCGTTATGAGCATTTTGTCGAGCGCTGCTAACAGTTCGTCGAATGACAACTAGCGCCTGCGCTAGTACTACCGCCAGCGCTAGTAGGAGAATTGGATTTGATGGCTCAACTTTGGGGGCAACCTTCTTATGTAATCCTTGAGTCATGTGGACTTTGTTATCCTGCACACTTAAACACACAAGATCAAATACATATAAGATTTGTTATTCTCAAACCTAGGAGATGCAGAAGACCATGTTCCAACAACGACCACTGGCCGTGCGCGAAGAAATCCACTGATCGTGCCCGAAGGAGGGCCAGTACTCGTGCGATCATCTGGAAAATTTTGACCAAATAGGGTGCACGATCATTGGTCGTGAGCGAAAGATCCACTAATCATGCATGAAGGAAAATGCACGATGTAAGACCCCTTTTTTGCATTCATTTGTAGGTCTTACCACCCAAAACCGCTGCCTTGCGGTGACACCAGCACATGGGTCATTCGCCACCACAAGGCGCTGATCCTGTTGGCTAGTTCAACATTCATCCAGGCCAACCACATATCGCAGTAATGGAAGTATAAGCTTTAAGTCCACAAATCACATTGCATTTAATTATAATAACAAGTTGAGTCCACAGATGAGATAAGAAAGTGAATTAATAATAAATAAGGGCTTATGCCTTGTACATCAAATCCTCGCTACAAACGCTTGCGGGAGAAAACTAAAGTCACTGCACACATGCTACGGTGGTTGTTGCTGCTAGTGCTGACCGAGGTTGGATCACCTCTTCATGCTCATCTCTCCCGGTGTGCTGGATCGATTCTGGAGCTCCTGGTGTTTTGTTTGTTATGCCATATACGACCGCTAGTCATAAAGACTAAGAAGTTTCCTCGTCCCCTCCACCCATGACTCCTAGGCACCGGTCGGGAGGAAGAAGCGGAGGACCACAAGGGGTAATATGCAAGCAGATGACAGTGCTCTCATTCACATAGTCTTAAATCAATACCATAAGATCTAGTAATCTTAAATATACTAGGAAGTACAATAAATCACTAACAATTCTACAACAAGAGTTATATATATTGAACAACAATAAGAACATCCAAATATGTAAAAGAAGTACAGTTATCTATCATTGCAGAAAAGTAACCTTAACTTATAAGGAAAGCCCATACAATCTTATAAGTTAAGGGGTCGTTTTGCATAAACCCATCGTATAAGGAGCTCATACTAGATTATACGATGGGGTTTATGAGGTATGTGTATGATGCGTATGATCTGCAGTGCAATGCAATGATTATATTTTTGATTCACACACATGCAACTCACCCACATGACTCTGTACGAACATACATTTAGTTCCCACTTTTCGGAGGTAGCTAACCTCTCGAGCACCTCCTGTCGTGGTCATACGGTGGCAGAGGAGCGGGCATCCCCTCACCTAGGTGGGTATGACACACTACCAGATCTAGGCCCTAATGTATGTTATGGCACCTTGTTGGAACAACCCTATTACTGATTTGGGCTAGGATCACTATCTGTTAGGACTCAGTTGACCCCATTGTATAGTCTAAGGGTCATGGCTTAAGGCTGTTTAAGTTAGCTAGAACTTAGGAAAAATTCCAAGTCTCTGCGTTCGACGAACTTCATTCTGCGTTCAACGAACTCCTTCTTGGGTTTGACGAACGTCGTGTTTCAGTTCGACGAATTTGTTCCTCAGCTCGACGAATTCAGTTCTTCCAGCCAGTTTATCTAATTATCTCTCAGTTCGACGAACTCCAGATTTAGATCGATGAACTGAGTTTTCTGCTCGACAAATTTTCTCTTCAGCTTGACCAATTTCTGAAGGATCAGTTATCTATTTTTCTCTGAACTCAGATCAACTAATCAGCAACGGATCTATTCTTGTAGTTGGACCTATTCATTTATCAGATAAGTCAAGATTTAATCTTTCCTATTATTTATTCCTTTCTATTCTCTTCTTTCGAGAATATAGCCGTTGACATATATTGGAAAAGGATACTTTCATGGAAAAGGAAAATGAATTAAAGATTTGTGCTGAATCAGATTGCAGTTCCAAGAAATATCTTTTTAGATTATTTTATTCCTTAATTAGAATATTTGATTTTCAAATCAGTCATATATCCAAGGAAAAAGAGATATAGAAGATAATAAGGAGATATATTAGAGAACAGAGAAGAAAAGAGATATACTAGTGAAATACTCTCAGTGACGAAAATCATCATCTTCTACAGCAGCAGGTTTTCATTCCCTGAGAACATCAACAATCTTCTCTCAGTTTTCAGCTGCTGGTTCTTAATCTTCAAAGAGCAACAATATTCTGAGAAACATTGTCTCTCAGATTCATCTGCTATCAAGGAAGACATTCTACATCCAAGAGAAAGCTCCATCCATTAACTGTCAAGAATTTCTATCAGACAAGGGGAGCTTTACAACAACAATCCACTAGTCTTCTCTCAGCCTGTTGACAGAGAAGAATCTCATAAACATTTTTGTTAACCCTCTTTATCCCATCTTGTACAGGGTTCTAACTCCCTTCAAAAGTTAACCCTTTGGTGGCAGGGCACCTGATCAAAAACCTGTGGTTTGGTTTGAGCACCTGATCAAAAGCTCAGTGGTGTTTGGGCACCTGATCAAAAATCCCATTGGTGATAGGGCACCTGATCAAAAACCTAGTGGATTCCTACCAAGGGTGGTAGAAGAGTAGATGTACCAGTTTGATTGGGGAACTACTATAGATCTTTGTGTCTTCTGTGATTGTGTTTTTCTTTCTGTACTGTGTTGTGCTGTGTTGTTCATTTATTTTGTTTTTATACTCACTCTGCTACACATATATTCACTATTTTAATTCCGCTATAAAAATAAGTTAAAAACTTTTAATACTCTATTCACCCCCCTCTAGAGTAGATCTAAGATCTAAACCTCACTTTCAATTGGTATCAGAGGTTGGTTGATTGTTTACAGGCTAACACCTGAATCCAAAGATCAATTAGATCTTAATTTCTTCTAGAGATTTCTTTTTCTAAAAACTCATGGCACAGAACAAAGAATACTCAAGCACAATACCTCCTATGTGCAATCTAAATAAGTTTGCACTATGGAAGGCAAGGATCAAGTTATATATGAATTATATTGATGAGGATATTTTTAATGTTATTTTGACAGGACCCCCTACTCCATCAGCAACAACAAGTACTGAAGCAGCAACCAACAATAATGTTGTTCCACCTCCTGAGTGGACAGAAGCTCAAAAGAAGCAAAGAAATGCAGATGCCAAAGCAATGAACATATTGGCACATACAATGTCTGATGACATTTTCCAAAAGGTTGTGGAATGCACCTCAGCCAGGGACATCTGGATCTCCCTCAACAACATGGTTGAAGGTTCTACATATGAGAGAAAGGACAGAAGATCTCATCTCATTTCTTAATATGAGAACTTCAAAAATGGAGAAACTGAGACAGTAGCAGACATGTACAACAGACTCGGCCTCATAATCAATGAGCTGAAGACTCTGGACAAAGTGATCTCAATCACTGAAGTCAATGATAAGATCCTAATGTGCTTCCCCAGCACATGAGACTCAAGGATCTGGCAAATCAAGGAAGCCAGAAGCCTGAATGAGATCTCCACTAAGACCTTATTGGGCAAATTAAAATCCTATGAGCAGCTTATCAAGTCTAGGGAAGCTGATAGAAGCTGAACAATCTACCTCCTCTCCATCCATCAAAAAGGAGAAAAGTATTGATTTCCAAGCTACAGAAGAGGAAGATAAAGCTCTAGGAGAAATGGAGTTTATGAGCCTGCTAGCCAAGAGATTTTACAAAATGGCTAGAAAGGACTTCAGAAAGAAGGATTTCAGATCCAAAGAAAAACCAATGTATGACAAAACAAACTCCAAAGAAATTATTTGTTTTAGCTGCAGGAAACCTGGACACATTCTACCTGAGTGTCCAGAAAACCAAAAGAAGGACAAGAGAAAATATAAAGAAGAAAAGAGGCACTCCAGCAAGCCATCCTCCCACAAACACAAACATAAGGGAAGAGGCTTTGTAGCTGAAACATGGAGTGATACAGAGTCAGAGTCATCATCTAGCTCTTTTGAAGATGAAGATAATGCAAATGAAAAAGATCAATGCTTGATGGCTATTTATGACTCAAGCGGTGAGTCAGAACATGCATCATCATCCAGCTCTAGTGATGATGAGGATGATGAAGATGAAAGATATTTATGCATGATGACTATCAATGCCTCGGGAAATAATTCAGATGAATCAGAATCTGAAACTGATGATGATCAGGTAATCTCTACCTTTGACTTTAATTCAAATGATTTTAAAAATGATTTTAAAACTCTTTGTTTAGATTTAATTAAATCTGAGAAGAAAATAATTTCCCTCAGAAATAACTTGGTTGAAATGAATCAACTGGCTAATGATAATGTCAATCTTAAGAAAGAATTGGCTGCCTCCAAAGAACATATTGTTCTCATTGAGAACAAATTATCTGAGGCTAAGAAGTTTGAAGAATCCCTCAATGGGAGAAGCATCAAACTGATGGACATCACAAGCACAGTGAATGCCAGACTCAATGGTAGGCTGGGCTTCGGTGTATCATCAAGTCAGCCACATCTGCTTAAGAAAAATATTTTATCTACTCCAGTAAAGTTTATTTCTGTCAAGAGCAAAGAGGAAGTAGAAGTAGGTAAAAATATCTCAAGTAAGGATGTTAAAAATAAAGGAATTCAAAAGAATTTGTCGAACGACGCTAGACGAAATCACACAAATACGTCGAACGGAGATCGACGAACGCTGAACACAGACTTTCAGTACAGCTATTATTCGAACGGCGCTCGACGAAATTACTTCAATTCGTCGAACGACGATCAACAAACTCAGTCAAGTTCGTCGAACAGAAAATGTACTGAATTTCAAAAGAATTCTAATTCTCAATATACTAAGAATCCTTTTACTGAGTGGATTATTCCTCCAAGGAGATATCATCCACAAGGCTATAAGAATCAGCCTGAGATTTCTTACATTTCTGATTTTTGTGGTAAGACAAAAGGACCCAAGGTAGTCTGGGTCAAGAACAACTAGAATGTTTTCTGTTTTGCAGGTACAAGGCTATCCAAACATAAAAAAAACAATGGTATTAGGATAGTGGGTGCTCTAAGCACATGATAGGAAACAAGCCAACCAAAGCAACTACAAGGCAAAGCTTGGACCCAAAGTTATTTTTGGAGACTCTAACTGTGGTCAAACCAAAGGATATGGAAAAATCAAAGTTGGAGCAGTTACCTTCTGATGTAGGCTTGGGTGTTCGGGTCGCTCTCACTTGCGCGATCGATTGGGTCGCGAGATCGATTGGGTCGCAAGATCGTTTCTAAATAACACCTAATCGGATGAACAAACGCAGCCACCTACGGGTGAGTCCTTCACAACTATCACGCAAAGACAACCACGAGAAGATCCTCCGAAAGCAAAACTCTGGAAATAGGAGGATCTTCCCCAACAAAGGCAAAAGAGAATCGCCACTCCTCGTCGAGTAAAAAAATAATTCAAGATCGTTCAACTATCACAAATGAGAAGGATCGCAAAAAGATCAATGTCGAAAAATTCCTCACAATTCCTATCCACCACAAATAACTATTGAAGCATCGCTCAAGAGGTAGAAAGCGTTACCCTCCCGGAATAGTAGATCCGGGTTGTAGAAAGTCCTACGTTATTCACGGAGGTGGTCGTCGGAGGGGAGTCCTTGAAGATGTGCACCGTCGCCTTCAAATCCCGCCGCTACGAAGAAGCCCAAGACCGCCTTGATGCGTGAGAGAATGTAGAGGGAGAAACGGTAGAGAGAGGGAGAAGGGTGGGCGGATTTCCACGAGGAGGGGGGTGGCCGGCGGCTAGAAAGAGGAGGAGAGGAGGGGGCGGCCTCCCTTGGCCGAAACTTGGAGAGGGGGAAGGAGAGAGGGGGGCGGCCACAAGAAGGAGAGGGAAAAGCTAGAGAGGAGGTTTTAGGGTTTTCAAAATATCTTCATCAATCTCCTTTGAAATCAACAACAAGCATGACTATATATAGCCTTACACCACTCAATCTCCTCCATACAAAATTTAGAATAAAATAAAAATAATACCAAAAGTTAACTGCATGAAAATAGAAACAAATATTATGATGGTTATATGCAGCCATCATAATAAAAATACACTTGCTTTAAATAAAACATGCTTAAATTGAAATTGCTAAAAATAGAAATTGTTTGAAATGATAAGTAATAAAATATATAATTATAATTATTTAATTTATGATTATATATTTTATTTAAAATGGTGATGGCGGACGTCGTGCAAAATGTGTAGCGGCGAAGGCGAAGAATGTCGCGGCGTTGGCGTAGAACGTCGTGGTGAAGGTGAAGAAACGACGTGTCTTCGAACTTGCGGCAACGACCGTCCCAATCCACGAACTCTCTATGTCGGGGATCAACGGCCGCATCAGCAATGTCGCCATCAATCCTCCCCCACTCGAAATTACTCATCTCCGATAAGTGACCCGTGAGGGGAAAACAGTCAGAAGCAGCAGCAACGGCCTCCATCAAGATCATCAGGCCAGCAGCAGTATCATCAGTATCCCCAACCAAGTGGATGTGGGGGTCTTCATCAGCAACATACCCTACCAAATGAGGCTCGGTGAAGGGGTATTCATCATCTGGGGGGGAAGATAGGGGCTGAAGGGATGGTCCCCATCAATCCTCCCCCGCTCGAAAAAAACTCATCACTGATTAGTCAGTACTGTCGGATGTAGGTCCTGGTAAGAGTACTCCTCCTGATTTCCTGTCAAACAAAAGGTTGGCCTCGGGGGCCTTGATCAAAGCATAGGAAAATGAAGAGGAAAGTGCAACAATTTCATAAGACCTCTTACCTCCAGAGACCGCCAAAGGAGTGAAT
This sequence comes from Dactylorhiza incarnata, assembly GCA_033032865.1. Classification (NCBI taxonomy): domain Eukaryota; kingdom Viridiplantae; phylum Streptophyta; class Magnoliopsida; order Asparagales; family Orchidaceae; genus Dactylorhiza; species Dactylorhiza incarnata. The sequence goes on along the minus strand of JAWHQI010000420.1, from coordinate 840,621 downwards.
AACATGCTACCCGGCTCACCTCTCAACCCAATAGAAATTTTTGTGGAGGGGAACGAAGGGGGAGCTAGATTTAGTGGAGCTAGAAAAAGTGAAAAATATTTCGAGTCATTGAAAATGGGGTTTGGGCCCCTCTCAGCAAAAACTCTCAAATGTAAAGCAAAATTTCTTGAACGACAACTATTCGACAAAAAGTGGAGACAATACTGACATTGTCGTCTAAGTTGCCATTTGGCAACTGTCCAGGGGAATGATCTACTAAAACCGAGTCTTCCTTATTGCGGGATTCTCCACTGGGTGCGGTGACTACCAAGTGAATGGACCCAGATGGGTCGACTAGCACCAATTCATCATGTTTGGGTGGATTAAGACCTCTTGAAACACCTACTAATTCATTATATGAAATTAAATTCAGGTTCATCCTAGGGCGATCCCAACAATTAAGTTCAGCTAGCATGGGAAAGACAACCCAACGAAACCACTCAACCTGCCTCGCGGCGGTAACGGGCTCCATGCCATACTTCCAGATCGGGGCTGAAGTAGGGGAAACCCAAGCAACCTTAAATGGGTGAAGGTTCAGTGGGGGCGCTAACACTAGCCTAGGGTCCACTAGTGCAGAGAATGTGCCCACACAACTACTACCCACAGATAATGGAGTGGACCATTTGTCCTCCCCACTAAATGACACAGGAAACGCACAAGCCCTAATCCCACCATCAAAAATGTGAGGAGTCGATAGGGCTCGCCCTATCTCCTCACCCTTCTCACCATCAGCATCAGATTCACTCAGCCCACTTTCAGAATTTTCTTCAACCTCCTGAATGTCCTCGGGGTGGCCAACAGAAGGCTCCCTAAGGCTAACGGGATCAAGTAGAGGTTGGCTAATCAGAGCAGTCTCAATTTCAGGCACTAAGTCAGTCGAGGGTGCCTCAACTGGGACAATGTCTATGGGCAGGCTGGGACTAACAGGGTCGGGCTTGGGCCCCATACTCAAACTCGGTGTGTTTGCCTCAGAGTGGCTAACACAAACTAAGGGCTGATTTTGACTGACAGTGTCAAAATCCCCATGTGTGTCAGCACCGGGTGGTGTCGACTCGGCCGTGCTGCGAGCGTCTCCAGATGGGACTTTGGGCTTCCTGGGCGGGCTGGACATAAGATATGTTAGTTGACCCCCATGTGTAAAGTCTAGGGTGTTATTCTGGGCGTCATAACTAACGTCATGGCTAGCGAGCCACGGGTGTCCCAGCAAAATATGGAAGTCCTTCATAGGAAGGACGTCACACCAAATGTGCTCAGAATAGGCTTGGATGGTGAGGGGCACCAAACATCGCCTGGACACTAAGATAGTGCTCTCATCCGGACATACGAGATGATAAGGGCAAGGATGTGGCGCAGTGGACACCAAAATCCTAGATACCGCATTCTCCGTGATAGCGTTTGTATGACAAACACTATCCACCACGAGCCTGCACCACTTCTCACCGTGTTTAAAATTTGCTCGAAATATGTGTTTCGGGTCGCGGCTGAGCCTAATCACCTTCACAGCGTCATTCCGACCCTTACCTAACTCCTTTAAATTAGCCAGTGGTGCAGTTATTCGTGAGAGTGTCGGGGGATACCCCTGATTCAGCATAATAGTCATTACTAGTGAAAGACCATGTGCTGACACGGACAAAATTATAATGTCTCCAATTTTTAGGTCAACCTAACGTGGTCTAATCGAAAAATTTTCTGTTTTAATGTTGTTGGAAATAAGAGCAGGAAGCTACAGAAAAAGTTTCAGATTTTTTTGACAAGTTTTAAAATTCTGAGATTTTTACTAAATGCACACCAATCCGAAAATTTCAGAAATTTGAAATTTGAATTTCAAAATTTTTGAATTTCGAATTTGAATTTTGAATTTCAAAAATTTGAAATTTGAATTTCAAAATTTTGAATTTTGAATTTCAAAATTTTGAATTTTGAATTTGACTTTCCAGAATTTAAAATAAATTTTTTTTTTCCTGTAGAAAATAGTACGTAGATTAGCAAATTTTTTTTTGTTTAAATTTTTGCTGAAAAATAAAAATTTTAAGGCCTCTATTCGCAGATCAGAAATTTAGATCAGGCCAAAATTTTACGAGAGGTAATTTTATTCCCGCCTAATAACTAGGGTAAGTAAAATATTTTTTGATAAGTAGAATTCCCAGAATTTTTTTTTTGAGTTTCGCTAAAAAATGTGAATTTTAGGCCGCTATTCGCAGACCGACGAAATTTAATTTTTTTAATTTTTGAGCGCAAAATCTTGTGAAGATTGTGAGTGTCGGCGTTCTAAGAAAACCTAAGGAATGCGTCAATTAAGAAATTTACACGAACCTCGCTTTGATACCAAATTGATGTAGGCTTGGTTGTTCGGGTCGCTCTCACTTGCGCGATCGATTGGGTCGCGAGATCGTTTCTAAATAACACTTAATCGGATGAACAAATGCAGCCACCTACGGGTGAGTCCTTCACAACTATCACGCAAAGACAACCACGAGAAGATCCTCCGAAAGCAAAACTCCGGAAATAGGAGGATCTTCCCCAACAAAGGCAAAAGAGAATCGCCACTCCTCGTCGAGTAAAAAAATAATTCAAGATCGTTCAACTATCACAAATGAGAAGGATCGCGAAAAGATCAATGTCGGAAAATTCGTCACAATTCCTATCCACCACAAATAACTATTGAAGAATCGCTCAAGAGGTAGAAAACGTTACCCTCCCGGAATAGTAGATCCGGGTTGTAGAAAGTCCTACATTATTCACGGAGGTGATCGCCGGAGGGGAGTCCTTGAAGATGTGCACCGTCGCCTTCAAATCCCGCCGCTACGAACAAGCCCAAGACCGCCTAGATGCGTGAGAGAATGTAGAGGGAGAAACGGTCGAGAGAGGGAGAAGGGTGGGCGGATTTCCACGAGGAGGGGGGCGGCCGACGACTAGAAGGAGGAGGAGAGGAGGGGGGCGGCCTCCCTTGGCCGAAACTTGGAGAGGGCGAAGGAGAGAGGGGGCGGACACAAGAAGGAGAGGGAAAAGCTAGAGAGGAGGTTTTAGGGTTTTCAAAATATCTTCATCAATCTCCTTTGAAATCAACAACAAGCATGGCTATATATAGCCTTACACCACTCAATCTCCTCCATACAAAATTTAGAATAAAATAAAAATAATACCAAAAGTTAACTGCATGGAAATAGAAACAAATATTATGATGGTTATATGCAGCCATCATAATAAAAATACACTTGCTTTAAATAAAACATGCTTAAATTGAAATTGCTAAAAATAGAAATTGTTTGAAATGATAAGTAATAAAATATATAATTATAATTATTTAATTTATGATTATATATTTTATTTAAAATGGTGACGGCGGACGTCGTGCAAAATGTGTAGCGGCGAATGCGAAGAATGTCGCGGCTGTTGAAACCGATTTCTCGGTCTCTTGTGGAGCTCGGGGCCCTCACCGAGATGAGGGGCGGCTAGTCCTTACTAATCCCTCGAGGAAGGTAGGCGGAAGGTTAGGAAACTGACTAAGACCTTGGTCACAGCGAGGAGGTCCCTCCACTAACCCGGAAGATCGTTGAGCGCTTCCCCTCCCAAGCCAAAGCTGAGACTTGGGCACCTTGGAGAGCTCTGGAAACGCTAACCAAAGAAAGCCTAAGGAGAGGGAAGCTGACGTGAGATCCTCTCCAAAGGTGCCCTTGAGGTCCTATTTATAGATTTTCTGATCTGGCCTGCAAATAGCAGGATTCCGCCTCTTGATTTTACTATCCGCACCCCAAATGGGTCTGCTAACAGCCAAACTCCACTGTTTGGAGAGGCTAAAGGCAGACCACCAAGGGTGACAGGGTAATTTGGCCGATCCCGATGACTCTGGAAGGGATCTGACTCGCTAGTCTTCTCGCGACCCATTGGTGAGTTCTTGACCCGCTCGCCTCCTTGCGAGTACTCGTCGGGTTCTTGACTCGCTCGCCTCCTTGCGAGCACTCGGCGGGTTCTTGACTCGCTCGCTTCCTAGCGAGCACTTGGCGAGTTCTTGACTCGCTCGCTTCCTAGCGAGCACTTGGCCAGTTCTTGACTCGCTCGCTTCCTAGCGAGCACTTGGCCAGTTCTTGACTCGCCGGCCCCTCTGGCTCGCTCGCCTTTGGTTGCCCGTCCTCTAGGCGAATATCGGGGTTGTACACAATCCCCGCTCTTCGCGAGGCTTTTTAGGCTCGCGAAGAATCATCCAACCCTTGATATTCGCCGGCCCCTTGGTGACGTGGCGAGAATCTTTCGGTGGGTCCCATGCCCATCACTATAAATACCACTCTTCTTGGCCGTCATTCGAACTTTTCATTTTTCTATGGCTTTTCTTACTCGCCGCGGGCCCCAACGCGATGTCGAAAAAGGACGAGATGTTGGCCCGCCTAAAGGCTTCGCAGGCGGCCCAGAAGGGGAAGACCGCTGTCATCGCCTCCTGGAATTCTCCGCGACGCTCTCCGCCTCCCCCGTCCCTAAGGACGGCAAAGGCCGTTCGGCGCCCGGCTGGTGGGGGTGGGCCTTCCTCTTCGCCGCACTCTCCGGATGACGAGCGCGCCTCCCAGGTATTACCGCCCAGTTGCTTATTTGGTGCTCTTCCTTTTCGTCCTTATTTATCATATTCGCAGAATGATCCTCCGGGCGAGAGCGAATCGGGAAGGCCGAACACGGAGATCTATCTCTCCTCTACGGGTGGGGGTGACGTTCTTCTTGCGGATACGAGGGCCGTTGATAGACAGGACTCGCCTTCGCAACGAGGTGAGCGAACTACCTCGTTTTCCCTTACGTTCCTTGACTCGCTAAGTCGTACTTACTTTTCATGCAGCGTCTTCCCTCGCGGCACCAGAGGATCAAGTTCCTCCTCCAGCGAACTCGCCCCTCATGCCAAATCAAAATATCTCCACTCCTGGATTAGGCATCCTGGGTCAGAGGAGCCTAGGAGGGACGTTGATTGCCGAGCCTGGACTTGGCTTCAGACCCGCGCTCGCCCCTGTTCTGGGTAAGGCCCTCACCCCTGCCTTTATTGAGGCATTCCGGGGTCAGCCAGGCACCTCCCGCTAGCGGCCCAGTACTCCAATTCCTCCACTAGGTTAGACTGTTGTCACTGAGTGTTGCTCTTCACTTTGTCGCTGATTCCTACTTCGCAGGTAACCCGACGACCCCTCTCTCCGAGTCAGAGTCTGGGGCGTTGGAGATGTCTCCACCCCCTTCGCCGAGCCAGGTTGCTGACTTTTTGGGGGATCCCAGCGATCCGGAGCGAATAAAGAGGCGGGTCACGGAGATATTTCAGAAGCATACCACCCTGCTAAGGGATCTACACGAGCAGAATCAGCTAGACCGGCTCGCCAATGAAGAAAGGTTCGCCGCGATGGAGGACGCGAACGCGCGCGTTCTCGCTGAGATACGACCGACCGATCAGGGCGACGCGACCTCCCCCGGGGTGTATATTGCTCGCATCGATGACTACATGCGGCTGACGAGCCAGGCGAACCGGTCACTCCGCGAGTATCACTACCTGCGAGTCCCCTCTCGCTCCGGTGTTCGGGGTCGCGGTCGCTGGAAGTGGTTGCGATATTGAGGATCTTCGTATTGCTTTTTTATTGTTTTTCTTTCCCCCTCCTCTTCATTGGGAGTGGTCGCGAACAATCTTTATGAGTCTGTAATAACAGTACTTTGACTCGCTTGCGAGCCTCTTATTTTTTTGCTTTTTATCTCGTTCTTTCTCTCCGCTTGGTTTGCTCTCGTGTGAATTACATCTCTATTACTGCACTCGCGCACCTCCCTTGCTTTTTCCCTTTATGATTCATTGTTTTTAGTGTTAGCTCGCCAATAGGGAAAAGCTTTTAACAGGTTGTCGACTCTCCGGGAGCGAATTGGACCCCTGGAGGCGGGAGAGTGCCGCGCGGATCCGCTATCCGCAGATAACGACGCTTCGGCTTCTTCCCGCCTTCCTTATTCCTATAAATAGCCGACCGTTTTTCTTTTCAACCACCGCATTTACTGTTTCCTCCTCGCGCTCTTTCTCCTTCTGTTTCTCTCGCAGATTTTAGCTCGTCTTCGTGACCTTTGTGACTCGGCGGATCACACTCTATGGTTGGCGAGGCGGAAACAGAGGGGCGAGCCAAGTGCGCCAAGGCCTTCCTCGACGGCATTTTCTACTGCGCCAACCTCACGAAGGAGGAATATCGGGCCGCCGCTGACCAGTTCATCCACTCCGATTTCGTGGCTCGCTGCCCTACAGATAGGGATTCCCTCAGCAACCCGCACCCGGACGAGCTCGCAATTCCTGTCGCCCATTTCGAAAATGGGTTTCGACTCCCTCTCTGGCCGGAACTGCGCCAGGTATTATTTACTTCTCATCCCTGGCTTTCCTGAATTGCTTTGCGAACGACGCTTAAAGTTTGTCGACTTTTCCAGGTGCTAAAGTACTTCGGCGTCTTGCCGAGCCAGCTAACGCCGAACGCGATCGCTGTGGTGGTCGCGTTCGCCAGTTACCTCAGGGCGGAGAGGATCGAGTTCAGCCTGCTCGTCTTCCGCAAGATCTTCTCATTTCGCGCGAACAGGGACGGAACGGCTCACTTTGCGAGCCAGCATGTTATCGTCTGCGAGACGGTGAACAAAACTCATTACTGGACGCAGAAGTTCATCCTGGTGAAGGGTCCCTTCGGCAACATCTCTTACACCCGTATCCAACGAGATGAGGCTGCCTAGCGCCCTCCGATCTCGCTAGGTGGTTGCGACGCGGCACTGTACCACTTCCTCAAAGGAAAAAACTTCGAAGTCGCCTTGCTCCGAGAGCGAGTGGACCTCCTGCCACCCGTCCCTCCGGGAGAAGGTTTGACTCGAACTCGTCAACTTTCTTAATCCTCTTTCTTTTGATCGCCTAACGCTCCTCGTTATCTTTGTAGGAGAACGCGATCTTCCCCTCAATCCGCCTCATGCGCCTCCCTCTTCTCTTTCTCCTGGCTCGCTCGCGCGTGTGGCCGCCGAGGCCTGCCGCGACGTCCCGATCTCTTCCTCGAGAAAGAAGCGTCCTCCCCCCCAACGCCGGCCTACTTCGCAGGGGGAGGGGAAGAAGGCCAGGAAGACTCCCTCTGCTGCCAAGGCGGAGGAGGTCGTGGACCTGTCTGACCCTGACCTCTCCTCTCCTTCTGCGGATCAGGAGCTCGCCAAAGAGGGGGGCGAGCCAGGGAAGACTGTTGCCCGGCCCAAGCCGTCGAGCCATACTAATTTCGGGCTCGGCATGAAGCTGGTGGACGCGGTCGGTGAGCCGGTGCTTGCGTGGGACCCTGACCAAAATAAGATCGCCTGCTCCTCTCTGCTCCCTTCTTGGGTAGAGGATGGTAAGGCCGGGGAAGAGGCGTTCGCGCTCGCCTTTGGTCTCTATGGTCACGAGGACGCCTCCCTTTTTCGATCCTTCATGCCGAGGGGGGTCGTGTACGAGGCGATGCGAGCCCAATTCCGGGCGATGGAGCTAACTCACATGGTGGGTCGTCGGTACCTCACGACGGATAAGGAGATCAAGGAGCTCAAAGTCGAGCTTCAGAAGTCCGCGGATGAAGTCACGGAGCTTAAGGGGAAAGAGGCCTTGTCAGAGGGCCTCCTCGCCAGCCTTCAAGGTGGGCTGGTAAGTATTGCTCGGTGGAAGTCTCTTCCAGTTTGGCTTCGTTCTCCTCTCGCTAACCCGCCTCTTGCAGGATGCCGAGTCCGTCAGTCAGCTCCACGCGCGGATCGCTGACTTGGAGTTGGAGAACACTTGTCTCAAGGCCCAGGTCCACGACCTAGCCTCGGCGGTGCTACCTCCCCCTCCTCCGCGAGCTGGGACTCGCGGTCAATCGCGAGAAGAGAAGGAAGCCGACCGCAAGAGATCGATGGAGATCGCGGAGCTTGTCCTCGACATTCTCAAGGGAGCGGGCATGATCATCCCCGATGCCATGGAGTTCACCGCGGAGCAAGTCGTTCCCGACTTGTTCGCGCCCATATCCGAGGCGGAGTATCGAGAGAGCGATTGAAGAGCTGCCCGGCGAGCCGCCTTGATTTTTCTTCTTGTAAAAGTTTTCCTTTCTTTTTGTTTCCGGCGAGACCGCCGCCGAATTGTAATCTTTTGTGAGGAATGAAAGGGAACGTTTCATCAATCTTTTTCTATGTTATGTTTTATTCATGGTTCGCACACAATCTTTTCCGTTGTGCCTGTGAGGCCCCTATCTTTTTACGTTCGTGTATGTGGATCTTCATTTAGCGCTCGCGCTCGCCTCTATTTTGTTGGCGGTCTTTCCTCGTTGTGTTATATCTGGGTCGCTCTCGCCTACCTCATTCGCACTTGCCACTGGCGGGTCCCCGCCGATATCCGCGGTTCGTCGCGAGAACGGACTCCTCCCGGGTCATTTTCCTTATTCGCTTCGATACCTTTTGCGAGTGACCTTGCGAGCCATCGACTCTATTACCCTGCCGCGAATGATCCTCGTGCGCGAGCGGACCTCTGGTCTCACCTTGCCCGGGTCTTGGGGTCGCTCGTGAGCTAGAATCCCATGGCATGAGTATCTTGTCTTACTTGCCCAACCCACGTACGACTTTGCCGGCTTCTCCAGCGATCAACCTGAACCCCCCGTCTAGTGAGAGCCCGGGAGCGGAATCGATCTGGGGCATTCTAGCACCAATACTCTTCACCATGCCAGCCTCTCCAGAGATCAACCTGAACCCCCCGCCTAGTGAGAGCCCGGGAGCGGAATCAATCTGGGCATCCAGCACCAACACTTGTTACCTTGCCAGCCTCTCCAGAGATCAACCTGAACCCCCCGTCTAGTGAGAGCCCGGGAGCGGAATCGATCTGGGGCATTCCAGCACCAACACTTGTTACCTTGCCAGCCTCTCCAGAGATCAACATGAACCCCCCGTCTAGTGAGAGCCCGGGAGCGGAATCGATCTGGGGCATTCCAGCACCAACACTTGTTACCTTGCCAGCCTCTCCAGAGATCAACCTGAACCCCCCGTCTAGTGAGAGCCCGGGAGCGGAATCGATCTGGGGCATTCCAGCACCAACACTTGTTACCTTGCCAGCCTCTCTAGAGATCAACCTGAACCCCCCGTCTAGTGAGAGCCCGGGAGCGGAATCGATCTGGGGCATTCCAGCACCAACACTTGTTACCTTGCCAGCCTCTCCAGAGATCAACCTGAACCCCCCGTCTAGTGAGAGCCCGGGAGCGGAATCGATCTGGGGCATTCCAGCACCAACACTTGTTACCTTGCCAGCCTCTCCAAAGATCAACCTGAACCCCCCGTCTAGTGAGAGCCCGGGAGCGGAATCGATCTGGGGCATTCCAGCTCTAACACTTGTTACCTTGCCAGCCTCTCCAGAGATCAACCTGAACCCCCCGTCTAGTGAGAGCCCGGGAGCGGAATCGATCTGGGGCATTCCAGCACCAACACTTGTTACCTTGCCAGCCTCTCCAGAGATCAACCTGAACCCCCCGTCTAGTGAGAGCCCGGGAGCGGAATCGATCTGGGGCATTCCAGCACCATCATACCCAACCTTTGTCACGTCGGCACGGCAGTAGTTATAAGCGTCATAAGAAAGGAGTAAGACGTTAATTAAACAACATAATAAAGCACTCAAGGGTAAAACCTTTTCAAATCATCCCCACTTCGGGCTCGGTCGAGGGGTACCCCTTCCACATCCTGGAGATGATACCCTCCCGACTTGAGCACCCTGCTTACAATATATGGACCCTCCCAGTTGGGGTTAAGCTTACCCACCGTGGCCCCTCTGCCGGACGCATCGACCTTCTTCAGGACTAGATATCCTTTCTGAAAGTGCTTTATCCGGATATGTTTGTCAAAATATCGAGCCATCCGCCGCTTGACCTCTTCCTGCCTGATGGTGGCCAAGTCCCGGAGTTCTTAAGCCCGAAGGGCATCATCTTATAGCAATAACATCCATCCCCCGTGATGAAGGAAACATCCTTGATGTCCGGGGGGGTTTATGCGGATTTGATGGTAACCTGAAAAAGCATCTAAGAAAGACATTATAGAAAAACCAACGGCTGAGTCAACCAGCGCGTCGATTCTGGGCAGGGGGTAGCAATCTTTCGGGCATGATTTATTAAGAAGAGAAAAGTCGATACACATACGCCACTTACCTCCTCCCTTTTTTACCATAACGACGTTGGAGACCCAGCCTGGATACTGGATCTCCGTTACAAAGCCTGCCTGTAGAAGCTTGCTCACCTCCTTGCGGATGGGCCCTTCCAGCTTGTCGGCGGTGGCCCTTTTCTTCTGACGGATAGGGCGGGTGCCGGGGTCGAGGTTGAGGCGATGGCAAGCCACATCCGCGTCAATCCCGGGCATTTCCGTGGCCCTCCAAGCGAAGACGTCTATGTTCTTTTGCACGCACGCCAGGATCTCCGCTTGATCTTCCGGGCTGAGTCCTCCGCTGACCCGGACCTTCTCTACCACCCCTAGCCGGGTGGTGACCTCGAGATCCACGACCTCATCCATAGCCTCCAACCGGGACTGCTCTCCCCAAGCCCTCTCCTCCTCGGCACAAGCGAGAGCCTGGGTTCCTTCCTCGACCTCCTCTTCCACCATCAGCTCCTCCGCCCCTCTCTCCTGGGCCTTCTCTTCTTCTTCCTCTCTTTCCGCCCGGGGTCCCTCAGCTACCCCTTCCTAGGCATGGACTTCATCTTCCTCCAACTTCTCCTCGGCTACCTCCTTACCTCCGTCTTCGGCCGCCTCCTCCATCATCCTATCCCACTTCTCAGCTTCTTCCATCCAGAAGATGGTGTTGACAGCTGTTACGTAGCACTGTCTTGCCACCTTGGGATTCCCTCTGATCCGCACCTGGACCCCTCCGTCGTTGAACTTGAGGCATTGATGAAAGGTGGAAGGGACACAACAGAACGCGCTAATGAGTGGCCGTCCGAAGATAGCGCTGTAACTGCTTGGGGCGTCCACTATGACAAAACGACAGTTCTGGGACTGCCCACCCAGGGTCACATGAAGCCCCACTCCCCCTTCTACTTCCTTCCTCTCCCCCGAGAATTCAAACAAAGAGCCATCTGAGACCAACACCCTCCTAGGCTCCACCTCCATCTTGTCAAACGCTTTCTTGAAGATGACGTTGACCGAACTTCCGTTGCCCACTAGGATCCGGGAGACGGTGAAGTTCTCGATCGCCGTCTGGATGACCAGCGTGTCGCAGAACGGGTCCTGATAGCCCGGCATGTCTTTCTGGGTGAAAACAATTTTTTCGGCCGGGGGCGGAGCGGTGGATGTCGAAGCCACGCTTCGGCGGTAGATGGTATGGAGGCTAGCCTTGCGGGTCGCCTCCACCCCTACCCCCCCATGGATCACCCCGATCCCTCCTCTACTCCCCATATCGGTTCTATCCTCACACCTTTCCTCATCCTCCTCTCGAGGTTCAACCTCCACGATCCTTACTGCTGCTGCTGTGGTGGCGCGGGCGCTCTGCCCCTCTTCACTTCTAGGAACTCCGGACAGGTGTCCGTCGAGTGACCTTCCACATCATGGAAGATACAATATGGCAACGCCACTTCCCTTGCCTCGGCCTATGCCACCCTATTCCTTCTCCTGCTAGCGGCTGCCGTTTCCGCCTCTCCTCCCCTTCCTCTTCCTCTTCCTCATCCAATCGCCATGGCCTATTGGGGAGGGGGAGTCATTTGCATCGGACCTTGCCTCCACCCTAACTGGGGGGCCTCCATTGACCTCCGACATGGTTACCCCTTCCTGGGCCGTAACCCCTTCCCTGCCCTTGCAATCCTCCTCCTTGCGGCCTCCATTCCCCCTATGGGGCTCGGGGCTCTTCCCTTCTCCTGACCTCCTGCTGCCTCACCTCCGGCTCACTAAGCTTTGCTAGCCTCTTTGTGAGCTCCGGATTGGCTTCCTCACTTGCGACTTCCTCCGACACCCTCTCCATCAGCTCTTCAAAGGAGACGGGGGCTTTTCTCTTCAACGCCATCTTGAAGAAACTCTCTTTCAACCCGACCGTGAAGGCGAGTTGGAGTGCAAACCCAGGCATCTCCTGAGTGAGCTGTACTTCCTCCTGGAACCGATCGGCATACTGAGCCAGCGACTCCCTGGGTCCCTGCTTCACTGCGAAGAGGGAATCAGCGTCCTTCTTCCTCTTTTTTGAGGTCGAGAACCTCAGCAAAAAACTTCGGCGCAAATCCTCGAACAAGTAGATTGACCCTGCAGGGAGATGATGGAACCAGTCCCTGGCCTTCTCCTTGAGGGTGATGGCAAAGAGCCGACACTTGATGGCATCTGACATCGGCCTGATGGAGACCGAGTCTTCGAAACTCTGCAGGTGCTGGACAGGGTCATCTCTACCGTTGTAGTACACCCGGTCCCATTCTCCAAATCCTCCCGGGATGGGTGCGGAAAGCACCAACTCGCAAAAGGGGCTTCCCCCTCCTGTCACTCTTCCTGGCTCCACTCGTCCCCAAAGCTCGCTCGCCAAACTCGAGCTCGCCGGGACTGTGCTCGCGAGGGCGGTGCTCGCCTAAACCACCCCGACAGTCGCCGCTTCCTCTTGGTGCGCACTCGCCAGTCGTGCTCGCTGGGACGGAGCTCGCCAGCACTGAGCTTGCAGGCGCGGAGCTCGCCGGACTGGCGAACAGCACTCGCCCTTCCTGGATCTGACCTTAACCAACGACAACTTCCTTTCCTGCCCTTTCCCCTGGTGCCTTCTCGCCGACTGCTGTTGGGGGAGGGATCGCCTGAGGTGCTGGGGTCGCAAACTCACTTCGCAGAGCTGTGACTGTGAACCCCAAGGTGTCGAGCACCTCCTTTCTGAAATCCGCGAGCATCCTAGCCATCGCCTCCTGAGGAGTCTCGCCGAACTCCTCTCCCTGCTCCTCGTCTCCCGCCATAACCCCTCTGGAACTTTCTTGAACCAGCCACGCTCCACGCTCACCGCACCAAAATTTTGAAACCGATTTCTCGGTCTCTTGTGGAGCTCGGGGCCCTCACCGAGATGAGGGGCGGCTAGTCCTTACTAATCCCTCGAGGAGGGTAGGCGGAAGGTTAGGAAACTGACTAAGACCTTGGTCACAGCGAGGAGGTCCCTCCACTAACCCAGAAGATCGTTGAGCGCTTCCCCTCCCAAGCCAAAGCTGAGACTTGGGCACCTTGGAGAGCTCTGGAAACGCTAACCAAAGAAAGCCTAAGGAGAGGGAAGCTGAAGTGAGATCCTCTCCAAAGGTGCCCTTGAGGTCCTATTTATAGATTTTCTGATCTGACCTGCAAATAGCAGGATTCCGCCTCTTGATTTTACTATCCGCAACCCAAATGGGTCTGCTAACAGCCAAACTCCGATGTTTGGAGAGGCTAAAGGCAGACCACCAAGGGTGACAGGGTAATTTGGCCGATCCCGATGACTCTGGAAGGGATCTGACTCTCTCGTCTTCTCGCGACCCATTGGTGAGTTCTTGACCCGCTCGCCTCCTTGCGAGTACTCGGCGGGTTCTTGACTCGCTCGCCTCCTTGCGAGCACTCGGCGGGTTCTTGACTCGCTCGCTTCCTAGCGAGCACTTGGCGAGTTCATGACTCGCTCGCTTCCTAGCGAGCACTTGGCCAGTTCTTGACTCGCTCGCTTCCTAGCGAGCACTTGGCGAGTTCTTGACTCGCCGGCCCCTCTGGCTCGCTCGCCTTTGGTTGCCCGTCCTCTAGGCAAATATCGGGGTTGTACAGCGGCGTTGGCGTAGAACGTCGCGGCGAAGGCGAAGAAACGACGTGTCTTCGAACTTGCGACAACGACCGTCCCAATCCACGAACTCTCTATGCCGGGGATCAACGGCCGCATCAGCAATGTCGCCATCAATCCTCCCCCACTCGAAATTACTCATCTCCGATGAGTGGCCCGTGAGGGGAAAACAGTCAGAAGCAGCAGCAACGGCCTCCATCAAGATCATCAGGCCAGCAGCAGCATCATCAGTATCCCCAACCAAGTGGATGTGGGGGTCTTCATCAGCAACATCCCCTACCAAATGAGGCTCGGTGAAGGGGTCTTCATCATCTGGGGTGGGGGAAAGAGAGGGGCTGAAGGGATGGTCCCCATCACCTTCAAAGAGGTAGCATATGTCAAGGGTCTCAAGCACAACCTCATTAGCATAAGACAGTTATGTGATGAAGATTATCAGGTAACTTTTAACCAATCCTTATGTCTTATTACCAATAATAAAAACATTAATGTGTTATCTGGTATTAGACATGAAAATATTTATTTAGTCAATTTTGACTCTACCAATTCAGATATTTGTTTATTTAATTCAATAAGTAAAACAAATGAATTATGGCATAAAAGGCTAGGACATATAAACCTTAAAGCTATTTCTATGCTCTCCAAAGACAATCTTGTAAGAGGACTGTCTTCTGGTTCATACAAGAAGGAAGGACTCTACAGGGCTTGTCAACTAGGAAAGCAGACCAAGAGTAGTTTCAAATCTTTATCCAAGAGTGATTCACCTAGGATTCTGTACTTACAGCATTTGGATCTCTTTGGACCCACTGCAATACAGAGTCTAGGAGGGAAACATTACTCCTTAGTTATTGTAGATGACTTCTCAAGATTCACTTGGTTGTTCTTTCTTAGGAACAAGTCTGACACCTTCAGTGTTCTGACAGACTTTCTCAGGTCAATCAAGATTGAGTACTCTACTCTAGTTGCATTGATCAGAAGTGATCATGGCACTGAGTTTGAATCTCTTCTGATGAGAGAATTTTGTGGAAAAGAAGGGATCATGCAATGTTTCTCTGCTCCTAGAACTCCTCAACAAAATGGGGTAGCTGAAAGGAAAAATAGAACATTAATTGAATCAGCAACTACATTGCTTGCTGATGCTCACTTGCCACTCTCTTTTTGGGTAGAGGCAGTGAACACAACAAATTATGTGTTGAACAGAAGTCTGATACATAAACTCAAGGGTAAAACACCCTATGAATTGCTTAAGAATAAAAAGCCTAAGGTTAACTATTTTAAGATTTTTGGCTGTAAATGCTATGTGCATAACAATGATAAGAAGTATCTAAGGAAATTTGAAGCAAAAGTTGATGAAGGTATATTTCTTGGATATTCTCTTTCTAGTAAAGCATACAAAGTTTACAACAAATCAACTCTTAAGATAGAAGAGTCCATGCATGTGTCTTTTAATGAAACTAACATATTAAATGAGGAGAGGAATACCACCTCTACTAAAGATATTTTGCAGGTACCAACTCTATGTGAAGAGCTCATTGGATTAAATCTACAGAATGAAGAATCTCTAATTCCATCATCTCAAACTATTGAAGACAGTGAAGAAGAAGATATTCCAGAAGATCTTGCTGATAATTCAAATCAAGTGACAGCTTAACAAATCCCTCAAGAGGAAACTATTGCTGAACCCACTCCAACTGTTGATCAAATCACAGTTAGAGATCATCCAATATCTCAAGTCATTGGAGATATCTCAGCAGGTGTTCAAACAAGGCATCAACTATACCAAAATCAGATGCAGACTTGTTTCTTATCACAATTTGAACCTCAATCCATACAAGATGTAGAACAAGATCCAAACTGGATTCTTGCAATGCAAGAGGAACTCAATCAATTTGAAAGGAACAAGGTTTGGGATTTGGTTCCAAGACCAAATGGTCATCCAGTCATTGGCACCAAATGGATCTTCAGGAACAAGCTAGATGATTAAGGCATCATAATCAGAAAAAAAGCAAGATTGGTAGCCCAATGATATTCTCAGGAAGAAGGAATTGATTATGATCAAACCTTTGCTCCTGTTGCAAGACTTGAAGCGATCAGGATATTTCTTGCCTTTGCTGCCTTCAAGAAATTCAAAGTTTATCAGATGGATGTGAAGAGTGCATTCTTAAATGGAGATATTAAAGAAGAAGTTTATGTGGAACAACCACCAGGTTTTATCTCTCCAACTCACTCTTCTTAAGTCTTTAAGCTTAATAAAGCTCTCTATGGTCTCAAGCGAGCTCCCAGAGCATGGTATGAGACCCTAGCTAATTTTCTTTTAGAGAAGAAATTCTATAGAGACATTGTTGATAAAACCCTATTTTTCAGGATACATAAAAATCAAACCTTACTAGTTCAAATTTATGTAGATGACGTTATTTTTGGCTCTACTGATTCAAATCTATGCAAAAGGTTTTCTGGCCTAATGCAATCAAAATTTGAAATGAGTAGTATGGGTGAGTTATCTTACTTCCTTGGCCTTCAAGTGAAGCAACTCCCAATGGCATATTCATATCACAATCCAAGTATGCTAAGGAATTAGTGAAAAGATTTGGCATGTCTGATGCTTCTACTATGAAAACACCCATGCCCTCCAATGTTGTTGTAGACAATGATGAATCAGGGAAACCTGTTGATCAAAAAGTATATAGAGCAATTGTTGGCTAATTTCATCTTCTTTATAAATCAGCTAGGAATGATAGATGGAGATTCAATAAATTAAAAATTAAATTTTCTACTTATCCCCTCATTTCGTCGAACGGAGATCGACGAAATTTAATCGTTCGTTGAATGGAGATCGACAAAACCTATTAGCTTCAGATATCGACGAAGCCAGCTCGTTAGTTGAACAGAGATCGATGAAAATTTATTTTTCTCGAATAAAATTTGAAAAAGGTCTATGACTCTTCGACTTCTGTTTTTATTAGGTTTAGTCAAACCCCGCTCTACGAAAGTTCGAACCCTCTCTAATTTCTTCCTTTATAAGCAAATTTTGATTCCATTTCATCTCTGCGCCTACAGAACTTGCTCTTGCCTCCTTCCAGTTCTCTTGCACTTGATCTTCTTTCTCTTGCAGTTACAATGGCAATCTCCCAGGCAGTGCTCACTTCCATGAAGTTTGATGCAGGATTTGACATAGACATGGAATCGTTTGCTTTTTCTGACCATGTTGTCCAAGACATTCTTCAACGTTTTGAAGAACAGCACTTAAGGAAGTTAATGACCACCAGGATGAAGCTACCAGTTGCAGAGATCAAGGAATGGGTGCACACTCTTAAGATAGAGAATGAAACAACCATCTCAGGAACTATTTCGGGAAACCAGGTCTCTCTTACCCCATAAATTTTATCGGATGTTTTTGGTTTAGTAAATGGTGATGATGATTTAGAAATCACCTCCGATGAGTTGAATGTTGCATTGGTTAATATGGGACACTCCGGTGGAAACCCTAACCATCTTATGAAGAACTTGTCTTTTGAATACAAGTTCTTCGCAGACGTGGTTGGAAAGGTTTTGTTGGGCAAAGTCTCTGCTCATGATTATATTCCAAGGCACCAATTTCTATTAATGGTGTCCTTAGTAGAGAAGAAGCAAGTAAATTGGGGATTGATTCTCTTTGAAACAATCAAGAAGAAGCTAAGCAAATCGGGTGTTTGCTGTGGCAGGATATCAGGCATTATTCTTCAAGAGACATGCCCAGAGTTATTGGTGTCCCCAAAAGTATTTATTAATGCAAGAAAGAGGTGGACATCAACACTCTTTGGTAGATGGGAGAGAATGATTCCCAAGAGGACTCCAAGGGCAGACTCCTCCAGGCAAGCTTCTGAAAGCACCAGGATTGACCCAGTCACTCCCCTGACCCTACCAGAAGTTCCTCCTTCTGATTCAACTCCTCTCCCCTCTCAACCTCTTCAGCACACCACTACTGAATAAGTTCTACCTTCCATCCCTCCCATAGACATTCCTTCTCAAATGCCTTCTTCTCCTCCTCAGACAAATCTATCTACAGATTTTCCATCATTATCTATACAAACCTCAATGATTCTCTTTCTCCACTCTTTTCACCTCCACTTGATTCTCTTCCCCCTCCATCTTTTGACCTATTGTCTCCTCCACATTCTCCACCTCAGTCACCTATCCATCCTCAATCCCCTATCCATCAGGATAATATTCCACCCCTAACAGATGCTACTAACATCTTCATACCCTCTTCTATTCCATCTTCTTCTACTCTAGCACCATCATCTTCTCAGCATCCACATGATTTTGTGTATGTTGTTTTCTCCTCTATAGCTGACCAGATATTTCATCATATATCTCCCACGCTAACTGCTCTCCTTGATGAGAATCTAGCTCCAGTTTTGTAAGCCATCTTTGATCTGTCTTACAAACTTGCACCCTTCCCAGCCTCCTCTTCATATGTCCCTTCTTCTAGGGGCCTAGCTTCAGGTCTCCCTGAAATTAGGCAGGGGGAGATGCTTTATGAAGAAGCTCCATATGATGTAGTTTCAGATGCAGTTTTTTCTCCAGTTAATGCAGATACAGATATGGTTGTTGATATTGAAGAAGCTCTAGTTACAGCTCCAGTTCCAGTGATAGAATCTGTGAATAATATATCTATTATCCCCACAGTAGGTATTAATTCTTTGTTATCAAAATTCAGTTCAGTTTTCAGCAGTTTGCCAAAGTATCAAAAAATTTCAAAAGCTATAGTTCCATATTCTGCTCCCATTGATTCAGTTTTGTTAAAGGAAATCATCAAAACTTTCCAGTTCCAGCTCAAGTTCCAGCTCCAGTTCAAATTGCAGTTGCAGCAGCAGAAGAAGTTGGATTGATGAATTCTCCTCCAACTTTTGTCTATGATGATTCTCCTCTGCCAAATGATGTTGAGCAAGATGCTCAGAAAGCTCTTAAAGATATTGATGATCTATATGATAATCCTATTCAATTTTCAGATGATAAAAGTGATGATGATGATTCTGATGATCCATCTTCAAAGAAAAGAAAATCCAGATCTAAAGCAAAGGCTGTTCCCAAGCTTCCATACTCAAATAATGATATCCCATATTATATTTTGCATAACATCACTCTTACAAAGGATTCACCAGCATGGATGAGGTTCTCCAGAAATGAGAACAACAGAAGAAAGAAAATAAAGAAGACAGGCTTCTATTCAGATAAGCCTGTTAAGTTCAATCACCCTCCTCCTCCTCCTCCTCCAGCAGCAGGATCAACAGGAATGTCTTCTTCCTCCCAGAAATCTCTTCCTCAGCAATCAAGAAGTTCAGGACAAAGTCATAGAAGCTCAAGTGGTTCTTCCAGTTCTAGGTTATCCAGACCTCCTCCTTCAGGTTCTTCCAAGGCTCTTTCTTCAGGCTACAAGCATCATGTGTCTGATGGCTCTTTGCACAGACAAAGAAATCCTCAAGTTCAACCTTCATATTAGGCTAGTGATTTTGATGAAAGGCCTCCTTCTCCAATCAATCCAAATGCAGAAAGGATTGCTCACATGGCTAGATTCAAAGAATTAAAAGCTACAGCTCAGATCAATAAAGCAAAAGCAGAAGGTAAAGATTATTCTCAGTTTACTACCATGTCTGAATTCAGAAAGCAAGAATTTGAAAGGTGCAAATCAAGAAATTTCTTTAATTCTGAAGACTATTTAAGGTTCACCCAGCAGCAGTGGTTCCTCATGCATAATCTCAAACACTGCTGGGAGCTAATGACCTCTACATGAGTAAAAGAGAATCTGAGAACCAAAACAGGCAAATCATATTCAAGCCTCCTTCAGAGAAAGACAAAAGCTCTTGATTATTTGGTTTTGCTTATTTTCTGTTTTCAGTGTAAATATTGCTGAACTCAGAGTTCAATATATTTTCTATCTGCTGAAATAATTTAAAATTCTGTCAGATATATATATATATATGCTCTGTGTTTGCTATTTGTTTATTTTAATTTTGTCAAATAGTATCCTAACCCAAATAGGTGGAGATTGTTGGAACAACCCTATTACTGATTTGGGCTAGGATCACTATCTGTTAGGACTCTGTTGACCCCATTGTATAGTCTAAGGGTCATGGCTTAAGGCTGTTTAAGTTAGATAGAACTTAGGAAAAATTCCAAGTCTCTGCGTTCGACGAACTTCATTCTGCGTTCGACGAACTTCTTCTTGGGTTCGACGAACTTCGTGTTTCAGTTCGACGAATTTGTTCCTCAGCTCGACGAATTCAGTTCTTCCAGCCAGTTTATCAGATTATCTTTCAGTTCGACGAACTCCAGATTTAGATCGACGAACTCAGTTTTCTGCTCGACGAATTTTCTCTTCAGCTTGGCCAATTTCTAAAGGATCAGTTATCTATTTTTCTCTGAACTCAGATCGACTAATCAGCAATGGATCTATTCTTCTATTTGGACCTATTCATTTATCAGATAAGTCAAGTGTACAACCCCATACTCGCCGGGTATGACCCTCCCCAGATAGCTTGGACCCGAGGTGTCTTGTGATTGGCTAGCATTGATCGGGGTGCGAATAGCGGCGTTTGGGGTGCGGTTAGGAGCACGGTATGCGGATAGCAGGGATGGGCTAGGGTTTTAATAAAACCCCTAATACCCACACTCCCTCCCAGGCCCGATCGCCCTCCCTGACCTCCCTCTTTCTCGTTCTTTTTGGGAGCAGCCGCAAAACCCCCCCTCACGATCTCCCTCCCTCTCAATCGCCCCTCCCCCCGATCTCTCTCTCTCTCTCTCTCTCTCTCTCTCTCTCTCGCCGCCTCCTGGACTAGGGAAGCGCCGCCCCCGAGCCTTCCTCCTCCCTCTCTCGCCGTCAGCCTTGTGCAAGGAGAGCCCGAGCCCACTCCTCCTTCTCTCCCGTCGCCCCCTCTCTCTCCCTCCCTGAGCCCTATCTTCTTCCTCCCCGTCGGCCTGGAGCAAGGAGATCTTCCTCTCCTCTCTTCCCCGTCGACTTGGTGCAAGGGAAGCAAAGTCCATCCCCCCACGCTTTGTCCCAGCCGCAGCCGGCTAGGAGAAGGCCGACCCCTTTTGGTTGGGTGTTGCTGTGTGCACGGCGGTGGAGTTGGAGCTTGGCCGGCCAAGTGCGGGGAAGAACTCACATGGTCAGTTCAGAGCTCGGACCGGTGTGTGGAAACCAAATCTGTGGTGTTCAACCTATGCCTCTGAAGCACACTTCAAGGGTAACGACTTTTCTTCTTGGGCAGGTGAAGCCCTTAATTAGCATATTTGCATGGAAGCCCCTCTCCACCGACAGGTGGGGAAGAGTGCGCTCTGACGGGTCGATGTGTACAGCCCCGCTTGTAATTGCATTAGCGTCCGGAAGCGCGAGTACGGATTTAGGCATGCGATGTGAAGCCCATCCGGATATGTCAATCCAGATTGGTGATGTTCTGGGGTTCCAGGAGAAGACTCCGAGGAAGTTGCATACTACTTGCTTGCAGGGGCGAAATATTGCCACCCCAAAAAAGGGGTGGGGTCGATAGGCTCCGGCCCGTTATAGCTGATCGATGTTCCGCTTGCCACCGCTTGCCACCGCTTGGCAGGACGTTGGCGTACAGGTGTTGCAGAACAAAGCGGGAAATAGCGGGTTTAAGCCCAAGGTTGTGCCATCCCGAGAAGGTATTATTTATTTATATTGCCGGCCTGCGTGCTGAAGTATGGAATTCACATTCCTGTAATCTGTGATGCATGTACTTTGTTTATCTTTTCAATCGTAGTCAAGTGGAGTCCCCGTAGACCCCTCGCACGGTGGGGGCCAAGAGAGAAATTTACTTGGTAGCCCCTGAGGGTTCGCTAATAGTCTCCCGGAACAGCGGAGCCACGCTGTTGGCAGCCCCATTTGGTCTGCGTATAGTAAAACTGTTAGGCGGGAGTACGATGTTGGTCGACCGGACAAAAAAAGTCTTTACATAGATCCAGGGAGGTGCACCTATGAAGGGGAAAGGGTCGGTTCTGAGATTTTGGTCGGCCAAGAGAGCCCTCCAAAGGTGCCTTAGCTCAGCCTTTGGCTTAGGAGGGGAAGAGTTAGTTAGTCTTCCGGGTGTGCGGTGGGACCTCCACGCTGAGACCTTGGATCTGTACTTCGAGTTCCTAGTCTTGTGTCTAGATCGTTTACTTGAGCGTAGTAAGTGCACGGTCACACCTTTTTTGGGACCCCGAACTCCACAGAGACCGAGATATCGGTTTCAACATTATGGTGCGGTGAGCGTGGAGAGTGACTAGCACAGAAAAACTCAAGCGAACGTCATGGCTAGAGAAGGGGAACTAAGTGACGACCAGGGTCATGCGCTGACACCCGCGGGAAGATGTGAGAAGTTCTACTAAGATGGTTCGATCATGTGTAAAGGGGACCATTAGAGGCACCAGTTAGGCATCACATGATGAACAAGGGAGGGGTAGACCAATAAAGACTTGGAATGAAACTATACGGCAAGACACGATGCACTTAAGCATTAGTGAGGTTATGACTAGAGATAGGAAACAATGGCGACAAAAGATCCATGTAGCAAACCCTCCCTATAGTGGGATAAAGGCTTGAATGTTGTTATTGTTGTGTGTGAGCATGCTAAGTATAATTGTATAAACATATTACATTTTCTATGGGCAATAAAATAAGATTTATCCCTTTTCATTTAATTCAGAGACATTTGGGGGTCATCTAATACTCAAATGTAAGTGGAGCTCGTTGGTTTGTATCATTTAGTGATAGTAGCATCAGGGTCACTTCAATTTTCCTTAAACCTATATATTTTTTGTTGGTATAATTCTTACAAATTATTATGATCTGAAGTCACTTTGGTGGTAAAATACAAAGTTTAGGTATTAAAGATTATTTCCAAGACTGACTTTCTACTTTCATGTGTCTAAATCAAATTGGGGAAGCCATCATTACTACTCATCTTACAAATGATCTTCCATCTAGAATTTTGGGTTTTAAATATCCTATGAGTATACAACCAAATGCCTATCCTAGAAGTTTCAGTTGCCCTTTTGTTCATTATTATAGTCCTAATATGGAGAAATTAAATCACAGGGCTATTAAGTATGTTTCTAGCATATCTTTCTGCTCAAACAATGTTATAAAATCACCATTATCCATCTAAGAAATCATGTCTATGCGGGTGTCACATTCGTGAGGGAGAATCATACTTTATACAATCTCATCACCAGGTGAGAATATTAACATGGAGGATAGTTCGGAGGATAAGTATAAAAATGTTCAGAACGAATGATTAGCCCCGAGCAGACCCGCTGACCAGGCTCTCATCTAGTTGGCAGGGCCGTAGGCTCACTCGGTGGCAGGTTCCAAAGGCAGTTGGCCCCGAGCAGACCCGCTGACCAGGCTATCATCTAGCTGGCAGGTCCGAAGGCTCACTCGATGGCAGGTTCCAAAGGAAGTTGGCCCCGAGCAGACCCGCTGACCAGGCTCTCATCTAGCTGGCAGGGCCGAAGGCTCACTCGGTGGCAGGTTCCAAAGGCAGTTAACCCCAAGCAGACCCGCTGAACAGGCTCTCATCTAGCTGGCAGGGTCGAAGGCTCACTCGGTGGCAGGTTCCAAAGGCAGTTAGCCCGGAGCAGACCCGCTGACCAGGCTCTGATCTAGCTGGCAGGGCCGAAGGCTCACTCGGTGGCAGGTTCCAAAGGCAGTTGGCCCCGAGCAGACCCGCTGACCAGGCTCTCATCTAGTTGGCAGGGTCGAAGGCTCACTCGGTGGCAGGTTCCAAAGGCAGTTGGCCCCGAGCAGACCCGCTGACCAGGCTCTCATCTAGCTGGCAGGGCCAAAGGCTGACTCGGTGGCAGGTTCCAAAGGCAGTTAGCCCCGAGCAGACCCGCTGACCATGCTCTCATCTAGCTGGCAGGGTCGAAGGCTCACTCGGTGGCAGGTTCCAAAGGCAGTTGGCCCCGAGCAGACCCGCTGAACAGGCTCTCATCTAGCTGGCAGGGCCGAAGGCTCACTCGGTGGTAGGTTCCAAAGGCAGTTGGCCCCGAGCAGACCCGTTGACCAGGCTCTCATCTAGCTGGCAGGGCCGAAGGCTCACTCAGTGGCAGGTTCCAAAGGCAGTTGGCCCCGAGCAGACCCGCTGACCAGGCTCTCATCTAGCTGGCAGGGCCGTAGGCTCACTCGGTGGCTGGTTCCAAAGGCAGTTAGCCCCGAGCAGACCCGCTGACCAGGCTCTCATCTAGCTGGCAGGGCCGTAGGCTCACTATGTGGAAGGTTCCAAAGGTAGTTGGCCCCGAGCAGACTCGCTAATCGGGCTCTCACCTAGCCGACAAGTTCTTTATAATGTCAGGTTGACCTCTCGTGGAGGCTCTTTGGTTTCGGCTCCGTGATGGTTCCGCTGTTCGGGCTCTCATCTAACCGGCAGAGCGGGTAAACCTCTCGGATGACAGTTTGAGAAATGATGAGATTCAATATAGGGCTTTAGCATATAAGGGATCAGTTATGCTTGATAAATTGATAGTTTTCACTGACAATCGAAGCCCTTTAAGAATAGTTTTGAAAATAGAATCTTAAGATAATGAATCCTACAATGACACAACATTATTTGATTAGTTTTAGAAACAAAATCAGATTCATTTTAAATTTTCAATGCATGATTGTTTATGTAATCATTATAAATAATAGTGAGCATTCTTTTCCTCAGCACTGTCAATCATCCTTGAGGCCCATTCCTGAATAACACGATATGCAATAGTTAAAATAACTGCAATCTAAATTATGAGTTTGCTTGCTGATAGATATTAAGTTGCATGACATTTTGAGAACATGAAGGGCATAATGTTTCTACCATAAAAAAGAAGACATTTTGAGAACATGAAGGGCATAATGTTTCGGGTCGGCTCCCACCCGCCGGATACTTGGGGTTGGACATTTCTTTCCGAGCGTGGGGCACGCTCGCAAAGAGCGGGGATTGTGTATAACCCCATATGAAAGTGCACAGTTAACCTCACTAGAATTCTCTAGAGGGGGGGTGAATAGAGATTTAAAATATTTTTGTGCAAAGTTAATAATTATATATATATGGGTGTAGTGATCACAGATTAGGGCTTCCCACACACCAACAAGAATTAAACAAGTAAAGAAAATAAATGCAAGAAGAAAAATCACAGCATAACACAAAGAAATATAGTGGTTCCCCAAACTTTGGGTAGTCCACTCTTCTACCCCCTTGGTAGGAAATTCACTATCTTGCACTGAGTCTTTTGATAAGGAGACTCTTAGAACCACCCTGAGTCTTTTGATAAGGAGACTCTTAGAACCAACTGAGTCTTTTGAAAGGGAGATTCTTAGAACCAGTACAACTGAATTTTTTGAAGAGAGATTCTACAAACTCTTTTACAATATGTGAAAGTGAAATAAAGGTAAAGAATAAAGAGAGATAATATAAGAAGGAATCTTCTTCCTAGCAAGAAGATTGGAAGCACAAGAAGTAGTGAATGAAATCTCTCTTCTATAGTGAGAAGGAGATTGTAAGCCTTTTCTCTCTTTTGTGAGAGCTATCAGAGTATGCAGCAGAGTGGCTTCAGAAGCAGGAGAAGATGGAAGCTTGATGGTTGCTGCAGAATTATTTCTCAATTCTCTCTCTTTTTTTCTTGGGAGCTTTTCCTCTTTTTCAATATGTATATGGTGGATCATGTCATATGGCTCTCTGCCGACCACCTTGTTATTTATAGCTCTGTTCATTAAAATAACACTATAGGAGAGTAATTAATTAGCAGGCAGAGTATTAGAAAGAAGGAGAAATTTCCATAACAATTATATTCATAGAAGGAAAGTATTCATTCTGATTTCAAATAGTGTCCATAATGGATTTAATCAAATTAGCCAAGAATTCATTAGAGGAAAAGAATAATTCAGAACGACTATAAAGAATAATTTGATTCCATATAAATCAGATCTATGAAAGAAGGAAAGAGATCTGGCGATTTTTTGAATTAATCATAGAAATCGACGTGCGTCGATTACTATTCGACGTAAGCGTCGAATTCGTCCTAGCTGGACGTCGAGAGGAGAATAAGGAAGGTGCGTCGACTAAGGTGCGTCGACTTCTCAAGATGCATCGACTAGAAGTCAGAGCTACGTCGACATGGGATACGTCGAATTCTTCTTAAAGGTACTTCGACTCATTCTGAAAGGAACGTCGATACTACTTCGACGTTGCGTCGAATACTATTCGACGCATATTTACTTAACCTTGATTTTCCTTTCTTAGAATTCATATTCAACTCATTTTCAGGGGTTAAGAGAAATCATTTTCCCAACACCATACCCGTCGGGTGTGACCCTCCCCAGATAGCTGGGACCCGAGGTGTCTTGTGATTGGCTAGCATTGATCCGGCTGCGAATAGCGGCGTTTGGGGTGCGGTTAGGAGCACGGTCTGCGGATAGCAGGGATGGGCTAGGGTTTTAATAAAACCCCTAATACCCCCCTCCCTCCCAGGCCTGATTGCCCTCCCCGACCTCCCTCTTTCTCGTTCTTTTTGGGAGCAGCCGCAAAACCCCCCTCACGATCTCCATCCCTCTCAATCGCCCCTCCCCCCGATCTCTCTCTATCTCTCTCTCGCCGCCTCCTGGACTAGGGAAGCGCCACCCCCGAGCCTTCCTCCTCCCTCTCTCGCCGTAGGCCTTGTGCAAGGAGAGCCCGAGCCCTCTCTTCCTTCTCTCCCGTCGCCCCCTCTCTCTCCCTCCCCTAGCCCCATCTTCTTCCTCCCCGTCGGCCTGGAGCAAGGAGAGCTTCCTCTCCTCTCTTCCCCGTCGACCTGGTGCAAGGGTAGCAAAGTCCATCCCCCCTCTCTTTGTCCCAGCCGCAGCCAGCTAGGAGAAGGCCGACCCCTTTTGGTTGGGTGTCACTGTGTGTACGGCGGTGGAGTTGGAGCTTGGCCGGCCAAGTGCGGGGAAGAACTCACGTGGTCATTTCAGAGCTCGGACCGGTGTGCGGAAACCAAATCCGTGGTGTTCAACCTATTCCTCCGAAGCACACACTTCAAGGGTAATGACTTTTCTTCTTGGGCAGGAGAAGCCCTTAATTAGCATATTTGCATGGAAGCCCCTCTCCACCGACAGGTGGGGAAGAGTGCGCTCCGACGGGTCGATGTGTACATCCCCGCTTGTAATTGCATTAGCGTCTGGAAGTGCAAGTACGGATTTAGGCATGCTGTGTGAAGCCCATCTGGATTTGTCAATCCGGATTGGTGATGTTCTGGGATTCCCGGACAAGACTCCGAGGAAGTTGCATATTACTTGCTTGCAAGGGCGAAATGTTGCCACCCCAAAAAATGGGTGGGGTCGATAGGCTCTGGCCCGTTATAGCCGATCGATGTTCCGCTTGTCACCGCTTAGCAGGACGTTGGCGTACAGGTGTTGCAGAACAAAGCGGGAAATAGCGGGTTTAAGCCAAAGGTTGTGCCGGCCCGAGAAGGCCTTATTTATTTATATTGTCGGCCTGCGTACCGAAGTATGGAATTCACATTCCTGTAATCTGTGATGCTTGTACTTTGTTTATCTTTTCAATCGTAGTCAAGTGGAGTCCCCGTAGACCCCTCGCACGGTGGGGGCCCAGAGGGAAATTTACTTGGTAGCCCCTGAGGGTTCGCTAATAGTCTCCCGGAACAGCGGAGCCACACTATTGGTAGCCCCATTTGGTCTGCGTATAGTAAAACTGTTAGGCGGGGGTACGATGTTGGTCGACCGGACAAAAAAGGCTTTACATATATCCAGGGAGGTGCACCTATGGAGGGGAAAGGGTCTGCTCTAAGATTTTGGCCGGCCAAGAGAGCCCTTCAAAGGTGCCTTAGCTCAGCCTTTGGCTTAGGATGGGAAGAGTTAGTTAGTCTTCCGGGTGTGCGGTGGGACCTCCACGCTGAGACCTTGGATCTGTACTTCGAGTTCATAGTCTTGTGTCTAGATCGTTTACTTGAGCGTAGTAAGTACGCGGTCACCCCTTTTTTGGGACCCGAACTCCACAGAGACCGAGATATCGGTTTCAACATCAAGATTTAATCTTTCCTTTTTATTTATTCCTTTCTATTCTCTTCTTTCGAGAATATAGCCGTTGACATATATTGGAAAAGGATACTTTCATGGAAAAGGAAAATGAATTAAAGATTTGTGCTGAATCAGATAGCAGTTCCAAGAAATATCTTTTCAGATTATTTTATTCCTTAATTAGAAGATTTAATTTTCAAATCAGTCATATATCCAAGGAAAAAGAGATATAGAAGATAATAAGGAGATATATTAGAGAAAAGAGAAGAAAAGAGATATACCAGTGAAATACTCTCAGTGACGAAAATCATCATCTTCTACAGCAGCAAGTTTTCATTCCCTGAGAACATCAACAATCTTCTCTCAGTTTTCAACTGCTGGTTCTTAATCTTCAAAGAGAAACAATAATCTGAGAAACATTGTCTCTCAGATTCATCTGCTATCAAGGAAGACATTCTACATCCAAGAGAAAGCTCCATCCATTAACTGTCAAGAATTTCTATCAGACAGGGGGAGCTTTACAACAACAATCCACTAGTCTTCTCTCAGCTTGTTGACAGAGAAGAATCTCATAAACATTTTTGTTTACCCTCTTTATCCCATCTTGTGCGGGGTTCTAACTCCCTTCAATAGTTAACCCTTTGGTGGCAGGGAACCTGATCAAAAACATGTGGTTTGGTTTGAGCACCTGATCAAAAGCTCAGTGGTGTTTGGGCACCTGATCAAAAATCTCATTGGTGATAGGGCACCTGATAAAAAAACCTAGTGGATTCCTACCAAGTGTGGTAGAAGAGTAGATGTACCCAGTTTGATTGGGGAACTACTATAGATCCTTGTGTCTTCTATGATTGTGTTTTTCTTTCTGTACTGTGCTGTGCTGTGTTGTTCACTTATTTTGTTTTTATACTCACTCTGATACACACATACATATCACTATTTTAATTCCGCTATAAAAATAAGTTAAAAACTTTTAATACTCTATTCACCCCCCCCCCCCCTCTAGAGTAAATCTAAGATCTAAACCTCACTTTCACACCTGTCCTCGGAACTCATGAGCTCCTGCGTACTCTTACTGGATCTGAAGGAACCAGACCTTTATTTGGTCAGGTAGGGTTTAGGGAATCCGTCCCGTCGGACACGCAGTAAAACAACCTGGCCCTTAAACCTCTAGCACAGCCGAGTCAATGAACTGTTGTCGGCGTGACGACTAAGCCAGAATCGAAGACCCACCACATTCTATTCACATGCATTTGTGTATCAACTTTATGATCTAAGCCTCGATCTCGCAGGACTAACCAGCCATATGTCACATATTCACCGATTTTATTGCTTGCAGGACCAACCCGTCCATCAATACCGAGCCTACCGCTCCATGGACAGACTTGTCCATTTCACTCTATAAAGTACTAGTCACCTAAGATGTATGTGTATGATTCATTCATATTCCTAAACCATCTAGTCTTTTCTACTCTTTTGTTGATCTTAGATGCTTAGGGTGCATCTTGGACTTCCCGGGGTCTACCAGATGAATAAACTCCAGACCTTGGTCTTCTAGGAGTTGAATCACTCCCTTGATTTCTTCTGGAGCATGGGCAAACCATTCCTGACGATTTCATATCCCTCTTGAAGGTCTTTAGAGCTTTGGGGAGTCATTGTTGCTGTAGAAGAATGCGCTGGGACGGAAGAGGTTTGTCTCGGCGGCTAGGAAAGAAGGGTTGAGTACCTCTTACTGATTAAAGATTGTTTATTTATATCGCCTAAGTCTATGTTATAATTAACCCTAATAATTATATTTAATTGCTCTTATAATTGTAAGTGGAATTGGGTCAATTGGGGTTGCATTTAGACAAAGTATAATGAACCCATCCCGTCTCAGCGGAACAGCTGAGACGGCGACCTAAACGCTGGGACAGAGCACTATCAGCCGTTGGGATAGTTTTAGCAGTCTCAGTGGTTCCGCTGAGACTTTTCCCAACTGTCTCAGCGGCTCGGCTGAAACAGCCTTGTCTGTTTTAGCTGATCCTATTACCTTATCATTGAGCCTTGTGATGTCAAAATGTGCTGAGACCTAATCATGTCACTAGGAGTTGATGTGATAAGATTTTGAATCCTAACTTAACAAGTATAATAGCATAGAAGATTTGCAAGAAGGAATTATTCAATATTTAACATTCCTAGTTCAATTTTGAAAGAGTTAAATTTGGCTTCATTCAATGGCTTTGTAAAGATATCAGCAACTTGATTGTCAGTGGAGACAAATTCAAGGCAGATGTCTTTACATTCAACATATTCTCTTATAAAATGATATCTTATCTCTATATGCTTAGTCCTGCTATGAGAGACAGGATTCTCAGCAATAGAGATAGCACTGGATGAGTCACAATAAAGAGGAGACTCACTTACTGTACAACCCCGTATTCGCCGAGTGGTCCCACCCCAGACTCAAGGTCGCCAGAAGGAGAAATGGGAGGTACAAGTAAGCATTCGCATGAGCCGAAAGGGGCTTTCGCCCGAAGAGCATGAGCAAGCACTCGCTGGCGAGAAGGCTCTGGAGTGCGGATAGACGGGCGAGTGGCGGATCTAAGCCCCGCTCGCTTGGGGATCAGGAAGAGGCGAGTGGAGCCCCCGCGGACCACTCACCCATCGTAAGAGAATGGTACCTTCACGGACCACTCGCCCAAGGAGGCGAGTGGTGCCCTCAGGGACCACTCGCACAATGGGATTTGGAGGCTAAATGACCCAGATACCCATTGTGGGCTGCCAATAGCTCCTCAGAACAGCGGAGTTAGGCTGTTAGCAGACCAGTTTGGGGTGCGGTTAGCAAAACCAACAAGTGAATTTATGTTATTTGCAGTCCACGGCAAGAGAATCTATAAATAGACCCTTAAGGGCACCTTGGAGGAGATCAGATCTTTTGAGCTCCTTCCTCCAGGCAATTTTTGGAGTTGGCTGCTAGTGCCATCCAAGGTGCCCGACTGAGCATTGGTTTGGGAGGGGAAGCTCTCTAAGATCTTCCGGGTGTGTGGCGGGACCTCCTCGCTACAGCCTTGGTTCTGTTCCACATTTTCCATCCACGGTCAAGAGAGTTTAGTGAAGGAGAAGTAGGCGCAGGATACACCCCCCTGTGGGTCCGAACTCAGAGACCGGTTGATGGTTTCAACATTTTTGGTGCGGTGAGCGTGGACCGTAGCAAGTGCAAGAAAATCCCAAGTTGAGCTCGATGACAGGAGATGGAGGAAATGGTTCTGATCCAGGCCACTCGCAGCCACCAGCAACAATGGAGTGGCTGGAGATGTTCGAGAAGTTCAAGCGATAGGTCATGCAGAACATGCAGGTGGCTCTCGCCGGGAGAGGCAAGTGCGAGACACCTGTGGTTCCGGTGGTTCCGCCCCAGCAGATCGGCGAGAACGCTCCGGGCCAGCGGCTTGGGAAGGTGGTCGCGGCGGAAGCAAGCGCGCGAGAACTCCCAGGGCGGCAGTTGTTCAGCTGTCCAACGAGTGTAGAGGTGTGCGAGCTGACTTCGCGCGAGAGGACCACTGGAAGGGAGTCCCTTCTGCGAGTTGATCCTCTCGGCCCCGGTGCCAGAGGGGTTCAGAGGGCCGGAGATGTCCTACTATACCGGCAAAGATGACACAGTCCTACACCTACAGTGGTTTGAGGACATGGTCTCGATACTCACAATGACAGATGCCTTCTAGTGTCGGCTCTTTGCCACCACTCTGAAGGAGAAGGAGAGGGACTGGTTCCACCAGCTCCATGTGGGTTCCATCTACGCCTTCGAGGACTTACGTCGTAGCTTCAGGTTGCGCTTCTCAACGTCAAAAAAGAGGAAGAAGGATGCTGAGGCACTCTTTAAGATCAAGCAAGGGTCTGGGGAGTCGTTGGCCCATAATGTGGATAGGTTCCAAGAAGAGGTCCTGCTAGTCCAGGAGGTGTCGGGGTTCACCCTCCAGCTAGCCTTTATAGTGGGGCTGCGGGAGGGATTCTTCAAGATGGAAGCGGAAGGCCCCTCTATCCTTTGAGGAGATGATGGAGCGAGCAGCAGAGGAGATTGAGGGAGAGGCCGCCAATCCTGAGTTTGCCAAGAGGTTGGCAGGCTGAGCGAGCCAGAGGTAAGGCACCAGGAGGGAAGAAAAAGGGAAGAACCCAGAGGTCAGGGGTTTCGGGGGCAGCAGCGGGATTGGGGGTATCAGGAGCCCAATAACCGGCTAGCTTGGAGGCCCCAAGAAGGACCAGTGAGAGGTCAGGAAAGAAATCACCAACAAAGGTGGGAGGGGTGAGTCAATCATCCGGGATGGAGGCAGGGTCCCAGACCACCTCACCCCCCTCGAGAGCAGGCCATGGCGGTAGGCCGAGGAAGAGGAGGAAGAGGAAGAGGTGGAAGAGGGGGCAGGGTGGTGTTGCCCTACTGTGACTTTCATCAGGAAGAAGGTCACGCGACAGCCACCTGTCCGGAATTTCTGGAGATAAGGGGAAGAGGCCAACAACAACATCGGCCTGTGAGGATCGAAGAGGTGCTACTAGGAGATGAAGATGATAGATGCGAAGATAGGACGGACGTGGGAGCCAGGGGAGGGGTCTGGGTGATTCATGGGGGTGGGGTAGGAATAGAAGCAACTCGCAAGAGAAGCTTCCAGGCGATGTTCATGAGGACCGTCGCATCGACCTCCCAAACCCCACCCCCTTCAGAGAAGCTCACCTTCTCGGCAGAGGACATGCCAGATTTTGAAGACCCGTTCTGTGACGCCCTGGTGATCCAGGCGGCAATTGAAAACTTCACCGTCTCCCGGATTTTGGTGGACAACGGGAGTTCGGTGAATGTTATCTTCAAGAAGGCCTTTGGCGCGCTGGAGGTGGAAGCAAAGAGAGTGCAAGCCTCAGATGGACCCTTGTTTGGGTTCTCAGGGGAGAGAAAGGAAGTTGAGGGAGGAGTCGGC
This sequence comes from Dactylorhiza incarnata, assembly GCA_033032865.1. NCBI lineage: Eukaryota > Viridiplantae > Streptophyta > Magnoliopsida > Asparagales > Orchidaceae > Dactylorhiza > Dactylorhiza incarnata. The sequence goes on along the minus strand of JAWHQI010000420.1, from coordinate 807,902 downwards.
CTCCAGGTGACGTTGGGAGGGGTCCCAAGGAATTGCTGGTTCGTCATTGTTGATGCTCCGAGCAGCAACAACGTCATATTTGGACGCCCTCTCATCAGCACCTTCCGGTGCGTCCCCTCCTCCTTCCATCAATGCTTGAAGTTCCGCAGCGGAGGAGTTCAGGTCCGAATTCGGGGGGGATGCAAAGGTGGCGAGACAGTGTTATGTGACTGTCGTCAACACTATCTCTTGGATGGCGGAGGCAGAAAAGGTGTATAGGGATATGATGGGGCCGGAGGGGCCAAGTGGAGGTAGGAAGGAAGGAGAAGGAGAGAGCAGCATCCCAGGAGAGGAGAAGGAAGTGGCTCCGGAGGAGCGTGTCGAGCCGATGGAGGAAGAGGCTTCAGAGGATGAGAAGACCCTGCCCGTGGGGAGGGAGGAGAAGAGTAGATGGGAAGAGCCGGCCCGTCTTGAGGCGGCTGAGGAAGTGGTCGAGATGGAGGTCACAACCCAAGCGGGAAGAGTGGAAAAGGTGCGGATCAGCGGGGGTCTTGGCTCGGAGGGCAGGAAGAGGATGTTGGAATGCATCCAGAGGAACGTGGACATCTTTGCATGGAGCGCGGTGGACATGCCAGGCATCGATGCAGACGTTGCTTGCCACCGCCTCAACCTTGAGCCAGGAGCCCGCCCCATCAGGCAGAAGAGGAGGGCCATCGCTGACAAGCTGGAGGGACCGATCCGCGAGGAGGTGGAGAAGCTCCTCAAAGCAGGTCTTGTATCGGAGATCCAGTACCCAGGATGGGTCTCCAATGTCGTCATGGTAAAGAAGGGCGATGGCCGCTGGCGTATGTGTATCAATTTTTCTCTATTAAACAAAGTATGCCCTAAGGATTGTTATCCCTTGTCTCGAATCGACGCACTGGTTGACTCAGCCGTCGGTTTTTCTGTAATGTCTTTCCTAGATGCTTTTTCAGGTTATCATCAGATTAGGATGCATCCCCCCGGATGTCAAGGACGTCTCCTTCATCACAAGGGAAGGGTGTTATAGCTATAAGATGATGTCGTTCGGGCTAAAGAATGCAGGGGCAACTTACCAAAGAATGATGGACCGGGTCTTCCGGGAGCAAAGAGGGAGGAACTTGGAGGTTTATGTAGATGACCTCATGGTCAAGAGCAAGCGCATGAGCTCTCACCTCCACGACCTCGAAGAGACCTTTGCAACTCTGCGCAAGTATAAGATGAGGCTAAACCCCCTGAAGTGTGTATTCGGAGCCAGCAAGGGGAAGTTTCTAGGACATCTCCTTACCCCAGCAGGGGTAGAGCCAAATCCGGACAAGGTCAAAGCCATAATGGAGTTGAAGTCGCCGCGAAATGCTAAGGAAGTTCAACGTCTAACCGGAAAGCCCGCGTGGTTGAGCAGGTTTCTCTCCCGGGCCGGAGAGAAATGCTCCCCCTTCTTCAAGGTGTTGCGGGGTAACCAGAAGTTCGAATGGACAGGGGAGTGTGAGGAGGCCTTCCGGGCCCTGAAAAGCCAGCTCACCAAAGCTCCGCTACTCCAAGGTCCTAAGGAGGAGGAGAACCTATCCTTGTATTTAGGGGTCGGGGATGAAGCCGTAAGCTCCGTCCTGGTCTGGGAAGAGGGCAAGAAGCAGTTGCCCGTTTACTATGTGAGCAGGGTCTTGAAGAAGGCAGAACTCCGATACCCGATTTTGGAGAAGCTGGCCTTCGCTCTGGTCATCTCGGCTAGGAAGCTCAGGCCATATTTCTAGGCCCACTCGATCCAAGTTGTGATGGACCATCCTCTTCGCAAGATCTTTGAGGGGGTGGAGCACTCCGGAAGGCTCGCAAAATGGTCAGTGGAGTTAAGTGAATTCGACATCACCTTTGTCCCCCGATTGTTGATGAAGGCTCAAGCGGTCGCGGATTTCATGGCAGACTGCATAATCAAAATGGAGGAAGATCAGGCTCCTTGTCATGTCCCTTGGAAGCTGTTGGTCGATGGGGAATCAGGCAAGAACTCCTTAGGGGGAGGGGTGGTGTTGGTGTGCCCTCATGGAATGAAAATTGAACAAACTCTGGTAATACATTTCCCCATCACAAACAATCAGGCAGAATACGAGGCAGTGATTGTCGGCCTACGTCTGGCTCAGGAGTTGGGGGTTCATGCGTGGAAGTCCTCACAGACTCAATGGTGATAGCCTCGCAAATCAAGGGTGAGTTCGAGGCAAGGGATCCCACACTCATGAGATATTTGGCCAAAGTAAGGGGTCTCATCGGTGCATTCAAGACCTTCTCCATCAGGCACATACCAAGGGAAGAAAGCGTCCAGGCAGATCAGCTGGCCAAGTCCGGCCCTCGGGTCGGAGGAACCTTGACAGATCTATTTTGCCCTTTGATTGAGGAAGGGGAGCTCATGGACATAGAGCAACGCCGCTCGTGGAAGGATCCTTTCATGACCTTTCTGGCAACGTGAGAGTTTCCAGAAGAGGTCCCAGATCAAAGACGTTTTCGATATAATTCCGCCCACTACGTGCTTCATGAAGGGGACTTGTATCGGAAAACCCTCTCCGGTCTCTTGGCAAGATGTGTCTCGGAGGAAGAAGCCCCGAGGGTCCTAGAGAAGGTTCATTCCGGCGAATGTGGCAGTCACTCGGGGAGCAGGATGTTGAAAGCAAGGATAATGAGGCAAGGATACTTTTGGCCGACCCTGAGCAGGGATGTGGCGGCATTCGCCAAACAATGTCGAAAGTGCCAGCTGTTCGCCCCACTTCAACTTTTGCCAGCTCAGAGGCTAAGGAGCATCACCGCGCCTTGACCCTTCGCCATTTGGGGGATGGACCTGGTAGGACCTTTTCCTCAGGCCAGCGGTCAGAGAAGATTCCTCCTGGTCATGATCAACTACTTCTCGAAGTGGTTGGATGTTAAGGCATTAGCTAAGGTGACCTTCCAGGTCATCCGCAACATCACATGGGGAGAGATTATCTGTCGGCATGGGCTCCCACAAGCCATAGTCACAGATAACGGTCTGCAGTTCGCCAGCGAGGAGTTCATAGGCTTCTGCAGCCAGCTGGGGATATACCTCAGGTTCGCATCCGTCCACCACCCTAGGAGCAATGGGCAGGTGGAGGCAGCAAACAAGGTTATAGTGAACCTGCTCAAGAAAAGGTGGAGAACTTGAAGGGGAATTGGGTGGAGCAGCTCCCATCGGTCCTATGGGCTATAAGGACTACTCCCAACACCGCCACTGGTGAGACCCCCTTCAAGCTCTCTCATGGTTGCGAGGCCGTCATTCCCGTGGAATTTGAAGTCAAGACAACGCGGGTAGGGGCCGCCTCAGATGGTGATGAAGAATGGAGAACAGGAAACGAGGAGGAGCTGCGGCTCTCCTTGGACCTGATCGAAGAAGTCCGAGATCTCGCCGCCATTCGTCAAGAAGAAGTCAAGCGGCGGATGGCCAAATACTTCGACAAATATGTCAGGGTCAAACAATTCAAGAAGGGAGACCTTGTGTTAAAGAAGGTCGACGCGGCCGGAAGGTCTGCCGCGGTAGGAAAGCTCAATCACAATTGGGAGGGCCCCTACGTCGTGGAAGAGGCATTGAAGTCAGGGGGGTACCGCCTCCAAAATATGGAGGGAGAGTCCCTCAATCACACGTGGAGTGGTGATGACTTAAAGCATTTCTATCCCTAAGTCCATGTAACGAGAATACTTTTACTTTACAACTTAGTTTTTGTTGGAAACTTAGCTTTTGATTTGAGTTAGGATTCATATTTAAGATTTAAGTTTCCATCTTAAAACACATCATAACTTAGATCAATTTCCTTAAGTAAGAAAACTAAGAAAACATCAATTAAATATAATGCGATCGAATCGGAGAAAATACAAGAAAATAATATAAGCTCTCTGCGTTCGACGAATGTCGAACGGCGCTCGACAAATTCAAGCCAGCCAACGCTCGACAAATTTCTATCAGAACAGCGCTCGACGAATTCAGTCAGAATAATCTCAGCGGCCAGGCATTCTCTGAACTGCGCTCGACAAATTCAAGCCAGACAGCGGTCGACAAATCTCCTTCAGAATGGCGCTCTACGAAAAATGTTGTCAGGAATATTCTTATTATACAGCTGGACTAACATTATTATATGCATGCTTTTCTGATATAGCCGTTGCAGGCAATAAAGTATAGTCGTTTGCAGAAGAGTCAAAGACGGAAACTCCTCTTCCCAAGGAATCAAATTAAAGAGATTTTATCTCTTTCCTTATTCCCAGCAAGAATTCAAAAAGCCTTCTCCGGATTATATATATTAAGAGAAGAGCAGAAAATACAGAGATGTAGACAGAGAGAAATAGGAATACAGATAGAGAACACACAGATACAAAAACAAGCAGATCTATCTTTGTATATCTTCTTTTTGCTAACATCTTCTTGCAGATCACATATATCCTGAGACACCAATCACAACCATTTGCTCAGGATCATCACTGCATAAGAAGAAAGGATTGTTTGTACAATCAAGAGAAGAGGACTCCAAAACTATCATCAATTTACATCAGACAGGGGGAGCTCTTCAACATCTTCATCAAGATCCATTCAACTTCAAATCAGGATCTTCAAGAGTCTTCTCATAGAGAGAAGAACAACAAACCTTTCTGTTTTTCCTTTTATTCCTTTCCACCTCTTGTACAGGGTTATAACTCCCTTCAAAAGTTAACTCCCAGTGACAGGGCACCTTAGTAAAAACCTGCATCTTGGTTAGAGCACCTTATCAACAGCTCACCCGGTGTGTGGATACCTTATCAAAATCACCTTGGTGTGAGGGCACCTTATCAACAACCTCCTAGTGGATTCCTACCAGTGGGTAGAAGAGTAGACGTGCCCAAATTTTTTTGGGGAACTACTATATTTCTCTGTGTCATCTGGATTGCTTCTTGTTTGTTTGTTTTATTTCCTGTGCTGTGTTTATTTCTATGCACTTCTACTGTTTGTGTTTATTACTCAGCAAACTCATCTATATATATTTATATATCATTTATTTTGGAAGTAAAACTTAAACAAGAGTTTTAACAGATATAATAAGAACTAGACTCTCCTTTCAATTGGTATCAGAGGAAGTTGATTTTTCACACAGGCTAACACCTGAAATCACAAAGATCACCTTAGTTCTTATTCTTTTTAAAAGAGTTTTTCCAAATGACACTATCAAATTATTCTATTTCAGATCCACCTTTATGCAATTTGGATACTTTTGATTTATGGCAATTTAGAATTAAATTATTAATGAATGTCATAGATGAAGATATATATTAATCTGTTTTGACAGGAACTACATCTTCAACTTCTTCATCTGATGATCAGGAAAGGCTGAAAAGTGCTGATGCCATAGCCATGGAGATATTGGCTAAATCAATGTCTGATGACATTCTTCTTACAGTGGCTGACTGCACTTCAGCAAGAAGCATTTGGAACTCCCTCTCTAGGATGGTAAATGAACCATCTTCTTCCTCTTTCACTAATATTATTTTTGATACAGAACCATCAGTTAATCTAAGTGAAGAAGAAGAAGAACACAGAGCTGGAGCTTTCTGCATGATGGCCATATATGGTTCATACCAAAATCCAGATGCAAAAGCTGAAACAGAGAAGGTAAATGAGGTAATTTTAATTCTCAACTCTACCTCTACAAATTACAAATCTGTCTTTAATATAACATTTGCAGATTCAAAAAAATCAAACAAAGAAATTAAAGAGAAGTTAACAAATATAAACTACTTAACTTCTGAAGATAATAAGTCTGAAGAAAATTCAAAAGCAAAAAAAATTCAATTAAGGCTAAATTGTTTAATGATTATCAAGAAAAATTTAAAATAATATCAAACATATATTTTAATGACTACAATGGAAAACTTTCAATTGGTATCAAAAATCAGATTTTAAAGTTCTTAAAACATATATTTCCAAAAGAACTCTCAAATGGTATCAAAAAGTTTTACACCATTAAACTTCATTCCTAAATTAAATAGCAAACATAAAATTCATTTGAATGTTTTTATCATTAAAAACAATGTCAGATAACTTCAATGTTCTTACAGACCTTCTCCAAATTATGTTGAGCATTCTACTGTAGTTGCATTGATTAGAAATAATCAGAGCACTGAGTGTGAGTCTCTTCTGATAAGGGGATTCTTAAGAAGGAAGGTATCAGACAAATTTTTTTTTCATTCCTTAGAATCCATTAAAGGTTGCTGCAATTGAAAATTTTAATTAAGAACTTAAGAAATCAAAATTCATCAAAAACCGTATAAATTAAAATAAGATTACCAAGCCACTAGTTTTGATTTGGATTATGATCCCAACTCAAATAGGAGGAGATTTTTGGAACCTTAGCTTTTGATTTGAGTTAGGATTCATATTTAAGATTTAAGTTTCCATCTTAAAACACATCATAACTTAGATCAATTTCCTTAAGTAAGAAAACTAAGAAAACATCAATTAAATATAATGCGATCGAATCGGAGAAAATATAAGAAAATAATATAGGCTCTCTGTGTTCGACGAATGTCGAACGTCGCTCGACAAATTCAAGCCAGCCAGCGCTCGACAAATTTCTATCAGAACAGCGGTCGACGAATTCAGTCAGAATAATCTCAGCGGCCAGGCATTCTCTGAACGGCGCTCGACAAATTCAAGCCAACCAGCGGTCGACAAATCTCCTTCGGAACAGCGCTCGACGAAAAATGTTGTCAGGAATATTCTTATTATACATCTGGACTAACATTATTATATGCATGCTTTTCTGATATAGCCGTTGCAGGCAATAAAGTTTATAGCTGTTTGCAGAAGAGTCAAAGACGGAAACTCCTCTTCCCAAGGAATCAAATTAAAGAGATTTTATCTCTTTCCTTATTGCCAGCAAGAATTCAAAAAGCCTTCTCCGGATTATATATATTAAGAGAAGAGCAGAAATTACAGAGATGTAGACAGAGAGAAATAGGAATATAGATAGAGAACACATAGATACAAAAAGAAGCAGATCTATCTTTCTATATCTTCTTTTTGCTAACATCTTCTTGTAGATCACATATATCCTGAGACACCAATCACAACCATTTGCTCAGGATCATCATTGCATAAGAAGAAATGAGTGTCTGTACAATCAAGAGAAGAGGACTCTAGAACTGTCATCAATTTACATCAGACAAGGGGAGCTCTTCAACATCTTCATCAAGATCCATTCAACTTCAAATCAGGATCTTCAAGAGTCTTCTCATACAGAGAAGAACAACAAACATTTCTGTTTTTCCTTTTATTCCTTTCCACCTCTTGTACAGGGTTATAACCCCTTCAAAAGTTAACTCCCGGTGACAGGGCACCTTAGCAAAAACATGCATCTTGGATAGAGCACTTTATCAACAGCTCACCTGGTGTGTGGACACCTTATCAAAATCACCTTGGTGTGAGGGCACCTTTTCAACAACCTCCTAGTGGATTCCTACCAGTTGTTAGAAGAGTAGACGTACCCAGATTTTTTTTGGGAACTACTATATTTCTCTGTATCATCTGAATTGCTTCTTGTTTGTTTGTTTTATTTCCTGTGCTGTGTTTATTTCTATGCACTTCTACTGTTTGTGTTTATTACTCAGCAAACTCATATATATATATTTATATATATCATTTATTTTGGAAGTAAAACTTAAACAAGAGTCTTAAAAGATATAATAAGAACTAGACTCTCCTTTCAGTTTTTTATATATACATATGTGGTATGATGGCTCACGTAATAATGAAAAAAGTTTCAAAGGTTGGCCCGGAGCAGACCCGCTGTCCAGGCTCTCACCTAGCTGGCAGGGCCGAAGGCTCACTCGGTGGCAGGTTCTAAAGTTTCAAAGGTTGGCCCGGATCAGACCCGCTGTCCAGGCTCTCACCTAGCTAGCAGGGCCGAAGGCTCACTCGGTGGCAGGTTCTAAAGTTTCAAGGGTTGGCTCCGAGCAGACCCGGTGTCCAGGCTCTCACCTAGCTGGCAGGGTTGAAGGCTCACTCGGTGGCAGGTTCTAAAGTTTCAAGGGTTGGCCCCGAGCAGACCCGCTGTCCAGGCTCTCACCTAGCTGGCAGGGCCGAAGGCTCACTCGGTGGCAGGTTCTAAAGTTTCAAAGGTTGGCCCCGAGCAGACCCGGTATCCAGGCTCTCACCTAGCTGGAAGGGCCGAAGGCTCACTCAGTGGCAGGTTATAAAGTTTCAAAGGTTGCCCCCGAGTAGACCCGCTGTCCAGGCACTCACCTAGCTGGCAGGGCCGAAGGCTCACTCGGTGGCAGGTCCTAAAGTTTCAAAGGTTGGCCCCGATCAGACCCGCTATTCAGGCTCTCACCTAGCTGGCAGGGCCGAAGGCTCACTCGGTGGCAGGTTCTAAAGTTTCAAAGGTTGGCCCTGAGCAGAACCGTTGTCCAGACTCTCACCTAGCTGGCAGGGCTGAAGGCTCACTCGGTGGCAGGTTCTAAAGTTTCAAAGGTTGGCCCCGAGCAGACCCGCTGTCCGGGCTCGCACCTAGCTGGCAGGGCCGAAGGCTCACTCAGTGGCAGGTCCTAAAGTTTCAAAGGTTGGCCCCGAGCAGACCCGGTGTCCAGGCTCTCACCTAGCTGGCAGGGCCGAAGGCTCACTCGGTGGCAGGTTCTAAAGTTTCACAGGTTAGCCCCGAGCAGACCCACTGTCCAGGCTCTCACCTAGCTGGCAGGGCCGAAGGCTCACTCGGTGGCAGGTTCTAAAGTTTCAAAGGTTGGCCCCGAGAAGATACGCTGTCCAGGCTCTCACCTAGCTGAAGGACCGAAGGCTCACTCGGTGGCAGGTTCTAAAGTTTCAAAGGTTGGCCCCCAGCAGACCCGCTGTCCAGGCTCTCACCTAGCTGGCAGGGTTGAAGGCTCACTCGGTGGCAGGTTCTAAAGTTTCAAAGGTTGGCCCCGAGCAGACCCGCTGTCCAGACACTCACCTAGCTGGCAGGGCCGAAGGCTCACTCGGTGGCAGGTTCTAAAGTTTCAAAGGTTGGCCCCGAGCAGACCCGCTGTCCAGGCTCTCACCTATCTGGCAGGGCCGAAGGCTCACTCGGTGGCAGGTTCTAAAGTTTCAAAGGTTGGCCCAGAGCAGACGCGCTGTCCAGGCTCTCACCTAGCTGGTAGGGCCGAAGGCTCACTCGGTGGCAGGTTCTATTGTTTCAAAGGTTAGCCCCGAGCAGAACCGCTGTCCAGGCTCTAACCTAGCTGGCAGGGCCGAAGGCTCACTCGGTGGCAGGTTCTAAAGTTTCAAAGGTTGGCCCCGAGCAGACCCGCTGTCCAGGCTCTCACCTAGCTGGCAGGGCCGAAAGCTCACTAGGTGGCAGGTTCTAAAGTTTCAAAGGCTTGCCCCGAGCAGACCCGCTGTCTAGGCTCTCACCTAGCTGGCAGGGCCGAAGGCTCACTCGGTGGCAGGTTCTAAAGTTTCAAAGGTTAGCCCGAGCAGACCCACTATCCAGGGTCTCACCTAGCTGGCAGGGCCGAAGGCTCACTCAGTGGCAGGTTCTAAAGTTTCAAAGGTTGGCCCCTAGCAGACCCGCTGTCCAGGCTCCCACCTAGCTGGCAGGGCCGAAGGATCACTCGGTGGCTGGTTCTAAAGTTTCAAAGGTTGACCCCGAGCAGACCCGCTGTCCAGGCTCTCGCCTAGCTGGCATGGCCGAGGCTCACTCGGTGGCAGGTTCTACAGTTTCAAAGTTTGGCCCCGAGCACACCCACTGTACAGGCTCTCAACCAGCTAGCAGGGCAGAAGGCTTACTCGGTGGCAGGTTCTAAAGTTTCAAAGGTTGGCCCTGAGCAGACCCACTGTCCAGGCTCTCACCTAGCTGGCAGGGCTGAAGGCTCACTCGGTGGCATATTCTAAAGTTTCAAAGGTTGGCCCCGAGCAGACCCACAGTCCAGGCTCTCACCTAGCTGGCAGGGCCGAAGGCTCACTTGGTGGCAGGTTCTAAAGTTTCAAAGGTTGGCCCCGAGCAGACCCGCTGTCCAGGCTCTCACCTAGCTGGCAGGGCCGAAGGCTCACTCGGTGGCAGGTTCTAAAGTTTCAAAGGTTGTCCCGGAGCAGACCCACTGTCCAGGCTCTCACCTAGCTGGCAGGGCCGAAGGCTCACTCGGTGGCAGGTTCTAAAGTTTCAAAGGTTGGCCCCGAGCAGACCCGCTGTCCAGGCTCTCACCTAGCTGGCAGGGCCGAAGGATCACTCGGTGGCAGGTTCTAAAGTTTCAAAGGTTGGCCCCGAGCAGACCCGTTGTCCAGGCTCTCACCTAGCTGGCAGGGCCGAAGGCTCACTCGGTGGCAGATTCTAAAGTTTCAAAGGTTGGACCCGAGCAGACCCGGTGTCCAGGCTCTCACGTAGCTGGCAGGGCCGAAGGCTCACTCGGTGGATGGTTCTAATGTTTCAAAGGTTGGCCCAGAGCAGACCCACTGTCCAGGCTCTCACCTAGCTGGCAGGGCCGAAGGCTCACTCGGTGGCAGGTTCAAAAGTTTTAAAGGTTGGCCCCGAGCAGACCCGTTATCCAGGCTCTCACCTAGCTGGCAGGGCCGAAGGCTCACTCGGTGGCAGGTTCTAAAGTTTCAATGGTTGGCCCCGAGCAGACCCGCTTTCCAGGCTCTCACCTAGCTGGCAGGGTCGAAGGCTCACTCGGTGGCAGGTTCTAAAGTTTCAAAGGTTGGCCCCGAGCAGACCGGCTGTCCAGGCTCTCACCTAGCTGGCATGGCCGAAGGCTCACTTGGTGGCAGGTTCTAAAGATTCAAAGGTTGGCCTCGAGCAGACCCGGTGTCCAGGCTCTCACCTAGATGGCAGGGCCGAAGGCTCACTCGGTGGCAGGTTCTAAAGTTTCAGAGGTTGGCCCCGAGCAGACCCGCTGTCCAGGCTCGCACCTAGCTGGCAGGGCCGAAGGCTCACTCGGTGGCAGGTTCTATAGTTTCAAAGGTTGGCCCCGAGCAGACCCGGTGTTCAGGCTCTCACCTAGCTGGCAGGGCCGAAGGCTCACTCGGTGGCAGGTTCTAAAGTTTAAAAAGTTGGCCCCGAGCAGACCCGCTGTCCAGGCTCTCACCTAGCTGGCAGTGCCGAAGGCTCACTCGGTGGCAGGTTCTAAAGTTTCAAAGGTTGGCCCCGAGCAGACCCGCAGTCCAGGCTCTCACCTAGCTGGCAGGGCCGAAGGCTCACTCGGTGGCAGGTTCAAAAGTTTCAAAGGTTGGCCCCGAGCAGACCCGCTGTCCAGGCTCTCACCTAGCTGGCAGGGTCGAAGGCTCACTCGGTGGCAGGTTCTAAAGTTTCAAAGGTTTGCCCCGAGCAGACCCGCTGTACAGGCACTCACCTAGCTGGCAGGGCCGAAGGCTCACTCGGTGGCAGGTTCTAAAGTTTCAAAGGTTGGCCCCGAGCAGACCCGCTGTCCAGGCTCTCACCTATCTGGCAGGGCCGAAGACTCACTCGGTGGCAAGTTCTAAAGTTTCAAAGGTTGGCCTCGAGCAGACCCGTTGTCCAGGCTCTAACCTAGCTGGCAGGGCCGAAGGCTGACACGGTGGCAGGTTCTAAAGTTTCAAAGGTTGGCCCGGAGCAGACCCGCTGTCCAGGCTCTCACCTAGCTGGCAGGGCCGAAGGCTCACTCGGTGGCAGGTTCTAAAGTTTCAAAGGTTGGCCCCGAGCAGACCCGTTGTCCAGGCTCCCACCTAGCTGGCATGGTCGAAGGCTCACTCGGTGGCAGGTTCTAAAGTTTCAAAGGTTGGCCCCGAGCAGACCCGCTGTCCGGGCTCTCACCTAGCTGGCAGGGCCGAAGGCTTACTCGGTGGCAGGTTCTAAAGTTTCAAAGGTTGGCCCCGAGCAGACCCGCTGTCCAGGCTCTCACCTAGCTGGCAGGGCCGAAGGCTCACTCGGTGGCAGGTTCTAAAGTTTCAAAGGTTGGCCCCGAGCAGACCCACAGTCCAGGCTCTCACCTAGCTAGCAGGGTCGAAGGCTCACTCGGTGGCAGGTTCTAAAGTTTCATAGGTTGGCCCCGAGCAGACCCGCTGTCCAGGCTCCCACCTAGCTGGCATGGCCGAAGGCTCACTCGGTGGAAGGTTCTAAAGTTTCAAAGGTTGGCCCCGAGCAGACCCGCTGTCCGGGCTCTCACATAGCTGGCAGGTCCGAAGGCTCACTCGGTGGCAGGTTCTATAGTTTCAAAGGTTGGCCTCGAGCAGACCCGGTGTCCAGGCTCTCACCTAGATGGCAGGGCCGAAGGCTCACTCAGTGGCAGGTTCTAAAGTTTCAAAGGTTGCCCACGAGCAGACCCGCTGTCCAGGCTCTCACCTAGCTGGCAGGGCCGAAGGCTCACTCGGTGGAAGGTTCTAAAGTTTCAAAGGTTGGCCCCGAGCAGACCCGCTATCCAGGCTCTCACCTAGCTGGCAGGGCCGAAGGCTCACTCGGTGGCAGGTTCTAAAGTTTCAAAGGTTGACCCTGAGCAGACCCGCTATCCAGACTCTCACCTAGCTGGCAGGGCCGAAGGCTCACTCGGTGGCAGGTTCTAAAGTTTCAGAGGTTGGCCCCGAGCAGACCCGCTGTCCAGGCTCGCACCTAGCTGGCAGGGCCGAAGGCTCACTCAGTGGCAGGTTCTAAAGTTTCAAAGGTTGGCCCCGAGCAGACCCGGTGTTCAGGCTCTCACCTAGCTGGCAGGGCCGAAGGCTCACTCGGTGGCAGGTTCTAAAGTTTCAAAGGTTGGCCCCGAGCAGACCCGCTGTCCAGGCTCTCACCTAGCTGGCAGGGCCGAAGGCTCACTCGGTGGCAGGTTCTAAAGTTTCAAAGTTTGGCCCCGAGCAGACCCGGAGTCCAGGCTCTCACCTAGCTGGCAGGGCCGAAGGCTCACTCGGTGGCAGGTTCTAAAGTTTCAAAGGTTGGCCCCGAGCAGACCCGCTGTTCAGGCTCTCACCTAGCTGGCAGGGTCGAAGGCTCACTCGGTGGCAGGTTCTAAAGTTTCAAAGGTTGGCCCCGAGCAGACCCGCTGTCCAGGCACTCACCTAGCTGGCAGGGCCGAAGGCTCACTCGGTGGCAGGTTCTAAAGTTTCAAAGGTTGGCCCCGAGCAGACCCGCTGTCCAGGCTCTCACCTATCTGGCAGGGCCGAAGACTCACTCGGTGGCAGGTTCTAAAGTTTCAAAGGTTGGCCTCGAGCAGACCCGTTGTCCAGGCTCTCATCTAGCTGGCAGGGTCGAAGGCTGACTCGGTGGTAGGTTCTAAAGTTTCAAAGGTTGGCCCGGAGCAGACCCGTGTCCAAGCTCTCACCTAGCTGGCCGGGCCGAAGGCTCACTCGGTGGCAGGTTCTAAAGTTTCAAAGGTTGGCCCCGAGCAGACCCGTTGTCCAGGCTCCCACCTAGCTGGCATGGTCGAAGGCTCACTCGGTGGCAGGTTCTAAAGTTTCAAAGGTTGCCCCCGAGTAGACCCGCTGTCCAGGCACTCACCTAGCTGGCAGGGCCGAAGCCTCACTCGGTGGCAGGTCCTAAAGTTTCAAAGGTTGGCCCCGATCAGACCCGCTATTCAGGCTCTCACCTAGCTGGCAGGGCCGAAGGCTCACTCGGTGGCAGGTTCTAAAGTTTCAAAGGTTGGCCCTGAGCAGACCCGTTGTCCAGACTCTCACCTAGCTGGCAGGGCTGAAGGCTCACTCGGTGGCAGGTTCTAAAGTTTCAAAGGTTGGCCCTGAGCAGACCCGCTGTCCGGGCTCGCACCTAGCTGGCAGGGCCGAAGGCTCACTCAGTGGCAGGTCCTAAAGTTTCAAAGGTTGGCCCCGAGCAGACCCGGTGTCCAGGCTCTCACCTAGCTGGCAGGGCCGAAGGCTCACTCGGTGGCAGGTTCTAAAGTTTCAAAGGTTAGCCCCGAGCAGACCCACTGTCCAGGCTCTCACCTAGCTGGCAGGGCCGAAGGTTCACTCGGTGGCAGGTTCTAAAGTTTCAAAGGTTGGCCCCGAGAAGATACGCTGTCCAGGCTCTCACCTAGCTGGAAGGACCGAAGGCTCACTCGGTGGCAGGTTCTAAAGTTTCAAAGGTTGGCCCCCAGCAGACCCGTTGTCCAGGCTCTCACCTAGCTGGCAGGGTTGAAGGCTCACTCGGTGGCAGGTTCTAAAGTTTCAAAGGTTGGCCCCGAGCAGACCCGCTGTCCAGACACTCACCTAGCTGGCAGGGCCGAAGGCTCACTCGGTGGCAGGTTCTAAAGTTTCAAAGGTTGGCCCCGAGCAGACCCGCTGTCCAGGCTCTCACCTATCCGGCAGGGCCGAAGGCTCACTCGGTGGCAGGTTCTAAAGTTTCAAAGGTTGGCCCAGAGCAGACCCGCTGTCCAGGCTCTCACCTAGCTGGTAGGGCCGAAGGCTCACTCGGTGGCAGGTTCTATTGTTTCAAAGGTTAGCCCCGAGCAGAACCGCTGTCCAGGCTCTAACCTAGCTGGCAGGGCCGAAGGCTCACTCGGTGGCAGGTTCTAAAGTTTCAAAGGTTGGCCCAGAGCAGACCCGCTGTCCAGGCTCTCACCTAGCTGGCAGGGCCGAAAGCTCACTAGGTGGCAGGTTCTAAAGTTTCAAAGGCTTGCCCCGAGCAGACCCGCTGTCTAGGCTCTCAACTAGCTGGCAGGGCCGAAGGCTCACTCGGTGGCAGGTTCTAAAGTTTCAAAGGTTGGCCCGAGCAGACCCACTATCCAGGGTCTCACCTAGCTGGCAGGGCCGAAGGCTCACTTAGTGGCAGGTTCTAAAGTTTCAAAGGTTGGCCCCTAGCAGACCCGCTGTCCAGGCTCCCACCTAGCTGGCAGGGCCGAAGGCTCACTCGGTGGCTGGTTCTAAAGTTTCAAAGGTTGACCCCGAGCAGACCCGCTATCCAGGCTCTCGCCTAGCTGGCATGGCCGAGGCTCACTCGGTGGCAGGTTCTACAGTTTCAAAGTTTGGCCCCGAGCACACCCACTGTCCAGGCTCTCAACCAGCTAGCAGGGCAGAAGGCTTACTCGGTGGCAGGTTCTAAAGTTTCAAAGGTTGGCCCTGAGCAGACCCACTGTCCAGGCTCTCACCTAGCTGGCAGGGCTGAAGGCTCACTCGGTGGCATATTCTAAAGTTTCAAAGGTTGGCCCCGAGCAGACCCACAGTCCAGGCTCTCACCTAGCTGGCAGGGCCGAAGGCTCACTCGGTGGCTGGTTCTAAAGTTTCAAAGGTTGGCCCCGAGCAGACCCGCTGTCCAGGCTCTCACCTAGCTGGCAGGGCCGAAGGCTCACTCGGTGGCAGGTTCTAAAGTTTCAAAGGTTGTCCCGGAGCAGACCCACTGTCCAGGCTCTCACCTAGCTGGCAGGGCCGAAGGTTCACTCGGTGGCAGGTTCTAAAGTTTCAAAGGTTGGCCCCGAGCAGACCCGCTGTCCAGGCTCTCACCAAGCTGGCAGGGCCGAAGGCTCACTCGGTGGCTGATGAGTCCTGATCATATACACATTTATGGACTCATCCGGGCCGTTATTTTGTCAATATCACGCACTTTAGCCTTATTATAGTCTATATTTGATAACCCATGCTAGGTGCACTTTTGGGCCCACTTTGGTGTGTTTTCGTGTGTATTATCTTTAGTAGTATTCATATGTTGTTAAGTGCCACTTTCAGTGGCTAGATCTGTGTTTGTGCTGGAATAGGAGGCGTGCAAGTGTTTCCGGTGCAATTCTGCACAGGAACACTGCGCACGATCACTTGTTCTAGTGCGCACGACCACCGGTCGTGCGCCACTAATCGTGCGCACTTAACCCTTTTTCACGAGTTCTGTCTGGTGCAGTGCGCACGACCATCGACTCCAGTGCGCACGACCATCGGTCGTGCGCCACTGCTCGTGCGCATTGACCATTAAATTTCTGAGTTCTGTTTGCTGTAGTGCGCACGACCATCAACTCTAGTGCGCACGACCACCGGTCGTGCGCCACTGGTCGTGCGAACATTGTATTTTATAATTTCGTCTCTTGCAGGTTCTGTCCAGGCAGTGCGCACGATCGCAGAATTCCAGTGCGCACGACCACTGGTCGTGCGCCAATGATCGTGCGCAGTATTCAATCCAGCGCCTATATAATAACCTGATCGCGAATTAGGTCTGGAGACACAATTTGGCTCCGTTCCGTCCGCCGTTTTCGCCGTTTTCAGAGGGATTTCATCCCCTAGGCCTCCTCCATCATCCAAGGGCTTGAAAGAAGGGTTCCTACACTCACTTTGATCGCTAATGAAGAGGTTCTTCGCTTGAGACGTGGCCGGATGGTAAATCGCTGGAGAAGACGGGTTCATTGGGAGGTGTGACAGCCCTCCTCTACCCCGGACGCAGTTGGGACCGAGCTAGGACGCGGATTGACAACCCGGTGCTTCCTACCGTGAATCTACAACGAGACTCCGGATTCGGTCGTATCTCTCGCCCTTTTCCCTCTACTTATGTGGTTATAGTGTTGTATTCTCTTTATATCGATGATGAACGCTATGAATGATGTTTAAGATTGCTTATTTCATGATTATGAAATCATTTTGTTCATTTGTGTTAATGAGGTGCGCCCCGATCGATTTTCCGCTCCATTACCATGTCCGGTGCCGCACTAGCAATTGCTAGTGGCGTGCTTGTTGAAGAGGTGTTTGCGACCCTCAATTCGTCAGCCTTCTCGCCCATCCGCCCTTTCGACGCAGCGCGCTCAAGGCCTGCCTAGTCTCCATCCCGCCAATCGAAGCATTGCATAGCGGCATTGCATAGGAGTAGGCATAGTATTTTATTTAGTTACTTGCAAACCAAACCACCCATTCATTGTAGCATCGACCAAGGACTTCGATCTCAAGTCCTTCCTCGAAACCTAACTCCACCTTACTGTGCTCCTCAAGAGACCGACACTCGGGGATTTTCCCCATTATTATTACTTGCGCGACCGGTGCACTTGCCGAAACTGTCGCATCAAGTTTTTGGCGCCGTTGCCGGGGAATACAGTCGTGTGAGTTTTCTGGAGAGGGAGAATCTGAGAGAGAAGCCCTTTCATTTGTAAATTGCATCCTTTAAATTTTATTTCTGTTCTTTTTATTCTGCTTCCTTATTTAGTATTAGGTTGCTTTAGTAATTTCTGTTTGGTATAGTGTCTGCATAATAGCATTCTTATCTTGAATCGTATTATTTTTACACTATGTGGGCACATCTCAATATTCGTTGCCGTTGGTGTAGAGATAACTCTCACTCTAGTGATGAATGCCCTACGGAGAATAGTAGGCATAGTTCCTGCAGCCCAGCATATGGAGCACCGACTTCATCTGGTACTTCATATGGTGCGCGTAAGTCTTATGGCTACTCTGCTGAGCCTTTACCGTCATACTTCTTTTCGGCTCCAGCCCCCGCTGTGCCAAAGAAGCCCGCTAGGCAGTGCCAGTTTTGTCGGAGCACAGATCATGCCCTGAAGGATTGTGCTGTTTTTCGTCGCCAATTGGATGAGGATGACGAGCCGGATATCAGGATCGTCCCGAATCCTAACTCTGGCGGCACACCTTCAACATCCGGTTTTGTGTCATTGCCACCTTCACATCTTGAAGGGTATGGCGTTGACACAGTCACCAGATGTGTGGCTGATTTGGGCACCGACATTGCTGAGTCTATTCTCCCAGTGCATCCACCACTTCTAGTGGATTCGATTCTTCCCGCTGTTGTGCACACTACACTCGTCTCCGACGACATTGTCGATGAGGTGTCACACGAGGAGGCGGTTGATCAGAGTGTTGTGCCTATTCCTATGGAGGAGGACAACCTTCTAGGTGAAGAGGAGTCTCCCTTAGCACCGGTGGAGGAAGTCCAAATCCTAAGCTTGGCCACCGTTGATCCCGCCGAGCCTTGTAGCATTGATGACAATGCAAGCATTATTTTGCTTCCCCAACCTGATGGGAGTGAGACCGGGACCGCTCCCCCGATGTTTGATCATATACGTCTTTCGTCTCTTTTATTTCCTGACCCCCTTTCGTCATCTGAGCCGGTGCAGGTTGAGTCTTCACAGGTGCTTCAGGAGGACTTGGAGCTGGTTGCTCAAGTCAATGATAAGAGCATCCTCTCATGTGAGGAGGTTTATTCCACCTCCGTAGAGGAAGCTCCATTCATTGCCTTTTCCTCCTGCTACCTCCCTGTCGACGATACCTTGCTAGGCAAGGATGTGTTTTGTGAGATGAGCGAGGACCAGGCCTCCTCCTTTTCTTACGTTCTCTACCCTCTACCTGTGAGGAGCAGGTATCTTTATTTAAGTAGAGGGGTGACTGTTCTATCACCGTATCGGTACTCGTTACCGACACGCATATTAGAACAGCTACCTGTGCACTTCTCCTTCCATAGGCCCATTAGCTAGAACTTTTATACTTTCGAATAAGTCGTGCTGGGATGACATTAACCCCAGTAGTTATCCTTATTTTTCCTGAAACTTTATTTTGTTTGGTTTAGTTGAGTTTTTGTTAAGGCTATGAATGTCTCGCTGCGTGTGCTGACTCCTGTTTGTGCGTAAACTGCACGGTGAATGGAGTTTTTACTAAAATTTTGGCCGCTGAAAAATTCCTAAAGCGCACGATCACTGATCGTGCGCACTACTTATCGCGCACGACCACTGGTCGTGCGATCGGCCCAGATTTTTATAAAAAGCCCGTCCGCCCGAGCCTTTCGCGCACGATCTAGGGTTCTCGTTCGCCGACGTCCGTGCGCCGTTTCTGCCTGCTTGCCGCCGATCGTGCGCCTCCTTCCCTTCCGGTGAGCCCTTTCCCTATTTCTCCTCCTTCCTTTGCCCTCCTGCCGCCATGAGCTCCAGAGATCGTCAAAAGGTCTACCAACGCTCCGGCCGCTCTTCCGCCTCTCCCGCTCAGATCCTCGCTAGGATGGCTACCTTTTCCAAAGATTCGCACACGAGGCGATTCAACTCTCTTAAGGAGAAGCCGTTCCTATCGCAGCGTCTAGTGGATTGGAACGAGTTGAATTCTATCGGCGATAATGGAGAGTTGTGCGAGGCCGTCCGCCAACGTTATTCCTTCGATCACTGGAGTGGGGTGCTTGGGTGCGATGATCTCGGCTACCGGGAGCTCTCCTTGGAATTTCTCGCTACATTTGAGTGGGAAGTGTTGCCCTCTGGCCAACGTCCGGGAAAGTGCTCTTTCCGAATTTTGGGCAAGGTTTACACTCTCTCCTTATCCGAGTTGGCGGTGTGCGCTGGATTTTACACTGAAGCCGAGGCCGCGGCGATCCCTTTTCTGGACTTGGATGTCTCCTTCCCAGATGGCGTTACTCCGCGTGCTGCGTGGGGTGCTCTTACGGGTCGTGATGAGGAATACGTGGCCAGAAAAAGCAAATCCACATGGATCGTCGCGCCTGCTCTCCGATACCTGCAGCACGTCCTCAGCCACTCTCTTGTTGCCCGTGCCCTTAGTCAGAATGTAGTAGGGTGGCAAGATCTGATCTCCCTCTATGGTATGGAATTTCGGCAGCCCTTGCATCTCGGCTACATGTTGGCCTTCTTCTTCCATCACGAGGCTACCTACGGTCTCACCGGTGCCATTGGTGGTGCCTACTATATCACCCGCATTGCCAAAAGCTTGGGGATCTGGAGTCATCTGCCTCCGATGGTGCAGGTGACTGCACCCTCTTTCATCACGCGGGCGACCATGGTGAGTTTCCATCTATTACGGGTCGTGGGGAAGAAGAGTAGTCGACATTTTGTGGTCGTGATGCCGGGAGATGCGCCTAGGGAGAGGCAAGGCGGCGAGGAGCACGGAGAGCCGGCTGAGCCGCCAAATACTCACCGCGAGGTAGCCCTTCTGCAGCCGCGAAGGCATTCATTTCAGCAGGAGCGGAGAGCCAAGGAAGAGGGCAGTTCTTCTAGAGCACCGGAGGTGCCAAGTTTCGATCAGCGCCTCTCCGATTTGGAGGCAAACCAGTACTGGCTTACGGATTTCGTCTATCAGCAGGCATTGCGGGGAGGGCTAAATGTTCCCCCACCTCCGGGACGGGCCGCATCATCTTCCAGACGGTCGCCGTCCGTTGTGGTGTTAGATAGCGACAGCGACGACGAGTGATCTTCCCCCCTGCATGCGAGATATTCTAAGCCTTGTTTTCTGTTCAGTTTCTTTTGTTGAGTCGTTTGAACTCCTTATCTTTTATTAATTGTAATAATAACATTTTGCTTGTGGAGTGCTCTTCTGGGCATAGTTTATTTATTCAGTTTTTTCTGTTCCCTTATTTTGTGTGCGAGTGCTCAATATTAATGGCAGGAACAAGTTCACTCCCATGAGTGATAACTTAGATTTCTTGATTTTTTTTCTTTTTGTGCTCTCACATGTTTAGTTCAGTTTTCACTATTTTTGTTGCTCTAGTGTATAACTTTCAGGTGGCCTTTGTTTCTCATGATGGCGGTCGTTGCGGACTGTTCTTGATCTTAAACGCCAATCGTCTGGTATGCTCATTTCTGAGCATTGGGTAACACTTCCTCCCCTCTTTCAGCTTCAAATTTCTAGATATCGTGTTTAGCTTAAGTCTGGGGGAGCGGTTGTTATTATCCACTGTGCACGAGCTGCATTGCATACTAGAAGGTTGCTTTTTATTTATCATTTTCATTATCATCGTTGCATTCTTCTCACACCACTTCTCCCACTTGAGTGCGTGCTTGTCTTTTTGTTGTTGTTCCGTTTAAACTAGTTGGTTGGAATGTGAAATAGGTTGTTAACGCAGGAATTATTATTTGGAGTGCGATGTTGACTCATGTAGTGTTCTGTCACTTCGCATGCTATGGTAGAATTTGTGTAGAACTAGGTTTTCTTTATGCATCTAATTTATGTTTAGTATTTCTGCGTAAATTTAGATTTAATATACTCAAGTGGTGAATTTGTATGGAATTGACGATAACCCGGTGTTGTGTGTGTGTGATTGCTAGTCGTGTGTTGCTCGAGTCGGGAGGAAGGTTTATCTTTCTCGTGGGCTAAGAACTTGCCCCAAGCGACTCTCGAAGCATTGGTGAGAGCGACTCGTCGAGTTAAAAATGACGTAGGCCACCATTTGGCTAGTTTGAGCTTTGTTATTCCATGTCCATTTCATTCACCTTTGCGAGCCAAATTTGTGCCTACCAATCCTTTGTTCAGCTCCTCTTCATCCACCAAAGCCTGAAGCCTATCCTACACCCGCAACCAAAAATGTTTTAACTGTGTTCATAATTTTCAACTTGTGTGGTGTTTGGAACCATTGTGTTATGAAGGGAAAATAAAGTTTATCCGCTGATTTTGAACCAGCCGGAGGATACTTAAAAGAAGAAAAATATGTAAAAGAAAAAAAAAAAGTAGTTTGAAAAAAAAAATCCTCCTGAGCTAAAAACAGAAAATCTGTTGGTGTTTGTGAAGTAGGTCGTGTGCACACCTGGTTTTCATGATAAGTCTGGGGGGTGTGTCACACGAGCGTAGTTTGTGGTTTTGTGGGGTGCAGCGTTCCGATAGCTCACTTGGGTTGCGCAGCCATCGTGTTTAACTTTGAATATCATACCGTAACCTAAGCCTCGTTTTAATCCTATAAGTCCTACTGATTTGATTTGCGAGTTTGCTAGCGCCGTGGAGAGAGTGTGACCGGGCGAGCGTATGGTTCACGACGTTGATGGATTTCAGCGGAGTTATTCCTAAGCCCCGATCTTTTGCAACACCCGCCTCAGTGTTTCGTCACTTTCATACTGGGCATGATCGTCAAATTCTTCATAATTCACCAACTGAGTAGGACTAAATCTTTACTTACGCTTTAATACTTATGTGAATTAGTTAGCATAATTAGAATCTTCTTCTACTAGAATTTCTACTCGCATGCGTACATTACTTCGCACCGTACTCCCTTGTGTAATTCTCTATGTTAGCTATCGTTTTCACATTCCACCGGATTCGTTTGCTCGGGACGCGCAAACAGTTAAGTCTGGGGGTGTGATGAGTCCTGATCATATACACATTTATGGACTCATCCGGGCCGTTATTTTGTCAATATCACGCACTTTAGCCTTATTATAGTCTATATTTGATAACCCATGCTAGGTGCACTTTTGGGCCCACTTTGGTGTGTTTTCGTGTGTATTATCTTTAGTAGTATTCATATGTTGTTAAGTGCCACTTTCAGTGGCTAGATCTGTGTTTGTGCTGGAATAGGAGGCGTGCAAGTGTTTCCGGTGCAATTCTGCACAGGAACACTGCGCACGATCACTTGTTCTAGTGCGCACGACCACCGGTCGTGCGCCACTAATCGTGCGCACTTAACCCTTTTTCACGAGTTCTGTCTGGTGCAGTGCGCACGACCATCGACTCCAGTGCGCACGACCATCGGTCGTGCGCCACTGCTCATGCGCATTGACCATTAAATTTCTGAGTTCTGTTTGCTGTAGTGCGCACGACCATCAACTCTAGTGCGCACGACCACCGGTCGTGCACCACTGGTCGTGCGAACATTGTATTTTATAATTTCGTCTCTTGCAGGTTCTGTCCAGGCAGTGCGCACGATCGCAGAATTCCAGTGCGCATGACCACTGGTCGTGCGCCAATGATCGTGCGCAGTATTCAATCCAGCGCCTATATAATAACCTGATCGCGAATTAGGTCTGGAGACACAATTTGGCTCCGTTCCGTCCGCCGTTTTCGCCGTTTTCAGAGGGATTTCATCCCTTAGGCCTCCTCCATCATCCAAGGGCTTGAAAGAAGGGTTCCTACACTCACTTTGATCGCTAATGAAGAGGTTCTTCGCTTGAGACGTGGCCGGATGGTAAATCGCTGGAGAAGACGGGTTCATTGGGAGGTGTGACAGCCCTCCTCTACCCCGGACGCAGTTGGGACCGAGCTAGGACGCGGATTGACAACCCGGTGCTTCCTACCGTGAATCTACAACGAGACTCCGGATTCGGTCGTATCTCTCGCCCTTTTCCCTCTACTTATGTGGTTATAGTGTTGTATTCTCTTTATATCGATGATGAACGCTATGAATGATGTTTAAGATTGCTTATTTCATGATTATGAAATCATTTTGTTCATTTGTGTTAATGAGGTGCGCCCCGATCGATTTTCCGCTCCATTACCATGTCCGGTGCCGCACTAGCAATTGCTAGTGGCGTGCTTGTTGAAGAGGTGTTTGCGACCCTCAATTCGTCAGCCTTCTCGCCCATCCGCCCTTTCGACGCAGCGCGCTCAAGGCCTGCCTAGTCTCCATCCCGCCAATCGAAGCATTGCATAGCGGCATTGCATAGGAGTAGGCATAGTATTTTATTTAGTTACTTGCAAACCAAACCACCCATTCATTGTAGCATCGACCAAGGACTTCGATCTCAAGTCCTTCCTCGAAACCTAACTCCACCTTACTGTGCTCCTCAAGAGACCGACACTCGGGGATTTTCCCCATTATTATTACTTGCGCGACCGGTGCACTTGCCGAAACTGTCGCATCAGTGGCAGGTTCTAAAGTTTCAAAGGTTGGCCCCGAGCAGACCCGCTGTCCCGGCTCTCACCTAGCTGGCAGGGCCGAAGGCTCACTCGGTGGCAGATTCTAAAGTTTCAAAGGTTGGACCCGAGCAGACCCGGTGTCCAGGCTCTCACGTAGCTGGCAGGGCCGAAGGCTCACTCGGTGGATGGTTCTAATGTTTCAAAGGTTGGCCCAGAGCAGACCCACTGTCCAGGCTCTCACCTAGCTGGCAGGGCCGAAGGCTCACTCGGTGGCAGGTTCAAAAGTTTTAAAGGTTGGCCCCGAGCAGACCCGTTATCCAGGCTCTCACCTAGCTGGCAGGGCCGAAGGCTCACTCGGTGGCAGGTTCTAAAGTTTCAATGGTTGGCCCCGAGCAGACCCGCTGTCCAGGCTCTCACCTAGCTGGCAGGGTCGAAGGCTCACTCGGTGGCAGGTTCTAAAGTTTCAAAGGTTGGCCCCGAGCAGACCCGCTGTCCAGGCTCTCACCTAGCTGGCATGGCCGAAGGCTCACTCGGTGGCAGGTTCTAAAGTTTCAAAGGTTGGCCTCGAGCAGACCCGGTGTCCAGGCTCTCACTTAGATGGCAGGGCCGAAGGCTCACTCAGTGGCAGGTTCTAAAGTTTCAAAGGTTGCCCCCGAGCAGACCCGCTGTCCAGGCTCTCACCTAGCTGGCAGGGCCGAAGGCTCACTCGGTGGAAGGTTCTAAAGATTCAAAGGTTGGCCCCGAGCAGACCCGCTATCCAGGCTCTCACCTAGCTGGCAGGGCCGAAGGCTCACTCGGTGGCAGTTTCTAAAGTTTCAAAGGTTGACCCTGAACAGACCCGCTATCCAGACTCTCACCTAGCTGGCAGGGCCGAAGACTCACTCGGTGGCAGGTTCTAAAGTTTCAGAGGTTGGCCCCGAGCAGACCCGCTGTCCAGGCTCGCACCTAGCTGGCAGGGCCGAAGGCTCACTCGGTGGCAGGTTCTAAAGTTTCAAAGGTTGGCCCCGAGCAGACCCGGTGTTCAGGCTCTCACCTAGCTGGCAGGGCCGAAGGCTCACTCGGTGGCAGGTTCTAAAGTTTAAAAGGTTGGCCCCGAGCAGACCCGCTGTCCAGGCTCTCACCTAGCTGGCAGGGCCGAAGGCTCACTCGGTGGCAGGTTCTAAAGTTTCAAAGGTTGGCCCCGAGCAGACCCGCAGTCCAGGCTCTCACCTAGCTGGCAGGGCCGAAGGCTCACTCGGTGGCAGGTTCAAAAGTTTCAAAGGTTGGCCCCGAGCAGACCCGCTGTCCAGGCTCTCATCTAGCTGGCAGGGTCGAAGGCTCACTCGGTGGCAGGTTCTAAAGTTTCAAAGGTTGGCCCCGAGCAGACCCGCTGTCCAGGCACTCACCTAGCTGGCAGGGCCGAAGGCTCACTCGGTGGCAGGTTCTAAAGTTTCAAAGGTTGGCCCCGAGCATACCCGCTGTCCAGGCTCTCACCTATCTGGCAGGGCCGAAGACTCACTCGGTGGCAAGTTCTAAAGTTTCAAAGGTTGGCCTAGAGGAGACCCGTTGTCCAGGCTCTCACCTAGCTGGCAGGGCCGAAGGCTGACTCGGTGGCAGGTTCTAAAGTTTCAAAGGTTGGCCCGGAGCAGACCCGCTGTCCAGGCTCTCACCTAGCTGGCAGGGCCGAAGGCTCACTCGGTGGCAGGTTCTAAAGTTTCAAAGGTTGGCCCCGAGCAGACCCGTTGTCCAGGCTCCCACCTAGCTGGCATGGTCGAAGGCTCACTCGGTGGCAGGTTCTAAAGTTTCAAAGGTTGGCCCCGAGCAGACCCGCTGTCCGGGCTCTCACCTAGCTGGCAGGGCCGAAGGCTTACTCGGTGGCAGGTTCTAAAGTTTCAAAGGTTGGCCCCGAGCAGACCCACTGTCCAGGCTCTCACCTAGCTGGCAGGGCCGAAGGCTCACTCGGTGGCAGGTTCTAAAGTTTCAAAGGTTGGCCCCGAGCAGACCCATAGTCCAGGCTCTCACCTAGCTAGCAGGGTCGAAGGCTCACTCGGTGGCAGGTTCTAAAGTTTCATAGGTTGGTTCCGAGCAGACCCGCTGTCCAGGCTCCCACCTAGCTGGCATGGCCGAAGGCTCACTCGGTGGAAAGTTCTAAAGTTTCAAAGGTTGGCCCCGAGCAGACCCGCTGTCCGGGCTCTCACCTAGCTGGCAGGGCCGAAGGCTCACTCGGTGGCAGGTTCTACAGTTTCAAAGGTTGGCCTCGAGCAGACCCGGTGTCCAGGCTCTCACCTAGATGGCAGGGCCAAAGGCTCACTCAGTGGCAGGTTCTAAAGTTTCAAAGGTTGCCCCCGAGCAGACCCGCTGTCCAGGCTCTCACCTAGCTAGCAGGGCCGAAGGCTCACTCGGTGGAAGGTTCTAAAGTTTCAAAGGTTGGCCCCGAGTAGACCCGCTATCCAGGCTCTCACCTAGCTGGCAGGGCCGAAGGCTCACTCGGTGGCAGGTTCTAAAGTTTCAAAGGTTGACCCTGAGCAGACCCGCTATCCAGACTCTCACCTAGCTGGCAGGGCCGAAGGCTCACTCGGTGGCAGGTTCTAAAGTTTCAGAGGTTGGCCCCGAGCAGACCCGCTGTCCAGGCTCGCACCTAGCTGGCAGGGCCGAAGGCTCACTCAGTGGCAGGTTCTAAAGTTTCAAAGGTTGGCCCCGAGCAGACCCGGTGTTCAGGCTCTCACCTAGCTGGCAGGGCCGAAGGCTCACTCGGTGGCAGGTTCTAAAGTTTCAAAGGTTGGCCCCGAGCAGACCCGCTGTCCAGGCTCTCACCTAGCTGGCAGGGCCGAAGGCTCACTCGGTGGCAGGTTCTAAAGTTTCAAAGTTTGGCCCCGAGCAGACCCGCAGTCCAGGCTCTCACCTAGCTGGCAGGGCCGAAGGCTCACTCGGTGGCAGGTTCTAAAGTTTCAAAGGTTGGCCCCGAGCAGACCCGCTGTTCAGGCTCTCACCTAGCTGGCAGGGTCGAAGGCTCACTCGGTGGCAGGTTCTAAAGTTTCAAAGGTTGGCCCCGAGCAGACCCGCTGTCCAGGCACTCACCTAGCTGGCAGGGCCGAAGGCTCACTCGGTGGCAGGTTCTAAAGTTTCAAAGGTTGGCCCCGAGCAGACCCGCTGTCCAGGCTCTCACCTATCTGGCAGGGCCGAAGACTCACTCGGTGGCAGGTTCTAAAGTTTCAAAGGTTGGCCTCGAGCAGACCCATTGTCCAGGCTCTCATCTAGCTGGCAGGGTCGAAGGCTGACTCGGTGGCAGGTTCTAAAGTTTCAAAGGTTGGCCCGGAGCAGACCCGCTGTCCAGGCTCTCACCTAGCTGGCAGGGCCGAAGCCTCACTCGGTGGAAGGTTCTAAAGTTTCAAAGGTTGGCCCCGAGCAGACCCGTTGTCCAGGCTCCCACCTAGCTGGCATGGTCGAAGGCTCACTCGGTGGCAGGTTCTAAAGTTTCAAAGGTTGGCCCCGAGCAGACCCGCTGTCCGGGCTCTCACCTAGCTGGCAGGGCCGAAGGCTTACTCGGTGGCAGGTTCTAAAGTTTCAAAGGTTGGCCCCGAGCAGACCCGCTGTCCAGGCTCTCACCTAGCTGGCAGGGCCGAAGGATCACTCGGTGGCAGGTTCTAAAGTTTCAAAGGTTGGCCCCGAGCAGACCCACAGTCCAGGCTCTCACCTAGCTAGCAGGGTCGAAGGCTCACTCGGTGGCAGGTTCTACAGTTTCATAGGTTGGCCCCGAGCAGACCCGGTGTCCAGGCTCCCACCTAGCTGGCATGGCCGAAGGCTTACTCGGTGGAAGGTTCTAAGGTTTCAAAGGTTGGCCCCGAGCAGACCCGCTGTCCGGGCTCTCACCTAGCTGGCAGGGCCGAAGGCTCACTCGGTGGCAGGTTCTATAGTTTCAAAGGTTGGCCCCGAGCAGACCCGCTGTCCAGGCTCTCACCTAGGTGGCAGGGCCGAAGGCTCACTCGGTGGCAGGTTCTAAAGTTTCAAAGGTTGGCCCCGAGCAGACCCGCTGTCTAGGCTCTCACCAAGTTGGCAGGGCCGAAGGCTCAATCGGTGGCAGGTTCTAAAGTTTCAAAGGTTGTCCCCGAGCAGACCCGGTGTCAAGGCTCTCACCTAGCTGGCAGGGCCGAAGGCTCACTCGGTGGCAGGTTCTAAAAGCTCCCAAGATTGACTAAGTAAGAAAGGAAAGTTCAAGGTAAAAATTAAATGGGGACAAGTATGGACATAAGATCGGTGAATGGTGCTCGTTCCAAAAGCACTCGCTGGCGAATGGTGCAGATAGACGTCGCCACTCGGCAAGCGAAGCGCCCGGCGAAACTCCGACCGATCTGAGGGTTGTGAGACGCCCCGTGATGAACGGGCAAGAACTCCGCCAAACCGAGTGATCCGCCTCTCGCGCGATGACTACTCACGCAATACGACCGCCCCCGGCGAGTGATCCGGGGGAGGAGAATGAAACGCCCTACATTGGCGAAACAGGACGGGTTCCTCCTATAATTCGTCGAGCGGCTGTAACAATTGTGCAAATAACGCAACGTCCTAGAGAGCCTAGCGAGACGCGAAAACGTAATAGAAAAGCATTCGCAAAAGAGGGCCAGCATTAACAAAAAAGAGAGGGAGGTTCCGCCCCCGATATATTTCAAAATAAGAGCGTGGAATAAAAGTTCATCACAAAATACATTTTTTTCAAGGATTCCTAGGGCTATCGCCAGAAAGACCGCGGCTTTCGTCTGAGTCGACGAGGATGGCCCCATCTTTCCGTAGAGTGTCGTCGTCCTCGGGGACGGGAACTGGCACGAAGATGTCCGGCACATCCTGGCGTGCGGAGAGCATCTCGGCGCCTTCCTTCAGGTATCCGGCATCGCGAAGTACCAGCAGCGTATGCTCCGCGGCATCCTGCGCGCTCTCCTGCAGCAGCTCCTCAAACTCATAATCGGAATAAAGATGCTTCTTGCTCCCTTCCCCGAGGGACAAGGCCGCCGCGTCTCGCAAACGCTAGATCTCGGCTTTAAACTCCCGAACCTCGTCCTCCAATCCGGCCACTCGCACGCGAAGCATGGCGGCGCTGGTAGTATCCTGCGATGAGGGAGATAGTAAGACGGGGAGCAGAAAAGCGAAAACACAAATGCTTTCGGGAAATTGCGTACCTCCCGAACGAGGCGGACTCGCCCCCCACCCGGTCCCGCCGAACCGCCAAGTCTCTCTAGAACGAAAGGGGGAGTTATGGTCCTTCTTAGAAGAGCGCCAGGGGATGAACCGAGCAGCTTTAGGGGCATTTTTCTCCTGGGCCGCGGCCAAGCTATCCAGCATCTCTTGCGAGATTGGTTTCGGGGATGATCTCATGAAGGACATCTCGAAGCGGCGAAAGCTCAAAATGTAGGAGGAATTTGTTCCGAAGAAAAGAGAACGCTCCGAAGAAAATGCCCGGGGCAGGGATATATATAGCACAGCGGTGGGACCCACAAAAAGATTCTGTCGAGATCAGCAGGACACTCCTCGAATACAGGGTTGGACTATTCTTTCCGAGCGAAAGATCCGCTCACAAAGAGCGGGGATTGTGTACAACCCCGTATTCTCCGAGTGGTCCCACCCCAGACTCAAGGTCGTCAGAAGGAGAAATGGGTGGTACAAGTAAGCATTCGCATGATCCGAAAGGGGCTTTCGCCGGAAGAGCATGAGGAAGCACTCGCTGACGAGAAGGCTCTGGAGTGCGGATAGAGGGGCGAGTGGGGGATCTAAGCCCCGCTCGCTTGGGGGATCAGGAAGAGGTGAGTGGATCCCCCGCGGACCACTCGCCCATCGTATGCGAATGGTACCTTCACGGACCACTCGCCCAAGGAGGCGAGTGGTGCCCTCAGGGACCACTCGCACAAGGGGATCTGGAGGCTAAATAACCCAGATACCCCTTATGGGCTGCCAATAGCTCCTCAGAACAGCGGAGTTAGGCTGTTAGCAAACCAGTTTGGGGTGCGGTTAGCAAAACCAAAAGGCAGATTTACGCTATTTGCAGTCCACGGCTAGAAAATCTATAAATAGACCCTTATGGGCACCTTGGAGGAGATCAGATCTTTTGAGCTCCTTCCTCCAGGCAATTTTCGGAGTTGGCTGCTAGTGCCCTCCAAGGTGCCCGGCTGAGCATTGGGTTGGGAGGGGAAGCTCTCTAAGATCTTCCGGGTGTGTGGCGGGACCTCCTCGCTACAGCCTTGGGTCTGTTCCACATTTTCCATCCACGGTCAAGAGAGTTTAGTGAGGGAGAAGTAGGCGCAGGCTATACCCCCCTGTGGGTCCGAACTCAGAGACCGGTTGACGGTTTCAACACTTACCTTGAGGTTGTAGTCCTCTAACTGATGTTGAATCCACAATAGTTGTGCACAACAACTTTCTGCAGCAATGTATTCAGACGCAGCAGTGGAAATTGCTACACTTGTCTGCTTTTTGCTGCTCCAAGATATCAGCCTCCTTCCTAGGAATTGACAAGTGCCACTTGTGATTTTCCTGTCTTCTTTGCAGCCTAAAAAATTTGCATCTGAAAATCCAGTTAGTTCAAAGTCATTGTTCTTAGGGCACCAAAGGCCAAGATGTAGGCTGCCTTTAAGGTATCTCAATATCATCTTTGCAGCTGAGTAGTGAGATTTCTTAGGGCATGTCTGGTACCTAGCACAAACACATGTAGCATACATACTGTCTGGTCTACTATCAGTTAGATATAATAGGGATCCAATAATGCACCTGTACATGGATTCATGAAAGGCCTTGCCCTTCTCATCCTTGTCCAGGGAAATGTTGGACCCCATGGGAGTTTTCATGGTGGAAGCTGATTCCATCCCAAACTTCTTGATAGCTCCCTAGTGTTTTTGGTCTGAGAGATGAATATACCCTCATCCGACTGTTTCACTTGGAGGCCTAAAAAGTACTTGAGCTCTCTCATACTACTAATCTCAAACTCCCCTTGCATAAGGTTAGCAAACCTTTTGCAGAGGCTGTCATCAGTAGACCCAAATATTATGTCAACAACATATATTTGGACTAGAAGACATGTGCCCCTTGTTTCCCTAAGAAACAATGTACTATCTATCTTTCCCCTCAAGAAGTTGTTCTTGATGAGAAAGCTAGGCAATGTCTCATACCAAGCCCTAGCGGCTTGCTTTAGACCATAAAGAGCTTTCCTAAGTAAATATACATGATTAATGAGGGTTGAATGCACAAAAGCTGATGGTTGTTCAGCATATACCTCTTCCTTCAAGTCACCATTGAGGAAGGCTGATTTGACATCCATTTGATATATTTTGAACCCCTTGTGGGCAGCATAGGCAAGGAATAGTCTAATTGCTTCTAACCTTGCAACAGGGGCAAAGGTTTGATCAAATTCTATTCCATCTTCTTGTTTGTAGCCCTTGGCTACCAATCTTGCCTTGTTCTTGATGATTATACCATTTTCATCCAACTTGTTCCTAAAAATCTATTGGGTGCCAATAATATTGTGTCCTTGAGGTTTTGGCACCAATTTCCATACCTTGCTTCTTTTGAATTGAAGAAGTTCTTCTTACATTTCTTGAATCCAAAAGGTGTCTTGGTTGGCTTCTTCAAACTTCTTGGGCTTCATTTGTGATAAGAAACTCAAGAATAGGGCCTCATTATGAGCTCTGCTTCTAGTTAGTACACCTTGGTTCTGATCTCCAATGATTTGTTCTCTAGGATGATCCCTTAGGTGTCTTACAGCTGCAGACAAACTGTCATCAGCTTGCTGCAATACTTCTGCTGGTTCAGCAGTGTCTTCAGCACCCTGGACCTCTTCCTCTTCAGGAATTGCTACATCTAAATATGCCTTGCTACTGCTGGGTATGTCTTGCACAGACATCATTTCCAAGCCATTTTCATTTCCTGTCAAAACAGAAGAACTAGACCAGCCCTTATAGATTAGGCTGGTCTCATCAAATACCACATGCATAGACTCTTCTACAACATGAGTTTTCTAATTATAAACTCTATAAGCTCTACTATGTGAGATATAGCAAACAAGAACCCCCACATTGCATTTCTCTGCAAACTTGGTTAATTAAGATTTTCCATTGTTTAATATGTAGCATTTTGAACCAAAGATTCTAAAGTATGAAATTATAGATGGTTTGCCTTTCAGAATCTCATAGGGAGTTATTCCATGAACATTATTGATGGAAGCCCTATTAAGAACATAACATGCAGTATTGACTGCCTCAGCCCAGAAGTATTCTGGGAGTGAGGAGTCACTAAGCAATGTTCTCTCAGCTTCTATCAAGGTTTTATTCCTCCTCTCAGCCACACCATTTTGTTGTGGAGTCCTTGGGGAGGAGAACTCTTGGTGATACCACATTCTTGACAAAACCTTGGCATGGCTTCAGATTGAAATTATGTGCCATGGTCAGTCCTAGTCCTGACCACAGCACATTGTAAGTCATTCTGAATAGCCTTGACATGATTTATAAAGATATTCAATGTATCTGATTTCTTCTTAAGGAAGAATACTCATGTATACTTTGAGTGATCATCAACAATCACCAAAGTATACAGCTTCCCACCTAGGCTCTAAATTGGCAAAGGACCAAACAAGTCCATGTGCAACAGATATAGACATCTTTCAGTATCTTTGGAGCCAATACTTTTAAAGATGGCCCTTGTTTGCTTACCCATTTGGCAAGCATGACAGGGACCACTTTTAATACATTTTAAATTAGGACTATTCCTAACAAGGTTTTTAGAGAATAGTCTATAAATTGTCTTGTAGTTAATGTGGGCAAGTCTCTTGTGTCATTGAACACAAAGAGACTTATTTTCATTAGTTGCTAGACATACAGATGAAAGAGAATTAATGCATATAAAATCTAAGCAATAAACATTCCCACTCCTAGTGCCTGAGAGAATGGTCTCTAAGTCATTAGACTTTTTGATCAATCACTTGTCATTGTGGAATTCAATGACATAACCTAGATCACATAGTTGACTTATGCTCACTAGGTTGTGTTGCAACCCTTCAACATAAGCTACCCTTGTGATTGAAACTATGCCATTGGAGATCATACCATATCCCTTGGTGATTCCTCTTTCAGATCCACGAAAGATGACTTTAGGTCCATTCTTCACAGCTGTGTAGTCCTGTATAAGATTTTTGGTTCCTGTCATTTTCCTTGAGCACCCACTGTCCAAGTACCATATTTGGTTGAGGCTGGTACTTGAACTAACCTGCAAGAAGGAGTTTAGTTACCCTTATGAGCCCAAATAATTTTGGGTCCTAGGTCTTTGTTAGCATGAAGAAATGACCTCGCACCAGCTGCACCTTTTGTAGAAAGACTCTTCTTTGCACTTGGCACATTGGGATTGTGCCAACAATCTATGGCAAAGTGTCCCACTTTACCACAACACCAATATTCATGAATATTGTATCTCCTCTTCTGAACATTTCTTGAGGAGAGAGCATCACTGTGCTTATGTTCAGAAAGGGAGACAGCAACATTTTTCATGTTCCTTTCAGCAATGATCTGGCTGAATATTAACCTCTGAAAAGTCTTAGCACACTTTTTCATAATGGCATCAGCTTGCTTTGGCTTGGAGGCCGGGAAAGATTGGATGGCATCAGACACTGAGCAATACGACTTGTCTACAGGTTTTACAGTAGCCATGTTCTTTGGTGGACAGAGCTTGGAAGAACTAGCTTCCATACTCCTGAATGATGGGGCTGAAGTACCAAATACAAATGGTCCAGGTTGGGCCATTTGAATTTCTTCATGGGGAGCCTTCATGGAACTCATTCCCATGCCCTTTCTTCCACTATAGGAAGGAGTGTTTTCCTTCCTATAGGAGCTTCCATTCTTCTAGTGATCATAAATGCTTTCATGATCATACCTGTTAGAAAGAAGCAACACCTTCTGAAAGGTGGTATGAGGCTTAGCCTTGTCCTTGCTCTTTTCCCCACTCCCTTCTCCTACGTCCATTTTATTGAATCCTAGTACTCTCCTATTTGTTTGAGAGGAAAATGTGTCAATAACAGGAAGCACAGATTTGGGCTTGGAGAATTGAGCCACTAGGCTCTTTTCTATCACAAGCTTCTCCTCAAGGTCCTTGATGACCTTGTTCCTTTGGGATATGGTGCTCAAATGCACAATGGTCATTCCCTTTAGATGGCTTATTTTTCTACTCATCTGAGCCACCAAGAAGGGTGACTCAGTGCATTATTTCCTATCCATCTTAAGGGAGACAATTTCTTGGGCTTGCTTATTGACAAGCTTCTTGCTCTTTTTCAGAGCATTCAAGAGAGCACAATACTTGTCAATCAATTGATTAAAATCTTCCTTAGATTCAGAATCACTTCCACCAATTGATGAAGGTGATTCAGATTCTAGGCTTGTCTCATAATCAGAGGAGGAGATGGAATGAATCAATACCTATTCATTGTCAGAATTGTTCTGACTATCTTCCTCATCAGTGATGGCCATGAGGCCTAGCTGAACATTGTCCTCTTCATCCTCCTCTATATCACTGTCTGAATTTGATAGAGGGGCCCTGATTCCAATTTTGGCAGCAGGACAATCATCTTCTTTTTCTGCTGCAAACAACCCAATATAGGCTTCTTCTTCAGCATCTGAATCTGCGGATGAGGAATCAGATTCACTCCAGCTTTTTCCTTTCTTTGCTAGGAAGGATTTTTCCACCTTCCTATCCTTATGGTGGTGATATTTCTTATCACCCTTTTCTTTCCTTTTGACTGGACAGTCAGCTATGACATGTTCAGGCTTGCTGTAGCAATAGCAAATGATGTTATTTGAAATATGTTTACTAGATTTAGAATCATATCTGTCACCCTTGGGGTGCTGTCTTTCAGATCTGTTGTGGTCTTTCTTGGAGTGTGAGGAGGAGGAGGGCTTGTTCTTCCACTGCTTCCTCATCATCATCTTCTTGAACTGCCTTAAGAAGGCTGCAAACTCCTCATCAAATGAAGAGCTGTCTGAAGTGATGTTCTCAGACTTAACTGATTCAGCACTCCTTCTTGGAGGAGACACCATCTTGGCCTTGCTCTTCTTGGAGTTGTCAGCCTTGAGAGCCACAGATCTCTCCCTTGCATGAGCCCTTGTTTAAGTGTCCTCTTCCTTTCTTGCAGATAACTGCATCTCATAAGAGAGTGGCTTCCCAAACAGTGTATGAGTAGGAGTCTCACCAAGCTTGGCCACTTCCCTGATGGCACAAATTTTTGTGTCTCAGTCTCTAGTTAGAGATCTAAGGAACTTATCATTAATCTCATAGTCACTAAACACTCTATCATAGGTTCTTAGTTCATTGACTATCCTAAAGAACCTTTCATAGCAAATAGAAATGCTTTCCTGGCTTAGCTGCCTAAAAGCTTCATATTCTTGGTTGAGGACTGATTTTCTATCATCCCTCGCCTCAATTGTCCCTTCCATATACACCACTAGTGTATCCCACATTTCCTTGGCAGTTGTGCAGTGCACCAAGTTCTGAAATGTAGAGTCATCTATTGCATTAACAATTATGTTTTGGGTTCTTTTATCTATATTGAACAATGCAAGTTCATCCTTGGTCAAGTCATTGAAAGCCTTGGCCACTCTCCTAGTTGGATCTATGGTGGAGGCAGTTTGAAAAGTGAAGGACCCTTGTTTTACTGTGATGTAAATCCTTGGGTCAGATGCTTCCATAAACAATCTAACCCTTTGCTTCCAAATGCCAAAGTTTTCTTTGTTGCATATGGGCAACTTCATGGATCTCATCTCCTTCTGCAATCCAGTGGAGGCCATTAGATTGAGATATGACTACTCCTTTATAGGATCTGGTCAAACAGTTATGTAATTCTTGACCAACCTCCTTCTGATACCACTTGATAGTATGTTTAAGATGTAGTCTTAGTCACCTAGAGGGGGGTGAATAGGTTTGTTTTTATTTTAGTCTTTAACCTAGCTGTTTTCTGATTTTAGGTTAGTTATGTATCAAGAACACAGAAAACACACAATGGTTTATAGAGGTTCCTCAAGACAGGGTGTCTTGAGTAGTCCTCTTTCCCCTTCACCTTTCTAATAATGAGTTAGATAAGGACAACACCTCCAAACTCAGCTCCGAGAGCTTACAACACAGATCCCTCGGGATCTCTCAGGTTATCTCAAACCCTACCTCAGGCTCAACAGTCCTACCTCAGGCTCAACAGCCCTACCTCAGGCTCAACAGCCATACCTCAGGCTCAATATCCCTACCTCAAATCACAGATCCTACACTCATGCTGACCTCTCAGTTATACTCTCAGGCAAAGATGCCCTACAACTCAGAACTGTTAAGTTCCTACAATAATAATAATAGATGATTATAATAGAAGATAGAATAAATTTGATCTTCTGTTGTTGACCAATTGTTGTAGCAGTCTTGAATCTGGGATGAGTCCAATGGCCTCAACTTTGATTCTTCTGATCCTTTTCTTCAAAGAAAGAGTGAGGATCAACTTGCTCTATCTTGAGTTGATCAAGAGGAGCAATCTATTCTCTCCTTGCATCTTCAGGAAACATGATGTGAAAACTTTCTTGGTTGCCGTCAATGGAACAGTGATCTTATTCTTTTGTGAGTGAGAGAGTGAGAGATCGATTTCTTTACAAAGCCCTAATTTATTCCTTTATACTCCAATGAACTTCAACGACTATCAGATGTCCTCTGACACGGCATGGACGAGATTGGAATACCATATCTTGCTTTTCTGCACCTTGCGCCAAAAGCAAAACCCGTCAGTCCTTTTGAATCTATCTCAGCGGTTGGGCTGAGACAGCTTCTAGTCTCAGCGGCTTCTTCTGTCCCATTCCAGCGGATCCGCTGAGACAGACAGTTGTTTCAACAGTTTTCTTCTATCTGCAGCTCAGCTGGCCCAGACACCTTCTCAACGGCACTTGGCATTATCTCAGCGGTTCAGCTGAGACAGAGAGCTTGTCTCAGTGGTTTTGACAGCAAACCTACTGAACTTACTTCACACCTTGGTATGACCTAACCCTGCATGGTTATGAGATAAAATGGGTTTTATCAAATAAAACTTGTACTTAGCATTGAGTGTGAAGCTTCTTCAAATCAAGGGAACATTGAAGGTCATTTTCCCAACAAAGAAGGCCTAAATCATTTTCATAGAGTTAACCACTATTTAGTGCATATGCTTCAAAGATCGCTAGGGGAGAGTTCTAGACACCTAGAAAGGACACCCCCTTATTGTGAGTCTATAATACGACACTAATAGCACTACACACAACTCTACACTAGCGTCGGACTCGATCACATTCTAATGAAGAGTGGATATAAAAACCTACAATAGTAAGTAAAATTACATTGTATTTAACATAAGCAACCGATTAACTCTAATTCTATTTCTATCCGAGAACATGGCACTCTACTAGGAGCACTGCATGAGTTTACGGTTCACTACCTGATTTTGATTTTTGCAAGTATAAATTAGTATAACCTACACTCCTAAGAAAATTGAACTAAATGAGACCAACAAAAATTAAAGCCTAATCTAAGCGGGTGGGGTGAATACGATACTTAGAGCGATAAAAAAATTGAAAAAATTGTGAAAACTTTGGAGCAATAACAGTTTTTTTATAAGAAAAAGCGATGCTTATCGGAATGCGTGAAGCGAGTGCTTACACACGTGGGAACGAAACTACCCCCCAGACTTAAATGGGGCATTATCATCAATGCGAGAAAATCTCTTAATTAAAAGAGAAGCAAGTTAAAAATAAAAGGGAGGAGGAAGAGATTTGTTACCCATGCCTGAGAATGGGGCATTCCGGAAGACGCTAAGTCTGAATTTGGCTCATACTATTGCTCCCGGTTCTGACTTGGTAAATGCAGCTGCCCATAAATCCAGATCCTGTGGAAATTAGTAGAAACAGGAAACAACAATACAAATAGAGAGCAATTTTAATAAAACTGAATGTAAAGCAGGGATTACAATGGGGTGCCTCCCAAGAACGCTTCGTTTAACGTCCTTGAGCTGGACCAAATACCTGTATTAACAGTTATATATTGTTCTTGCATAAAAGAAAACTACTTAAGTTCACAAAAGATTATCAATGTTTTTAAAGAGTCCGGTCCGGACCTTAACACCACAAACAAATCAGCTAAAAGCTGATTTATAATGTAATTCAACTTGACAGTATTTCGATGACGCGGCACCAGCGCCCAAGCATGGGAAACAAGATCATCCTTGATTGAAAACGACATGATTTAAAGCTGCAGCTCGGTGTGTTGCGCGTTCATCCCTTAATTTTTTCTTCTGCTCCACCCTGGTGACCTCCACCGGGGGCATACTTCTCAGATTTAGTACACACGATTTCAGAAGTGCCAAGGTTGGCATCTTGCACTACCGGGCTGGTGGAGACAAAATCCGCCCATTGGAAATTGCGTAGTACTTTTTGTCCAGCATGACTCCCAACTCGATTCGCCTCGCTAACAAAAACAATCTGCTCGTCTAGTTCATCATCATCACTTCCCTTCTTCTCCGGATTCTCCGCATCCAGCCGCCTTTCTTCAGCAATCATCCTCACGTCCTAATCACAATCGACGGTCACATCCTCCTGTTCCACCGCCATATCTGCACACAACCTATTTACAACATCAGAATTATCACTACACAAAAGTGTAACGTCAATATCAGGAATAATATTGGTGTTGGGGTGTAACGCCCCATAAATTTCGATTTTGATTTAAATCGTTAATTCAGTTGTAGCAAGGGCATTACTGTCTTAGATGTGTCATCGTAGTTCATCTCGGGTGTTCGCGAGGTCGCGTTTGATTGAATCTTTATTTATCTTGGTACTCATATTTAATTAGCATATAAAATATTTTATAACGACTTTCTTATCAAGTTCTCTACATAATTTATATAAATATATTTTCTTATAAAAAAAATCTATATAAAAATTCGGATGAGATGTATAAATGAAATTCCTGTATAAATGAAATTCCTGTATAAAAGAAAAGTTTTGATAAAAAATTTACGTTTAAGAAAGGCTTAGTGGAATCCATGGAAATCCACTTACCCTGTCTATATATAGATTTCTCTTTTCTTCTGATAGAGGACTTCTTCATGTCCTCGTTTCGCGAGCTCCAGTCGAGAGAGAGAGGAGATATGAAGATTAGGGCTTTCGTCGGAGTTTTTCTTTCTTTTCCGGTGGTGGAGGTGGTCGGATCTCTCGCCGGAGCGTGGTTTAGGAGAGCACTCGTCAAGTTCTTCCTCGGTGAAGGAGGCTTTGCAGCGTTAGCTTCCGGTTAAGGCAATAAGTCTTCTTCTTACTCTTCTTCTTCTTATTATTATTATTCTTCTTAGTTGTTTGGAAAATGATTTCTCTTAACCCCTGAACATAAGTTGAATAAGAATTCTAAGAATGAAAAATAAGGCTAAGTAAATATGCGTCGAATAGTATTCGACGCAACGTCGAGATAAAGTCGACGTTTCTATCAGAATGAGTCGAAGTAGCTCCAAGCAGAAGTCGACGTATCCTATGTCGGCGTAGCTCTGACTTCTAGTCGACGTATCTTGAGAAGCCGACGCACCCTAGTCGACGCACATTCCTTATTCTCCTCTCGACGTCCGGACAGGATGTATTCGACGTTTGGGTCGAATAGTAATCGACGCACGTCGATCTTTATGACAGAATTCAAAATCGCCAGATCTCTTTCCTTATCTTATAGATCTGATTTATATGGAATCAATTTATGTCTTATAGCCGTTCTGAATCTTTCTTTTCCTCTATTAGATTCTTGGCTAAATTGATTAAATCCTTTATGGACATTATTTGAAATCAGATTGAATACTTTCCTTCTATGGATATAACTGTTATGTAAATTTCTCTTTCTTTCTAATACTCTGTCTGCTAATTGATTACTCTCCTATAGTGTTATTTTAATGAACGGAGCTATATATAACCAAGGAGGTCGGCAGAGAAAGGGGACTAGGTGATTCACCATTTTACATTTGAAAAAGAGGAAAAGCTCCCAAGTGATAAAGAGAGAATTGAGAAATAGCCCTGCAGCAATATTCAAGCATTCTTCTTCTCCTGCTTCTGAAATCACTCTGCTGCAAATTCTGATAGCTCTCACATAAGAGGGAAAAGCTACAAATCTTCTTCTCTCTATAGAAGAAAGATTTAATTCACTACTTCTTGTGCTTCCAATCTTCTGGCTAGGAAGAAGATTCATTCTTGTTTTAAATACTTCTTTTCCTTTTTCTTATTTTCATTCTCACATATTGTAAAAGAGTTTTTAGAATCACTCTTCAAAAAATTTAGTTGTACTGGTTCTAAGAGTCTCCTTGTCAAAAGACTCAGTTGGTTCTAAGAGTCTCCTTATCAAAAGACTCAGGGTGGTTCTAAGAGTCTCCTTATCAAAAGACTCAGTGCAAGATAGTGAATTCCTACCAAGGGGGTAGAAGAGTGGACTACCCAAAGTTTGGGGAACCACTATATTTTCTTGTGTTGTGCTGTGATTTCTTTTCTTGCATTTACTTTCTTTATTTGTTTAATTCTTGTTGGTGTGTGTGGGAAGCTCTAATCTGTGATCATACACATATATATATTTACTTTGCACAAAATATTTTAAATCTCTATTCACCCCCCCCCCCCCTCTATAGAATTCTAGTGAGGTTACTTTGCAAGATATAGGTATCAAACAAAGTTTTTCAGCCCCTAGAACTCCTCAGCAAAATGGAGTTGCTGAAAGAAAGAATAGGACTTTAATAGAATCAGGAAGGACCTTACTTGTAGAATCAGGTTTGCCAAAAACTTTCTGGGCTGAAGCTGTCAACACTGCCAACTATGTTCTAAATAGAAGCCTAATACACAAAACTAAATCAAAAACTCCATATGAGCTCCTGAAAGGAAAAACACACATAGTTAAATATTTTAAGATCTTTGGATGTGCTTGTTTTATCCTAAATAATGGAAAGGATCATCTTGCCAAGTTTGACAAGAAATCTGATGATGGAATATTTCTGGGATATTCAGCATCTAGTAAAGCCTATAGGTGATATAACAAGAGAACTCTTAAAATTGAAGAGTCTATGCACATTATTTTTGATGAAACTAATATACTGTTTAAGGGGGAGGGAACTCCCACCAGCTCTTTTCCACAGGAAAGCAGCAGCATAGAAACACAGCTTGAACAACTGGTTCTAGAGAACACAGATAATGGAAAAGAAAACAAGATAAAGGAATCAAGTGAGGAATCTGAACAAGAACATGAAGAAGATTCAGAAAAGAGCATGCAAAACCAACTCCCATAAGAGAACATGGTTCAGGAAGGCCAGGTGGACATTGACCCTATCACCAATGAGGAAGAAGAACATCTGACAAGTCCAGGCAGGACAAGGGTCAATTTAAAAGATCATCCACAAACTCAAGTAATTGGAGACCCCAATACAGGAGTAAGAACAAGACATCAGATCTCCACTGGGATGATGCTCCAATGCTTCCTATCACAAGTTGAACCAAATAAGTTTGAGGAAGCAAATAGTGATCCTCACTGGATTATGGCCATGCAAGAAGAACTAGGCCAATTTGAGAGAAATAAAGTATGGAATTTAGTGGAAAGACCAAGAAACTACCCAGTGATTGGCACAAAATGGGTATATAGAAACAAATTAGATTCCACTGGAGTAATTGTCAGGAACAAGGCAAGACTTGTAGCACAAGGATATAGACAAGAAGAAGGAATAGACTACAATCAAACCTTTGCTCCAGTAGCCAGACTGGAAGCAATTAGGCTCTTTCTTGCCTATGCAGCTTTCATGAAGATGAAAGTATATCAGATGGATGTCAAGAGTGCTTTTTCTGAATGGTGACCTTCAAGAAGAGGTATATGTGGAGCAACCACCAGGTTTTGTTAATCCCTTCAACAAAGCACTATATGGTCTTAAGCAAGCTCCTAGAGCTTGGTATGAAACTCTCTCTAACTTTCTTTTGGAAAATTCCTTTGAAAGAGGAAAAGTAGACAAGACACTCTTTACTAGAACCCATAAAAACCAACTTCTTCTTGTTCAAATATATGTAGATGATATCATCTTTAGTTCAACTCATCCTAAACTGTGTAAAAGATTTGCTAATCTCATGCAATCTAAATTTGAAATGAGTAGTATGGGA
The DNA here is from genome assembly GCA_033032865.1 of Dactylorhiza incarnata. Classification (NCBI taxonomy): domain Eukaryota; kingdom Viridiplantae; phylum Streptophyta; class Magnoliopsida; order Asparagales; family Orchidaceae; genus Dactylorhiza; species Dactylorhiza incarnata. The sequence goes on along the minus strand of JAWHQI010000420.1, from coordinate 766,349 downwards.
GAACTCTCATATTTCTTAGGATTACAAGTAAAACAAAGTAGTGAAGGAATCTTTATCTCACAATCAAAGTATACTAAAGAGCTAATCAAGAAGTTTGGTATGGAATCAGCCTCCTCTATGAAAACCCCCATGGCAAAAAATGTCATTATAGAAAAGGATGACAAGGGAAAATCAATAGATCAAAAGACATATAGGGCAATCATAGGATCCCTTCTATATCTCACTGCTAGCAGACCTGACATTATGTTTACAGAGGTGAGATGTGCTAGATTTCAGGTTGATCCAAAGGAATCCCATCTCACCTCTGTAAAAAGGATTCTTAGATACCTAAAGGGAACTCGTGAACTAGGTCTATGGTATTCAGCAGAAACCAACTTTGAATTAATAGGTTTCTCAGATGCAGAAACCAACTTTGTCTTCTACCTCTCTCTCTTTCTGCTTCAATGGCGCCCACTCCTGGTCAATCTGCCCTTATCAAAGCGATGAACGATGCTCTGGAAAATCTTCTCAACGACTTCCAGACACGTCTAACCAACTTCTCCAATGAATGTGCCAATATGATCACCACCTGTGAAGCCAAATTGGCCACCCTATCTGCCTCTCTTCCTGAGCTTCATGCTCTTCTTCGAGAAGAACCTCTGTCGCCACAAAGGTTTACATCCTTCCTGAAAGATATAAACCAGGGGGAGAGTTGCTCCAGAAACCCCTCTTGCCAGGTCTTTGATCTCACTTAAAGCTCAGGTTTACCTCTCTTCTCTCCAACTCTAAGTATTCTCTCTAACTATTACTCCAATTCCATTATAGGCTCCACTCCTCTCAAATCACTCTGACTACACATTCATCAAACATTTTGGTGAATCCTCCTCTTACAACACTGAAGGGGAGCATGATGTGGATTCATCATTCAGAGTTGATGACCCATATAACCAGGGGGAGATTCCTGTAGTAAAGAACCCAGAAATCCAGGGGGAGGAAGAAGCAGTCACCTCTGATGATTGGAATGGACAGATGTGGATTGATGCACCCTTATGTGAGGAGGAACTTCAACATCACTCCCCTGGCTTCTCTGCCAGTTACATCAAGCTGAAGACACCTATACTTGAGGACATCCCTACAAAAGAGCTTGGAGGAGACAATCATCCCTCAGCAGAGATCATTCTACCTGAAGTCATTCTTCCTTCTATTGCAGAACAGACTCCTCTTCTTGATATAGTTCCCTCTCCACCCAAAGAGAAAACTCATTCTCCTTCATCTCCACCTCTACCTCTACCTCCACTTCAACCTTCTTCTCTACCTCCTCTGCTACCTCTACCTCCACAAGTAGCAAGCCTCTCTAAACAGATCCTACCTAGGCAAAGTCCAGGAGGATAGATGAAAAGGAAAAGAGAAGTCATTCCTTACTGGCAAAACTTCTCCAAAGAAGAAAGGAGAGAGTATGCAAAAGAAAGGAAGTATAGAAAAGCATGTGAGGAAATAAAAAGATTTGAAAAGATGCTTATTATCACTCCTAACAGCCCTGTGAAGGAGTACCATGACCCTGACATGGAAAAGAGGCATGAAGAGATACGAGAAAGAGAACTGTATGAATATGAAGCAGCCAGGAAAGAAGTGGAAGATAAAAGGAATGCCTGGATAGAAAAGATCAACAAGGGAATGACTAAAGAACAAATTATTGCTGAATCTTCTATCAGAATTCCAAAGAAGTTGTTTGATATTGAAGCTTATCAAAAGAAAAACCCTCAGGCAGGGATCATTCTAGAAAAAGGTCAAAAACACAAGAAGGGTGTAGGGTGTATAGAAGATACTTACATTCCCTACAAGAAGCCCAACAGACCTGTAAAATTAGACAAATGGCATGCCTCACCCTGGAAAGGGAAAGGAAAAATGGCTGACATTCCTGAGAAGCAGCAATCAGAAAAGAAAACAAAATATAGGCCCAAGGTTGATAACAAGGGACCACCTGAGATCAAGCCTACTGAAAAGAAAGTTCAAAACATTACAATTGAGATGATTGATGAAAAGGCAGCAATCATCATCAGCAAAGGCTACTCCATAAATGACACAATCCCTGATGGTGATAAACTATTGGAAAAACTGCATACAATCATCAGGAATGTCCAGGAACAACCTGATAGAGCCAGGGGCTACATTTTTGATGCTATTGAAAACTTATCTAGGAAACTTTATTCTGCTTTTGTCAACTTCATGTACAGAAAGAAGTTTCTGGTTTAATTCTTGTGAAAAACAAATGCTTGTCATATGCTTTCTTATTCCAATTTCCCTTCTGATTGTTTAATATATTTCTTATCTTTACAAATGTTGTGAAGTATAAATTATATGCTTTCTCTCCTATAGGGTTAAGACAAATAGGGGGAGATTGTTGGGAAAATGATTTCTCTTAACCCCTGAACATAAGTTGAATAGGAATTCTAAGAATGAAAAATAAGGCTAAGTAAATATGTGTCGAATAGTATTCGACGCAACGTCGAGATAAAGTCGACGTTTCTATCAGAATGAGTCGAAGTAGCTCCAAGCAGAAGTCGACGTATCCTATGTCGACGTAGCTCTGACTTCTAGTCGACGTATCTTGAGAAGTCGACGCACCCTAGTCGACGCACCTTCATTATTCTCCTCTCGACGTCCAGACAGGATGTATTCGACGCTTGCGTCGAATAGTAATCGACGCACGTCGATCTTTATGACAGAATTCAAAATCGCCAGATCTCTTTCCTTATCTTATAGATCTGATTTATATGGAATCAATTTATGTCTTATAGCCGTTCTGAATCTTTCTTTTCCTCTATTAGATTCTTGGCTAAATTGATTAAATCCTTTATGGACATTATTTGAAATCAGATTGAATACTTTCCTTCTATGGATATAACTGTTATGTAAATTTCTCTTTCTTTCTAATACTCTGCCTGCTAATTGATTACTCTCCTATAGTGTTATTTTAATGAACGGAGCTATAAATAACCAAGGAGGTCGGCAGAGAAAAGGGACTAGGTGATTCACCATTTTACATTTGAAAAAGAGGAAAAGCTCCCAAGTGATAAAGAGAGAATTGAGAAATAGCCCTGCAGCAATATTCAAGCATTCTTCTTCTCCTGCTTCTGAAATCACTCTGCTGTAAATACTGATAGCTCTCACATAAGAGGGAAAAGCTACAAATCTTCTTCTCTCTATAGAAGAAAGATTTAATTCACTACTTCTTGTGCTTCCAATCTTCTTGCTAGGAAGAAGATTCATTCTTGTTTTAAATACTTCTTTTCCTTTTTCTTATTTTCATTCTCACATAAAAGAGTTTTTAGAATCACTCTTCAAAAAATTCAGTTGTACTGGTTCTAAGAGTCTCCTTGTCAAAAGACTCAGTTGGTTCTAAGAGTCTCCTTATCAAAAGACTCAGGGTGGTTCTAAGAGTCTCCTTATCAAAAGACTCAGTGCAAGATAGTGAATTCCTACCAAGGGGGTAAAAGAGTGGACTACCCAAAGTTTGGGGAACCACTATATTTTCTTGTGTTGTGCTGTGATTTTTTTTCTTGCATTTACTTTCTTTATTTGTTTAATTCTTGTTGGTGTGTGTGGGAAGCTCTAATCTGTGATCATACACATATATATATATATTTACTTTGCACAAAATATTTTAAATCTCTATTCACCCCCCCCCCCCCCTCTAGAGAATTCTAGTGAGGTTAACTGTGCACTTTCATTAGTCTTTTTATTTGAAATGCTGGTTTGACTATGTAAGTAAAGGAAAAAAATCATGTATTTTGTGAATTTTCGGTTTTCAAAGGGTTTAGGGTAGCTGTGTAGAAATTTCTGAGTGCTAAGTAAAATTAATCGAGTCATCTCGAGTGGTTAAGTAAAATTAGTCGAGTCATCTTGAGTGGTTAAGTTAAAATTCGTCGAGTCATCTCGAGTGGTTAAGTTAAATTTGTCGAGTCATCTCGAGTGGTTAAGTTGAATTTGCCGAGTCATCTCGAGTGGTTAAGTTGAATTCGACGAGTCATCTCAAGTGGTTAAGTTGAATTCGTCGAGTCATCTCGAGTGGTTAAGTTGAATTCCCCAAGTTATCTCGAGTGGTTAAGTTAAATTCGTCTAGTCATCTCGAGTGGTTAAGTTGAATTCGTCGAGTCATCTCGAGTGGTTAAGTTAAATTCATCGAGTCATCTCGGGTGGTTAAGTTGAATTTGTCGGGTCATCTCGAGTGGTTAGTTGAATTCGTCGAGTCATCTCGGGTGGTTAAGTTGAATTCGTCGAGTCATCTTGAGTGGTTAAGTTGAATTCGTCGAGTCATCTCGAGTGGTTAAGTTAAATTCGTCGAGTCATCTCGAGTGGTTAAGTAAAATTCGTTGATTCATCTCGAGTGGTTAAGTAAATTCATCGAGTCATCTCGAGAGGCTTAGTTAAATTCATCGAGTGATCTCATTTCGTCGAGTGAACTTGTGAGCCTAAGTTAAATTCGTCGAGTGAATTCGTGAGGGTGAGTTCTTGTTGCGATATGGTATGTTTGTAATGTTAAATATTGTTGTGCGGTTGATCAGTTTGACCATCACCTCTGAGCCGCACAAACGGATAAGTGGTTGGCCTTGATCATTTTGACCATCACCTCTGAGCCGCACTGACAGACAAGTGGTTGGCCTTAATTAGTTTGACCATCACCTCTGAGTCGCACTGACGGACAAGTGGTTGGCCTTGATCAGTTGACCATCACCTCTGAGCCGCACTGGCGGACAAGTGGTTGGCATTGATCAGTTTGACCATCACCTATAAGCCGCACTGACGGAAACGTGGTTGTCTTTGATCAGTTTGACCATCACCTCTGATCCGCAGGGACGGACACGTGGTTAGTTAGGCTCGCTTTGTGCTAGTTCCCCTTTGTTCTCGAGCTGACTTTATTAATGTATATTACTCCTATTTCTCTTACTATCTGGTAATCCTACCTAGCTTTTTGTGCGGCTTTCTTGCTCCCTTTTTTTGGCTGAGGCATTCCTTTCTTTTGAATGCCTCAGGTTCAGGAGTGTAGCTGAGTTGGTGGTCTAGTGGCCTCTCCCAGGCTCTTGAAGGTGGTGCCTTCTTCTCTCCTCGGCGAAGAGTCCTTTTGTTTATTTGTAGACACTTTCATGTTTCTCTATGGGTTTGTGTCAGCTTGTTGACGTCCATAGTAGTTTCTTGTGGTATAATATTAATTTTGTTGCTCTACTGGTACACCTTGTTGATGAGTATTTGCTCTCTGGGAATGCTTTATGTTAGGTTGCATGATACGTATTTTAAGTATCAAGAAAATTGCATTTCAATTTCATGGCATGATTTTATATGAGTATCATCTACTTTAAACTGCGTATACTAAAACCTTCTATGTATACTAAACTCAGGAAATTGCATATCCTTAGGACTTTTTTTCTTGGTTGTCGTGCTCGCTTAGAATAAAGTGAAAATATTTTTCGCTGCGTATTTATATACTTTTACGGGTGGACTAGTTGATCCACTGGGCCGAGGGACACGGTTTCAAAGATAAACTTACCTCAATTTTTAAACTTTAAATATGTCTTCTTGGAAAGGTAATCTGTGCATTAAAGAGACTTGAGCGTCGGTAGTTGTCACCTACAAGACGTGGCATCACATCGCGTGTTTTCCCAGACTCTGACCATATATTTATATATTTACGTGTGAGGGAAAATGTGGGTTGTGACAGTTGGTATCAGAGGAGGTTGGTTTTGTTCGTTTGGTTCGTTAGACGATTTAGTCGAGCAACCATTCGTTCTTAGAATCTTGATTTATTGCATACACACACCAAAGTGTCATCTGTACGTCTTGGCTGAGCCATGAACACTACACTCATAAGCATGACAGAAGTATACGGGGCATATTATGTAGTATGGGATGATTAATATGTGTTTGTATTGTAACATCCCATTTCCTACTAGACCCCCTAACTCCAACTTAGGTTGAGACAAGTGGTGAGTGTGGTGGGTTTGAGCTAGATTGCAGCCTTAGGACACATAGGGTTAGGTGAACTCACATGTGGTCTACTATAAGGCTCAAGTCAACCTAGGTCAAACTAGCTCAACATGAACTCATACTTGCAAATTTGACTCCTCCAATAGATGATAAACATTCCAAGGAATGCTATAGACCCAAAAGCCCCATCATGGGGTCACCAATTGACCCAATTTGACCAAAGTCAAACTTGGGTCAACATAGGTCAAATCCTCCCCAATAAGTTCAATTTAACCCCAAAGCATGAAATTGACTCCACCCCTAGTCTTAGGACATCATGAGGGACCTAATTGACTCAAAAGCCCCATCATGGAGTCTTCATTTTGGCCAAATTGACCAAAGTCAACATTTCCCCAATTTTGGTCAAAATCACACCTTTGGGTCAAATTGGCTCACTTAGGACTTCACCATGACTCAACCAACCTTGGGTGGTGTCAATAGATCTCAAGACCATCATATTGGACCAGTCAACACACCCAATTGACCAAGTCAACCCAAAAGTCAACATAGGGTCAATTTTGCCTAAATTGGGCTTATTTGGAATTAATCCAAATTCCAGTGGATTAAGGCCCGCACCCAAAGCCCACTCTGAAGCTCATAGGTCTAATGACCAGCCTTGCCCCCTATTTCCAACATGCAAAGACATGCATGGGGGTAAAAGGGTTTTTTTTCCCATTTTAGGAGAGAGAGATGAGGGAATTGAGGAATGGAGGCCACATGGCCATCCATTCCTCTGTCCAAGATCTTCTCTGAGCTCCCCCTTTTATTTCCAGCAGGAAATGGGGCTGGAGAGGGACCAAGTGGCAGCTATGGTGACACAACCAAAGTGTGGCTGACCACCAAGCATGAGAACTCCTTATACATCCCTCCACACACCTCTCACGGGGTTCCATTAGCTTCAGAAGTGTGAGGGCAATCGAAATCGACTACTGGAAGGCTCATTTTGGTGGAGAACCGAGGATTCGACTTGGAGCTTGGAGCAGGTGGTCGGCCATGGCACACCGCCGGGAAAACCGAGATCGAGCTCGGTTTAGGTACGATTTCTCCCCCTCTCCCTCTGTGCTAGTTATCTAAGGTCTTAGCAAGGGCAGCCGAGCTCAATTGAGCCGTCAGCCATGGGAATTTACCTCCTGTTTTTCCGTTTGGGCTTCCTCCAGGGATCGCCGGAAAACCCCATCTCCGGCCACCATTCCACCGCCAATCGACGCCCAACCCCTCAACGGAGGTGGTGGCGGCGGCAGATGTCCGGGGAGGGTGGTGGTTGGCCGGGATCAAGGGCCTTTTCCTCTGGGCCGTCGGCTAGAGGTAGGAGACGAAATCACAGCCGTTGATTTCGTCTCCTTGATCTCTATTAGCAGACCACAATAATTCTGCCCAGAATTATTCAGTGGTTTGCATGCCATTTTTGAAGGCCTTAGAGGCCATTTTTGCAAAAAATGGCAGAGACAACTTTTGTAGCCCTATGTGTCTACTTTCATTTGCCACTGGAATCAACTGATTTGGTTCACCGTGGACACCAGGGCACTCATTTTCCCAGGACTGCTCCCTATGTAGGGCAGAAATTAAAAGTGCAATATCTTTTAAATGGCTTAACCAAATCCCTTCATTTTTCTACCATGCATGCATGGTGTGATGACACACCTAGTGTTTAAATTTGGGAATTTTTGGATGTGTATCCATTGAGCTATTTTATTTATTAGTAAAAGTAAATTTTTGGTATTTATGGAGTTGTATAACTCCAAACACCTCCTAATTTGGGGAGTGAGCTCTTTATATATATCTAAATCTCTGGTTAAAATATCATCACATGTGCATGAGTATTTTTCTCTGAATTTCAAAATGAAGTTAGGGTCTTAAGTGAAGAATTGGGGTGCTAATAGTCAATTTGGGCTTTTGAGCTTTTCGATGGAATTGATGGTGGGGATCACCTTGCATGCCTCTGAAACCTTGGGGTTAGTGTATGTCATGAGGATATACATCATTGTCATAAGTTTCATGATTTTTGGAAGTTATTTTCCTAAAGTTTTTAATTACATGAAAATTGTCACACTTTTAAATTAATGGAATAATTTGAATCAAAAACTCAGGGTTAAATCCAAAACTCTGGGAAATTGATCTTTGACTGGAAAGGCACATTTAGGAATTTTGTTGGAATTTTTGGACCTCACTTATTTCTCTGAATTTGATTTATTTGGTTAGATCAATTTATTCAAATATGACATTTAGGTCTCATATGCATTTGGAGTATTATGAAATTATTTTAGTAGGTTTTCTTGGTGATTCTATAGCTCTGTAAATTTTATCATAATTTTTAGATGAATTTTGTGGTAATTATCAATTTATTGAGGTAAAACCCCCTTTTGTAATTAATTAATTTAATGGGGTAAAATAGTTTGTAAAATTCTAGATCTCTGGATTTAGTGTTTTTAGATGATTATTATACTAGGATAAGTTTCTCAGAATTTATAGAGACATATTAATGGTAGTGGTAGTGTAAATCCCTATTTGCACCCCATTTATGTTAAATAGAAATTATGGTCAAACATTCCTGTTAAAAATGTGAAACTTAGGATTTGGTGTTCTTAGACCATTATTATGCCATAATAATTTTCCCAGAATTTATTGAAGTCTTAACATAGCACTTGTAGTGTAAACCCTTATACGCACACCAATTGTAACAAATAATAATTTAGGGTAAATACTCCTTGGAATAATATGAAACTTAGGCATTGCTGTTTTTAGGTCAATAACATACTTCTGTGATTTATTCAGATTTTATTGAGACATTTAGGTGGTGGTTGTAGTGTAAACTCTTATTGGCACACCACTTGTATTAAATGAATATTGTGGATAAATATTACCTGGAATATTATGAAACCTTGGATTTGGTGTTTTTAGAGGATTAGTATGCTAGGTTAATTTTATCAGAATTTTTGGAATTCTTTTTTTAGTACTTGGTGTGTAAAGTCACATCTTCATCTTTTTCATGATAAATATAAATTATGATTATAAATTTGCTGGAAAAATATGATTTTCTGGAAAAAGTGATTTTGTGTTCATATGAAGCTACTGTAATTTTTCCAGAATTTGAGGAAGTCAAAATCTTGTACTTGATGTGTAAAATTATTTTTCCATTCATTCATTGAAAATTAGGGATTAGGGTTATTTAATTGCTGGAAAAATATGAAATCTTGGAAATCTTTTTATCATGTCACCCCTAATTTCTGGAAGGATTTTTGACAAGTTTGAATTCACTAGCATGATACCTCCTTCACATTTTAGATTCATATTAGTAATTAATGAATTTTTATAAAGGTCAAAATTAGATGAAACATGCTTGGATTTTGATCATCCCTTATTTTTCCACTATGAACCTATGATAATAATTAGAAGTCATTTGGGAAGTAATTTGATCAAGGTTCCACCTTAGGAATCTAAGTTAGATGTATGTCATGGCCTGCGGATAGTAAAAACTCATTATGATGAATAGGTCAATATAATCATAAGGAAATCGGGGAGAATTGAATTACAACAAGAGATGAGTTTAGACCACTTGGAGGACTAAGAGTTATTAGAGTTGAGTCCAAAAGATTGATTGCATAGGAGCGGGGTGAAACATAAGGCGTAGGTTATAAAGAGTAATGAGAGGGTGGAAAGTTAGGTCAGGGTAGCCGCCAAGATTGTTAAATGTCCTGGAAAGGGGTTGGGCATCATCCCATCATATACCCTAGTACCTTGCGAACCCTTCACCGTGTTGGAACAACCCTTTTACTATTTTGGGCTAGGATCACTATGTACTGATTAGGATCAGTTGACCCCATTGTATAGTTTAAGGGTCAAGTCTGTAGGCTGATAGATTAGCTAGAACTTAAAATTAAATCTAAGGTTCCCAGCGCTCGACAAATGGCTAGCAGTGCTCGACAGATGGCTCCCAGCGTTCGACAGTTTTTGTTGACAGCGCTCGACAGATGGCTCCCAGCGTTCTACAGTTTTTGTTGACAGCGCTCGACAGTTCTCCAGCCAGCGTTCAACATTTTCTGAACAACGCTCGACAGTTCTCCAACCAGCGTTCGACATTTTCTGAACAGCGCTCAACAGTTTTCCAGCCAGCGTTCGACATTTTCTGAACAGTGCTCGACAGTTTTCCAGCCAGCGTTCAACATCCTCTGGACAGCGCTCGACAGATTGTAGCCAGCGTTCGACAGATCATTTATTGAAGCCCAGATTTGTTATCAACTATATTCTATCTATCTTAACAGCAAAACGACGAATATAACGGATCTATTTAATATCCTTTGGACGTATTCTGACAGATAAGGAAGGATATTAAACTCAGTTAATATATTCTCTTCTTTCCTTTTTCCAAGGCAGCAATAGCCGTTGACATTTATTGAAAAGGAATCTTTTCACAGTCAAAAATAAAAGGACCTGCCAAAATCGTTTGAATCGACAGAATTCAAACGTCGTTCTATTACAAAATAAAAAGGATATATATATAGCTTAAAGAAGAAGAAGAAGATATACATAGACATCTCAGAAAGTATTTTCTTAATCTTCTTCTACAAGCAGCACAAAACTTCTGAGAACATCATCCTCAAGAGCATTCACTCAGAATCTGCTGCAAACTCAGATCTTCTAAAAGAGCAACAAGCAATCTGAAGAACTTGTTCTTCCAGATCAATCTGCTACAGGAGATTTTTGTCTTCAAGAAAAAGCTTCTTCATCTTCTGTTAAACACTTCAATCTGACAGGGGGAGCTTTACAACAACATCCACTAGAGTCTTCTCTCAGCATCTTGACAGAGAAGAATACTATAAACTCTTTCTTACCTCTCTTGTACAGGGTTTTAACTCCCTTCAAAAGTTAATCTCGGTGACAGGGCACCTTTTCAAAAACCTGCAGTTTGGTTAGAGCACCTTATCAACAGCTCACCTGGTGTGAGGGCACCTTATCAACAACCTCCTAGTGGATTCCTACCAAAGGTGGTAGAAGAGTAGACGTACCTAGATTTATTGGGGAACTACTATAGCTCCTTGTGTCTTCTGTGTTTGATTATTTTCTGTGCTTGTGCTGTTTGTTTTGTGATTACATTTACTTAATTTTTCTGTTTATATAATTCTCACTCAGCTTACACCTATATATAATACTATTTTAATTCCGCTATAAAAACTAAGGAAAAGTTTTAATACTCTATTCACCCCCCCCCCCCCCCCCCCCCTCTAGAGTAACTTAAGATCTAACCTCCACTTTCAATTGGTATCAGAGGAGGGTTGATTCTTTACAGACTAACATCTGAATCACAAAGATCAACCATATCTTAATTTGTCTAAGAGCCTCTTTATCTAAGAATTTTATATCATTCAAAACTCATGGCACAAAACAAGGAATATTCTAGCACAAGACCTCCTATGTGCAATCTCAATAAGTTTGCACTATGGAAAGCAAGGATTAGGCTTTATATGAACTCTATTGATGAGGAGATTTTCAATGTTATTCTTATAGGACCTCCAGCACCTACAGCAACAACCAGCACTACTACAACAACAGACAACACTGCTGTTCCACCTCCTGAGTGGATTGAGGCTCAGAAGAAGCAGAGAAATGTAGATGCAAAGGCCATGAACATTCTGGACCTAACTATGTTAGATGACATATTCCAGAAAGTAGTTGAGTGCACCTCAGCAAAAGAAATCTGGGAATCTCTCAACAACATGGTGGCAGGCTCTGCAGATGAAAGGAAAGATAGAAGATCTCACCTGATCTCTCAATATGAGAACTTCAAGAAGGTAGAATCAGAAAATGTTGCTGATATGTACAATAGGCTCAGCCTCATAATAAATGAGCTGAAATCTCTGGACAAAGTGATCTCACTCACAGAGATCAATGACAAAATTCTTATGTGCTTTCCCAGCACATGGGACTCCAGAATCTGGCCAATCAAAGAAGCCAGAAGCCTAAATGAGATCACCACTGAAGCCTTGTTGGGCAAGCTCAAATCTTATGAGCAGCTCGTCAAAAGTAGGGAAGCTGAAGAATCCACCTCATCCCCAGCACTCAAGAAGGAGAAAAGCATAGCCTTCAAGGCTGCAGAAGAAGAAGGACCAACTCCTACCAAAGAAGAGCTGATGAGCTTCATAGCCAAAAGATTCTATAATATGGCTAAGAAAGATTTCAAGAAGAAGTCATCCAGAAGCTATGACAAGCCAAGGTATGACAAAAATCACTCTAACGAAATTATATGTTTTGGTTGCAGGAAGCCAGGACATATTGCTCCTGAATGTCCAGAGAATCAAAACAAAAAGGACAGAAAGGAGAGAAAAAGAGAAAAGGAAGAAAGGAAAGGTTCTAGCAAATCTTCCTCCCACTCACACAAAAAGAAGGGAAGAGGATTTGTAGCAACATCCTGGAGTGAAACAGAATCTGAATCTGAATCTTCATCTGGTTCTTCTGATGAAGAAGAAACAAAAGAGAATAGCCAATGTCTACTGGCAATTTATGACTCAGACAGTGAGTCACAATATGAATCTTCATCAGGCTCCAGTGATGATGAAGAAGAAAAGAACTTCTGCATGATGGCAGTCAATGCCTCAGCCAGCAAATCTGATGAAGAAAATTCAGAATCAGAAGAAGAAAATGATGCAGATCAGGTAATGTCTGGTTTTGATTTTACTTCAGATGAATTCAAGGCTGAATTCAAAGTCCTCTGCTCAGACTTACTCAACTCTTAGAAAGAAATAATCTCACTCAGATGTAAGTTAGCTGAAATGAAAAAGATGAGTGAAGAAAATGCAAATCTTAAGAAAGATCTGGCTACCTCCAGAGAACACATTGTTCTCATTGAGAATAAACTTTCTGAGGCCAAGAAATTTGAAGAATCCCTAAATGGGAGAAGTATCAAACTGATGGACATCACAAGCTTAGTCAATGCTAGACTTAATAATAGCAAACTGGGTCTGGGTGCATCATCAAGTGAGCCATCTCTGATTAAGAGAAATACCCTCTCCTCACCTATAAAATTTATTTCTGCTAAAGGCAAAGAAGGTGCAAAAAGAGATAAAGATACTTCAAGCAAGTCTGTTAAGGATAAAAGAATTCAAAAGAATTCGTCGAACGGAGATCGACAAAAAGGTTCAAATTTGTCGAACGGAGCTCGACGAAGTCTGAAAACAGATTTTCAGTATAGTTATCAGATGAACAATAGTCGACCAATTTATCCAAATTTGTCGAACAAATACTATACAGGAAATACTAGAAATCTTAATTCCAAACAAACTAAAAATCCTTTCACTGAATGGATAATACCTCCAAGGAGATATCATCCACAAGGCTATAAGGACCAGCCTGAAATGTCATTTATTTCTGAATTCTGTGGTAACACAAAAGGACCCAAGGTAGTCTGGGTCAAAAACAACTAGTTTATGTTTTTGTCTTTGCAGGTACACGGCCATCCAAGATTAAATCAAAAATGGTACATGGACAGTGGCTGCTCAAAGCATATGACAGGAAACAAGGCCAATCTGAAAAATTACAAGGCACAGCTTGGACCCAAAGTGATCTTTGGAGACTCCAACCATGGTCAAACAAAAGGCATTGGTCAAATCAAGGTTGGATCAGTAACATTCAAGGAAGTCACCTATGTGAAGGGTCTGAAGCACAACCTCATGAGCATAAGTCAGTTATGTGATGAAGGTTATCAGGTAACCTTTAATAAATCAGAATGCATTATCAAGTCATCTGATAATGTCATTGTTTTAGCAGGCATTAGAAAGGGTAACATATATTTAGTAAATTTCAATTCCTCTAAATCAGAAATTTGCCTGTTTAATGAGCTAAGCAAACCTAGTGAACTATGGCATAAAAGATTAGGGCATGTAAATCTTAGAACAATTGCCAAACTATCTAAAGATAATCTTGTTAGAGGTCTACCATCAGGATCATATAAGAAAGAAGGTTTATGTAGGGCATGCCAGCTAGGTAAGCAAACCAAAAACAGTTTTAAATCCTTATCTAAAAGTGATTCACCTAGAATCTTATTTTTGCTACATATGGACCTTTTTGGACCTATAGCAATAAAGAGTTTAGGAGGGAAGTCTTACACTCTAGTTATTGTAGATGACTTCTCTAGATTCACTTGGGTATTCTTTTTGAGAGAAAAGTCAGATAACTTTAAAGTTCTTACAGATTTTCTTAATAGCATACAGATTGAATACTCTACTGTAGTTGCATTGATCAGAAGTGATCATGGCACTGAGTTTGAGTCTCTTCTTATGCAAGAATTCTATGAGAAGGAAGGTATCAGGCATTGCTTCTCAGCTCCTAGAACTCCTCAACAGAATGCGGTAGATGAAAGGAAAAATAGAACCCTAATTGAATCAGCAAGAACATTGCTTGCAGATGCTAATTTGCCACTATCCTTTTGGGCAGAAGCTGTTAGCACAGCAAACTATGTTCTGAATAGAAGTTTGATACACAAACTTAAGGGTAAAACTCCTTATGAATTACTTAAAGGGAAGAAACCTAAAATTGACTATTTCAGAATTTTTGGTTGTAAATGTTTTGTTCATAACAATGATAAGAAATATCTTAGAAAATTTGAACCAAAATCTGAAGAAGGAATTTTCTTAGGATATTCAATAGTTAGCAAAGCATATAGGGTATTTAACAAATCCACTCTTAAGATAGAAGAATCCATGCATGTTTCCTTTGATGAAACTAACATGTCTTACAAGAAGAAGAACTCTTCTACCAAGAATGCTTTGCAGGTACCAGCTCTATGTGAAGAGCTTAATGAACTAAATCTACAGTCAGGAGATTCAATGCAACCATTAGCTCAAAACCTTAAAGATAGTGAAGAAGAAGATCATCCAGATCTTGTTGATTATCAGAATCAAGCAACATCAGAACATCCTCCACAGGATACAATTACTGAACAAAATCCCCAAATAAATAACACTGCAGAATTAACTCCAACTGTTGATCACATCACAGTTAGAGATCACCCAATTTCACAAGTGATTGGTGATATTTCAGTAGGTGTTCAGACAAGACATCAACTACACCAAAATCAGATGCATACTTGCTTTCTATCACAAGTTGAACCTCAAACCATAAAAGATGCTGAACAAGATCCAAATTGGATTCTTGCAATGCAAGAGGAACTCAACCAGTTTGAAAGAAACAAAGTTTGGGATTTGGTTCCAAGACCAAGAGGCCATCCAGTCATTGGCACCAAGTGGGTCTTCAGGAACAAACTTGATGATCAAGGAAATACTGTGAGAAATAAAGCAAGGCTAGTAGCTCAAGGATATTCACAGGAAAAAGGCATAGACTATGATCAAACATTTGCACCTGTGGCAAGACTTGAAGCTATCAGAATATTTTTAGCATTTGCTGCATACAAACAATTTAAGGTATATCAAATGGATGTAAAAAGTGCATTCCTAAATGGAGATATCAAGGAAGAAGTCTATGTGGAACAACCACCAGGTTTCATCTCTCCAACTCACTCTTCTTATGTATTCAAGCTTAATAAAGCTATCTATGGTCTCAAACAAGCTCCAAGGGCATGGTATGAGACCTTAGCTAATTTTCTATTGGAAAACAAGTTCTGTAGAGGCTTAGTAGACAAAACCTTATTTTTCAGAATACATAAAAATCAAACACTGCTAGTTCAAATATATGTAGATGATATTATTTTTGGCTCTACTGATTCAAATTTATGCAAAAAGTTCTCTAAACTTATGCAATCTAAATTTGAAATGAGTAGCATGGGTGAATTATCATACTTCCTTGGTCTTCAAGTGAAGCAAACCTCATCAGGAATTTTCATTTCACAATCCAAGTATGCTAAGGAATTAGTAAAAAGATTTGGAATGTCTGATTCCTCTCCCATGAAAACACCCATGGCTTCTAATGCTGTCATTAATGCTGATGAATCAGGGAAACCTGTTGATCAGAAGGTGTATAGAGCAATTGTTGGCTCATTACTCTATTTGACAGCTAGTAGGCCTGATATAATGTTTACTACTTGTATTTGTGCTAGGTTTCAAGTTAACCCTAAAGAATCTCATCTATCTTTATTAAAAAGAATTTTACGATATATAAAGGGTTGTCCTAATCTAGGTCTCTGGTATCCAATAGCATCTGAATTTGAGTTAACTGGATTCTCAGACTCAGATTATGCTGGATGCAGAGTAGACAGAAAAAGCACATCAGGAACTTGTCAGTTTCTTGGTGATAGGCTTGTGTCTTGGTTTTGTAAGAAGCAGACATCTGTGTCCACATCAACAGCTGAGGCAGAATACATTGCTGCAGGCAGTTGCTGCTCACAGATACTGTGGATACAAAATCAACTTCTAGACTATGGTATCAACTTAAATCAGTCAATTATATTTTGTGACAATACTAGTGCAATATCTATAGCACAAAATTCAGTTCTCCATAGTAGGACTAAACACATAGAAATAAGGCACCACTTTATCAGAGATAATGTGGATAAAAATAAAATTTGCCTACAGTTCATCTCCACTGATTTACAAAGAGCAGATATTTTCACCAAACCCTTGGATAAAAAGAAACATATCTTCTTTATGAATCAACTGGGAATGATAGATGGAGACTCAATTTGTTGAAAATTATATTTTCTATCCTATCCAAAAATTTTTTGTCGAACGAAGAACGACAAATTTTTATTCGTGGAACGATGGTCGACAAAAACCTTCATATTCAGAGTCAGTGAAGAAAATCTCGTTTGTCGAACGGCGGTCGACGAAAAAGATACTTTTTTTCTGTCCGACAAAATTTTAAAGTCGGTTCGACTTCAGATTTAATTAGGTTTTGCCGAACATCGCTCCTCGAATTCTCCTCCATATTTTCTCGACTATATAACACTTATTTTATCTTATTCTAAGCTTTGCGCCTACAGAAATCGTCTTTCCCTCCAGTTCCCCTCTGCACTTGATCTTCAACTTTCTTTGCAGGATCAATGGCGATTCCTCAGGCCTCTCTGCACCTAATGAAGTTTGACGCAGGTTTTGACATTGACATGGACTCGTTTGCACAGTCAGACGAAATCTTCAAGGATATTCTTCAAACGCTGGATGAACAACACCTAAGGAAGCTTCTAAGCACCAGGCAGAAGATAGCTGTTGCAGAGATAAAAGAATGGGTTTTCATTGCAAAACCAGTCGATGAAAGCTTGTCGGGAACAATCTCAAGTCATCATGTCTCTCTCTCTCCCACCATCCTTTCTTAAATCTTTGGTCTTGAAAATGGTGAAGATGAATTAGACATAAGCTCAAATGAATTTGATGAAGCTTTAGTCAAAATTGGCCATTTGTCTGGAAACCCTGGCCACATTCTGAAAAAGAATCTGTCTCAGGACTACAAGTTCTTAGCAGATATTGTTGGAAAAGTCTTGCTGAGCAAGACTTCTGGGCATGACTATATCAGTAGGCACCAATTTCTGTTAATGGTGGCCTTAATGGAGAAGAAGAAAGTCAACTGGGGATCAATCCTTTTTGACCTAATTAAAAAGAAAAACTCTACAGAGAATGTATGCTTTGGAAGAATTTTAGGAATTTTTCTGCAGGAAAGGCATCCAGAGCTTTTGGTGTCACCAAAAGTAACAATAAATGCCAGCAAGAGGCTGACCTTAGCACTCTTTGCTAAATGGGATAGAGTAATTCTCAAGAAGAATACAGGAGCTGAGGCCTCCAGAAAAAGGAAAGCTTCTGAGGACACAAGGACTGATCAAGTCACTCCCTCTACCCTTCTAGAAGATCCTTCCTCAGTTCCTCCTTCCTCTCATATCCTCTCTCCACCTGCTCAACAATCTCCTGCACATTCTCATTCTTCATCCCCTCCTTCAACTGCAATATCACCCATCAATGATATTCCACTCTCAACTGCCCACATCAATGATATTCCACTCTCAACTGCCCACATCAATGATATTCCACTCTCAACTGCCCACATCAGTGATGCTCCACCTCCACCCCTATCTTCAGAACCACTACCTACCACACCTCCCTCTCCAATACACAATGAATATCATTCACCTATTCATTCTCCTAGTCCAATCCATCTAGACATTTCCACACATACCACCAACATCAGCAATATCATTCCTCCAATATCATCTCCATCCACTTCACAACCATCCACTAGCCATCCACCAGATTATCCATCCCTTAACCTCTCCTCTATTGCTGATCAAGTCTTTGATGTTATCCTTCCCAAAATGAGCCAGCTCCTGGATGCAAAACTTGCTCCAGTTCTTCAGGCACTTTCTACTTTATCTACTAAGATAGCTTCTCTTCCCTCCTCCACTGCTGTCCCTTCTACTAGGGGCCTAGATTCAGGCTGTCCTGAAGCTAGGCAGGGGGAGATGTCCTATGAAGAAGCTCCAGAAACAGAAGAAACTCCAGAAGAAGAAACAAAAGTTACAATTTTTGATACAGATATAATTGATCCAGATACACAAGTTATAGAAGAAATAAATAATATATGCATTCATCCATCCTGTGATCTATATAGCTTATTATCAAAATTTGATGTCATATATACTTCAAGGGTATCACCAAAGGTATACATAGAGGATCTATCAAAGGCTCTGATTTGCCTTCCTCAGAAAACTCATTCTGATATCATACAAAATTACTTATCCTCTATTCCTTCATCCACTGTTCAAGACATCCAAATAAAGGATCATTCTGTAGAATATGAAGATGATCTTGCAGAATTCCTTGATGATACCACAGCCCCACAAATTACTTCTTCACCTCCAATTCCTGTATGGAATGAAGAACCAATGCCAAGCTTTGATGAAATCTGGAGAGAAGCAGATGCAGAGTTTGACAAAGCTGAAGAAGAAAGATTAAAGGCTCGTGAAGCAATCAAGAGAATTGATGATCTATACAATAAGCCAATCTCATCTTCTGACTCTGATGATGATGATGACAACAGTGATTCTGATGATACACTTTCAAAGAAAAGAAAGAAAAGAACAGCTAAGTCAAAGGCTGCTCCCAAGCCCCCAAATCCAAATAATGACATTCCTCTGTATATTTTGTATAATGTCCCTCTTGATGAGAAAACTCCTCACTGGATGAAGCTCTCCAGAAATGAGAACAATAGGAGGAAGAAATTCAAGAAGACTGGCTACATCCATGGCAAACCAGTCAAGCACAATCATCCTCCTCCTCCTCCTCCAGCGGCTGGTGCAACAGGATCAGCACGTGTATCATCTTCCTCTCAGAAGCCAAGTTCTCAACATTCAGGGAGACCTGGTAGTTCTAGTGGTTTTCAAACCTCTGGATCAGCCAGTGCTCCTTCCTCTAAGAAATCAGCTCCTATCTTTCAAAAAAGTCAAACCTTTTCTTCTTCTCAAATATCTTCAGAATACAAACTTCACATTTCTGATGGATCTCTTCACAGAGATAGAGTACCTCAAAAGGTCACTCAAGACAAAAATGATTCAGAAGATATTTATTACTTTCCAGATCCAGAAGAAGAGAAAATCTGTCAGATGGCAAGACTGAAAGAAACAATTGCATATGCACAGATTAAAAAGGCTAAAGCAGAAGGCAAAGACTTCTCAAGTTTCTCAACCGTGTCAGAATACAGAAGAAAAGAACTTGAAAAATACAAAACAGTTAAAGCATTCAATACTGAGGAATATATTAATATGCACCCAGAATCATTTTCCCTCATGTCAAAGAACAGAAAATCATTGGTGCTCAAGATTTGTTTATCAGCAAAAAGAAATCAGAAGACCCCAACAGGAAAATCATATTCAAGCCACCTTCTCAGGACAAAAAGTCTTAAATAAATTGCTTGGTTATGAATGTAAAGTTTCTAAAATCAGAGCATTTTTTTTTCTTATCTTATGATCTATTTTAATCTATCAGATATATTGTTGCTCCGTTGATTATACTTTCTGCTGTATCTATTTAATTTTTCTTATCAAATAGTATCCTAACCCAAATAGGGGGAGATTGTTGGAACAACCCTTTTACTGTTTTGGGCTAGGATCACTATGTACTGATTAGGATCAGTTGACCCCATTGTATAGTTTAAGGGTCAAGTCTGTAGGCAGATAAATTAGCTAGAACTTCAAATTAAATCTAAGGTTCCCAGCGCTCGACAAATGGCTAGCAGTGCTCGACAGATGGCTCCCAGTGTTCGACAGTTTTTGTTGACATCACTCGACAGATGGCTCCCAGCATTCGACAGTTTTTGTTGACAGCGCTCGACAGTTCTCCAGCCAGCGTTCAACATTTTCTGAACAGCGCTCGACAGTTCTCCAGCCAGCGTTCGACATTTTCTGAACAGCGCTCGACAGTTTTCCAGCCAGCGTTCGACATTTTCTGAACAGCGCTCGACAGTTTTCCAGCCAGCATTCAACATCCTCTGGACAGCGCTCGACAGATTGTAGCCAGCGTTCGACAGATCATTTATTGAAACCCAGATTTGTTATCAACTATATTCTATCTATCCTAACAGCAAAACGACGAATATAACGGATCTATTTAATATCCTTTGGACGTATTCTGACAGATAAGGAAGGATATTAAACTCAGTTAATATATTCTCTTCTTTCCTTTTTCCAAGGCAGCAAAAGCCGTTGACATTTAATGAAAAGGAATCTTTTCACAGTCAAAAATAAAAGGACCTACCAAAATCGTTTGAATCGACAGAATTCAAACGTCGTTCTATTACAGAACAAAAAGGATATATATAGCTTAAAGAAGAAGAAGAAGATATACATAGACATCTCAGAAAGTATTTTCTTAATCTTCTTCTACAAGCAGCACAAAACTTCTGAGAAGATCATCCTCAAGAGCATTCACTCAGAATCTGCTGCAAACTCAGATCTTCTAAAAGAGCAACAAGCAATCTGAAGAACTTGTTCTTCCAGATCAATCTGCTACAGGAGATTTTTGTCTTCAAGAAAAAGCTTCTTCATCTTCAGTCAAACACTTCAATCTGACAGGGGGAGCTTTACAACAACATCCACTAGAGTCTTCTCTCAGCATCTTGATAGAGAAGAATACTATAAACTCTTTCTTACCTCTCTTGTACAGGGTTTTAACTCCCTTCAAAAGTTAATCTCGGTGACAGGGCACCTTTCAAAAACCTGCAGTTTGGTTAGAGCACCTTATCAACAGCTCACCTGGTGTGAGGGCACCTTATCAACAACCTCCTAGTGGATTCCTACCAAAGGTGGTAGAAGAGTAGACGTACCCAGATTTATTGGGGAACTACTATAGCTCCTTGTGTCTTCTGTGTTTGATTATTTTCTGTGCTTGTGCTGTTTGTTTTGTGATTACATTTACTTAATTTTTCTGTTTATATAATTCTCAAAAAGCTTACACCTATATATAATACTATTTTAATTCCGCTATAAAAACTAAGGAAAAGTTTTAATACTCTATTCACCCCCCCCCCCCTCTAGAGTAACTTAAAATCTAACCTCCACTTTCACACCGGGTAGCCCTCGGGAAGTCCAGGATCCACCCTAAACTTCCAAGTAGAATAATAACTAAACAAGAGTAGTCTAATTAGGAGTTTAGAAGATGAGTGTGCTTGGTGAGCTGTGGGTAAGGCTGTGCTCGGGATTGACGAAAGATCGTCCTTCCCCTTAGAGAGTTATAAAGCGCTGAGATTAATTCAAGTGAAATGATAAGAGGGTAATTTTATGGGTAGTTACCAATAATACTAAGTGTCTTGAGGAAAGGGAACTTTGGGGTGTCATCCCATCGTAGTTTCTAGTACCGTAGCGAGCCCCTTACAGGGTAATCCTCAGGAAGCCCAAGATTAACCGTAAGCCGTAGGAATAAGATGTTACAAGAATAAATTAATAACACACTCACCCACACCCCGTGGTAACGGGAGCCTAGTCTGTTTGGTGCTACGAGAAGTAAGCTCAGTGTTTGAAAGAGCGGATTGAAAGTTAGGTGAGCTTACAATTCAGTAGTGTTTGTTAATGACGGGCGGGTTAGCCCGGGGGAGCTTATGGCTCGGAAGGTTATTAATGACGGGCAGGTTAGCCCTGGGAGCTTATGGCTCGGAGATAGATTGTAGAACATGTTGCATGTGCATTGAAGGTGGTGAGTCTTCTGTATTGGACGGACGTTCACACCGACGTCAATACGTTGACTCGGCAAGTGTGGTATATACACTTAGCCTAGAAAGTCTGGCGGTCCAGTCAGCAAGAGTACGCATACGCTCCACGGTTTTGTGTTGAGGCGTACGATAGGTCTAGGTTAGGTAGTGTGAATACCAACCTAGAGGTGGGTGAGGCCCAACCCACCGCTTCCGTTTTCCACTACGGGAGTATCCGGGGAGTCTTGCTAGCTCCAAAAAGGGGGAACTAAAGGTCTATGCGCATAGAGTCGTAGTGTGTGAGTTGCACTTGTATGAACATAGCATAACAACATACCTTGCATGACATAGCATGAACATTGCATTCCAACCCCTACCCCTATCGTATAAATTGGTATGGGACTTTTTATACGATAGGCCCTGCTAAACGACCCCTTGGTCTATAGGTTTGTATGGGCATTCCTATAAATCAATTGTTACTTTTAAATTACCTTACTTGCGTCGCACTGCTTCTTTACGCTTACTTCTTTCTCTGCTGCGATATTACTTTACTGCTTTTAGTACTATTTACTGGTTCATATTGCTAGCATAGAACTTATTTGTTATACTCTTGATAGCGTAGAATATCTGTCACCTGCTTTTGATTACTCCACCTTGTTGTCCTCCGCTTCTTCCTCCCGCACGGTGCCTAGGAGTCGCGGGGGGAGGCGGGGACAAAATCGTCTTAGTCTTTATGACTAACGGTCGGTGGTGACCGTAGGTAACCAAGGAACTGGAGCCCAGCTGGCAGGAGAGACAGGACCTGAGGAGCAGATGCCGTGCTTTTCTACTGCTACTGGACAGGTGTTGATGAGAGATGTTTTGTTGTAGCTTCTGCATAGATTTATATAGTGAGAGAGGGAGCTGTACTTCTTTTATTCTTTCGGACTTGTACTGGGCATAAGCCCCTTTCTCTCTTTCTTTTCTTGTACTCATTGATGGACAGTTTTCATTTGGTTATATATACATATACAGATGCGTGTGATTGTGGACTTATGTGTTAGTTTTTCTTCTTATCTCTTGTTGGCCTAGTTGATCGTCCTTGCCGGCAGGATCGGCGTCTTGCGGAGATGGCTAACATGTGTGCTAGCATCACCGTAAGGCGGCGGTTCTGGGCATAAGATCCAGGAACTCTCCTGGTGTGGGAGAGTGATCTTACAAATGGTATCAAAGCCCAAACGATCCAACGAGAAAGAAGTCCACAAAAACTGGGACACCCCCGCTCGAGTTAGTTTGAGGACAAACTAGCAGCGGAAGCAGTGGTGTGCCCATGTGTAAAAATCACACAAATTAGTCAATTAACCAACGAGCTAGGCCAACCCAATTAAGGACAACACTTTAGTTTTGACTTACCAAGACGTTTTCATAGCATATCTTAGTCTTAAATCGATCTCAAGTATAGTTTTGGTTAGGACAGGGGGATTCCCAACATGGTTAAAGGGAAGAGCTTAGTATGAGTGTAGGTGTTTGAGGCTTACACTCCGATGCTTACCTCTCACTTATCATATGATTTTACCCCCTTAACCAAACTAATTGAACCATCTCAAAGGATTTGGTGCCTGTGACCTACTTTTGGAGTAATAAGAGACTCTTAAGCATAAATTATCCTGCCAATTATACTTCCCGTATATTTCTACGGTGAAGCAGTCGCCAAGACAAGTATTAGAGGTCGAATAATAATCCAAATCCAAAGAAGGCCCATTCTTGGTTAGGTCACACATTGACCTTAAGAAGGATTCGTGAATGGTAACTTTAAGGACCTTGAATGTGTATCATATCAATAAGTCTCAAGGTAGAACTCCAAGACAAGGTTGTATGCCCTAAGAATTGTGTGCTTATATAGGGTAAATGCACTATAGTGATATCGAAGGAATTTAGCCCAAAATATATGGGGGCTTATCCCTTTTGTTTATTGGGCCAACTTAGTACTGACTTGAGTTTCCCCTAGACCTCATTTAGAAGATGAATCTCAAACTTATATACTTTGAAGCTTTGTAGGTGTAGACAAGTAAATAAGAGGATAGCATAATAACCATTGGGGATATGCTTAGAGGTTGTCAAGTTATACGTGTATATATGATCTCTGAAATCAAGGAAGTCAGTGCGAGACTTTAGGATATGGATTGGATAGAAATAGAACCTAGCTGTAGGCCCCCGTGATCATAAGAAATGAATAAATAACCTAATGCGAAGGAGGATATCATAGATTCACCTCCTCGAGCTTGAGACGATGACCTATAACAAAATCGGGACGAATAGTTAGTTGACTGGTCTTTAGTCAAGTTATTAGAAGCATAAAGTTGCCAAGTTGGCTGCTTGGAATAATTTATCGCGTCATGAAGCTTGTGGATTGGAATTAGATTCTTGCACGAGAGAACTATTATTGGAAACTCTGGAATTTCTGAACGTTCGAAGATAATGTGCATGCAATTATTGAAAAATCAAGCCCCTTTTGTTTTCGAACAATTTATTCGTAGCCGATGTTCTTATACCCTGGAGGATAGTTGACACCTAATCGGAGATCGTTAAAATTATACCTATGGATTAAGTAAATAAGAGAGTACTTATGACCTTTAGATTCATGGCTTGATGAGCTTGGGAATTGAAAGACAAATGTCATTATAACCCCCAAGAACACTGTATGATTTGGAGAGTAATATGGGATATTGGGAAATACAACACCGCATTAAATCATAACTTTAGAGGTTGGATTATGGGTTATACGTAACAATGATGATCTCACGAGTATAATGAACTCGGTAATTATTTAACTCATACATATTGGTCAATGCTGAACTATATGAAAGGATTCAGGAGAGATTACCACATGTGCACATGGGTTTTCATATCAGTAGGAAGCTCGGAGAATTTTGGCAGAGTTAATCCTTGAATAAATAACAGGCTTCCTTCACGAGTACAATTGAGACTACAACTTGAGAAATTAATCCATTGAATTGTTAACGTGAAATGTCATGGGCTTGATATATGATCTCTCGTGATAGTACTAAGTTATGGAAAATTTATTGGAAATAATCGTTGAATAAAGGACAAACCCCTTCACAAAGTGCAATGTGAGATTACAATTTGAGGAATTTTTTTTTGTGATGTTGAAATATCTTGAACTTTTAAAATTTTGGTGGAATTTATGGTTACCCATTTCTGATATTCCCTTCGCAACGTAGAATTCGAACGCATAATTTGAGAAATTCATACCATGAATTATTACTGAGTTGTTATGAAATATATTTGAAGAATGGATAGATTGGGATATTGATGATAAGATGATATAACAATTGTCAGATAGTCTTGTGATAACCTTGAGACCTCTCATCTTCATGAGCTGGGAACCCCGTGGACCCGAACTTAGATTTCGAGGACGAAATTATTCTTTTGTTTATTGGGAATTGTAACATCTCATTTCCTACTAGACCCCCTAACTCCAATTTAGGTTGAGACAAGTGGTGAGTGTGGTGGGTTTGAGCTAGATTGCAGCCTTAGGACATATAGGGTTAGGTGAACTCACATGTGGTCTACTATAAGGCTCAAGTCAACCTAGGTCAAACTAGCTCAACATGAACTCATACTTGCAAATTTGACTCCTCCAATATATGATAAACATTCCAAGGAATGCTATAGACCCAAAAGCCCCATCATGGGGTCACCAATTGACCAAATTTGACCAAAGTCAAACTTGGGTCAACATAGGTCAAATCCTCCCCAATAAGTTCAATTGAACCCCAAAAGCATGAAATTGACTCCACCCCTAGTCTTAGGACATCATGAGGACCTAATTGACTCAAAAGCCCCATCATGGAGTCTTCATTTTGGCCAAATTGACCAAAGTCAACATTTCCCCAATTTTGGTCAAAATCACACCTTTGGGTCAAATTGGCTCAATTAGGTCTTCACCATGACTCAACCAACCTTGGGTGGTGTCAATAGATCTCAAGACCATCATATTGGACCAGTCAACACACCTAATTGACCAAGTCAACCCAAAAGTCAACATAGGGTCAATTTTGCCTAAATTGGGCTTATTTGGAATTAATCCAAATTCCAATGGATTAAGGCCCTCACCCAAAGCCCACTCTGAAGCCCATAGGTCTAATGACCAGCCTTGCCCCCTATTTCCAACATGCAAAGACATGCATGGGGGTAAAAGGGTTTTTTTTCCCCATTTTAGGAGAGAGAGATCACGGAATTGAGGAATGGAGACCACATGGCCATCCATTCCTCTGTCCAAGATCTTCTCTGAGCTCCCCCCTTTATTTCCAGCAGGAAATGGGGCTGGAGAGGGACCAAGTGGCAGCTATGGTGACACAACCAAAGTGTGGCCGACCACCAAGCATGAGAACTCCATATACATCCCTCCACACACCTCTCACGGGGTTCCATTAGCTTCAGAAGTGTGAGGTCAATCGAAATCGACTACTGGAAGGCTCATTTTGGTGGAGAACCGAGGATTCGACTTGGAGCTTGGAGCAGGTGGTCGGCCATGGCACACCGCCGGGAAAACCGAGATCGAGCTCGGTTTAGGTACGATTTCTCCCCCTCTCCCTCTGTGCTAGTTATCTAAGGTCTTAGCAAGGGCAGCTGAGCTCAATTGAGCCGTCAGCCATGGGAATTTACCTCCCGTTTTTCTGTTTGGGCTTCCTCCAGGGATCGCCGGAAAACCCCATCTCTGGCCACCATTCAACCGCCAATCGACGCCCAACCCCTCAACGGAGGTGGTGGCGGCGGCAGATGTCCGGGGAGGGTGGTGGTTGGCCGGGATCAAGGGCCTTTTCCTCTGGGCCGTCGGCTAGAGGTAGGAGACGAAATCACAGCCGTTGATTTCGTCTCCTTGATCTCTATTAGCAGACCACAATAATTCTGCCCAGAATTATTCAATGGTTTGCATGCCATTTTTGAAGGCCTTAGAGGCCATTTTTGCAAAAAAGGGCAGAGACAACTTTTGTAGCCCTATGTGTTTACTTTCATTTGCCACTGGAATCAACTGATTTGGTTCACCGTGGACACCAGGGCACTCATTTTCCCAGGACTGCTCCCTGTGTAGGGCAGAAATTAAAAGTGCAATATCTTTTAAATGGCTTAACCAAATCCCTTCATTTTTCTACCATGCATGCATGGTGTGATGACACACCTAGTGTTTAAATTTGGGAATTTTTGGATGTGTATCCATTGAGCTATTTTATTTATTAGTAAAAGTAAATTTTTGGTATTTATGGAGTTGTATAACTCCAAACACCTCCTAATTTGGGGAGTGATCTCTTTATATATATCTAAATCTCTGGTTAAAATATCATCACATGTGCATGAGTATTTTTCTCTGAATTTCAAAATGAAGTTAGGGTCTTAAGTGAAGAATTGGGGTGCTAATAGTCAATTTGGGCTTTTGAGCTTTTTGATGGAATTGATGGTGGGGATCACCTTGCATGCCTCTGAAACCTTGGGGTTAGTGTATGTCATGAGGATATACATCATTGTCATAAGTTTCATGATTTTTGGAAGTTATTTTCCTAAAGTTTTTAATTACATGAAAATTGTCACACTTTTAAATTAATGGAATAATTTGAATCAAAAACTCAGGGTTAAATCCAAAACTCTGGGAAATGGATCTTTGACTGGAAAGGCATATTTAGGAATTTTGTTGGAATTTTTGGACCTCTCTTATTTCTCTGAATTTGATTTATTTGGTTAGATCAATTTATTCAAATATGACATTTAGGTCTCATATGCATTTGTAGAATTATGAAATTATTCTAGTAGATTTTCTTGGTGATTCTATAGCTCTGTAAAATTTATCATAATTTTTAGATGAATTTTTGTGGTAATTATCAATTTATTGAGGTAAAACCCCCTTTTGTAATTAATTAATTTAATGGGGTAAAATAGTTGTAAAATTCTAGATCTCTGGATTTAGTGTTTTTAGATGATTATTATACTAGGATAATTTTCTCAGAATTTATAGAGACATATTAATGGTAGTTGTAGTGTAAATCCTTATTTGCACCCCATTTATGTTAAATAGAAATTATGGTCAAAAATTACTGTTAAAAATGTGAAACTTAGGATTTGGTGTTCTTAGACCATTATTATGCCATGATAATATTCCCAGAATTTATTGAAGTCTTAACATAGCACTTGTAGTGTAAACCCTTATACGCACACCAATTGTAACAAATGATAATTAAGGGTAAATACTCCTTGGAATAATATGAAACTTAGGCATTGCTGTTTTTAGGTCAATAACATACTTCTGTGATTTATGCAGATTTTATTGAGACCTGTAGGTGGTGGTTGTAGTGTAAACTCTTATTGGCACACCACTTGTATTAAATGAATATTGTGGATAAATATTACCTGGAATATTATGAAACCTTGGATTTGGTGTTTTTAGAGGATTAGTATGCTAGGTTAATTTTATCAGAATTTTTGGAATTCTTTTTTTAGTACTTGGTGTGTAAAGTCACGTCTTCATCTTTTTCATAATAAATATAAATTATGATTATAAATTTGCTGGAAAAATATGATTTTCTGGAAAAAGTGATTTTGTGTTCATATGAAGCTACTGTAATTTTTCCAGAATTTTAGGAAGTCAAAATCTTATACTTGATGTGTAAAATTATTTTTCCATTCATTCATTGAAAATTAGGGATTAGGGTTATTTAATTGCTGGAAAAATATGAAATCTTGGAAATCTTTTAATCATGTCACCCCTCATTTCTGGAAGGATTTTTGACAAGTTTCAATTCACTAGCATGATACCTCCTTCACATTTTAGATTCATAGTAGTAATTAATGAATTTTTATAGAGGTCAAAATTAGATGAAACATGCTTGGATTTTGATCATCCCTTATTTTATCCACTATGAACCTATGATAATAATTAGAAGTCATTTGGGAAGTAATTTGATCAAGGTTCCACCTTAGGAATCTAAGTTAGATGTATGTCGTGGTCTGCGGATAGTAAAAACTCATTATGATGAATAGGTCAATATAATCATAAGGAAATCGGGGAGAATTGAATTACAACAAGAGATGAGTTTAGACCACTTGGAGGACTAAGAGTTATTAGAGTTGAGTCCAAAAGATTGATTGCATAGGAGCGGGGTGAAAGATAAGGCGTAGGTTATAAAGAGTAATGAGAGGGTGGAAGGTTAGGTCAGGGTAGCCGCCAAGATTGTTAAATGTCCTGGAAAGGGGTTGGGCATCATCCCATCATATACCCTAGTACCGTGCGAACCCTTCACCGGGTAGCCCTCGGGAAGTCCAGGATCCACCCTAAACTTCCAAGTAGAATAATAACTAAACAAGAGTAGTCTAATTAGGAGTTTAGAAGATGAGAGTGCTTGGTGAGCTGTGGGTAAGGCTGTGCTCGGGATTGACGAAAGATCGTCCTTCCCCTTAGAGAGTTATAAAGCGCTGAGATTAATTCAAGTGAAATGATAAGGGGGTAATTTTATGGGTAGTTACCAATAATACTAAGTGTCTTGAGGAAAGGGAACTTTGGGGTGTCATCCCATCGTAGTTGCTAGTACCGTAGCGAGCCCCTTACAGGGTAATCCTCGGGAAGCCCATGATTAACCGTAAGCCGTAGGAATAAGATGTTACAAGAATAAATTAATAACACACTCACCCACACCCCGTGGTTACGGGAGCCTAGTCTGTTTGGTGCTGCGAGCAGTAAGCTCAGTGTTTGAAAGAGCAGATTGAAAGTTAGGTGAGCTTACAATTCAGTAGTGTTTGTTAATGACAGGCGGGTTAGCCCGGGGGAGCTTATGGCTCAGAAGGTTATTAATGACGGGCAGGTTAGCCCGGGGAGCTTATGGCTCGGAGATAGATTGTAGAACATGTTGCATGTGCATTGAAGGTGGTGAGTCTTCTGTATTGGATGGACGTTCACACCGACGTCAATACGTTGACTCGGCAAGTGTAGTATATACACTTAGCCTAGAAAGTTTGGCGGTCCAGTCAGCAAGAGTACGCAGACGCTCCACAGTTTTGTGTTGAGGCGTACGATAGGTCTAGGTTAGGTAGTGTGAATACCAACCTAGAGGTGGGCGAGGCCCAACCCACCGCTTCCGTTTGCCACTACGAGAGTATCCGGGGAGTCTTGCTAGCCCCAAAAAGGGGGAACTAAAGGTCTATGCGCATAGAGTCGTAGTGTGTGAGTTGCACTTGTATGAACATAGCATAACAACATACCTTGCATGACATAGCATGAACATTGCATTCCAACCCCTACCCCTATCGTATAAATTAGTATGGGACTTTTTATACGATAGGCCCTGCTAAACGACCCCTTGGTCTATAGGTTTGTATGGGCATTCCTATAAATCAATGGTTACTTTTAAATTACCTTACTTGCGTCGCACTGCTTCTTTACGCTTACTTCTTTCTCTGCTGCGATATTACTTTACTGCTTTTAGTACTATTTACTGGTTCATATTGCTAGCATAGAACTTATTTGTTATACTCTTGATAGCGTAGAATATCTGTCACCTGCTTTTGATTACTCCACCATTCTGTCCTCCGCTTCTTCCTCCCGCACGGTGCCTAGGAGTCGCGGGGGGAGGCGGGGACAAAATCGTCTTAGTCTTTATGACTAACGGTTGGTGGTGACCGTAGGTAACCGAGGAACTGGAGCCCAGCTGGCAGGAGAGACAGGACCTGAGGAGCAGATGTCGTGCTTTTCTACTGCTACTGGATAGGTGTTGATGAGAGATGTTTTGTTGTAGCTTCCGCATAGATGTATATAGTGAGAGAGGGAGCTGTATTTCTTTTATTCTTTCGGACTTGTACTGGGCATAAGCCCCTTTCTCTCTTTCTTTTCTTGTACTCATTGATGGACAGTTTTCATTTGGTTATATATAAATATACAGATGCGTGTGATTGTGAACTTATGTGCTAGTTTTTCTTCTTATCTCTTGTTGGCCTAGTTGATCGTCCTTGCCGGCAGGATCGGCGTCTTGCGTAGATGGCTAACTTGAGTGCTAGCATCACCGTAAGGCGGCGGTTCTGGGCATAAGATCCAGGAACTCTCCTGGTGCGGGAGAGGGATCTTACATGTATATAGATTCTCATAGGCATAACAACATGTGACTGTTATGTAGTATGGGATGCATAACAATCATCACATGGATGTTCCATTAGATTTTTCCTTTTGTTACATGCGATATTATTTAGTATGAGATGCATAATATTTTATGTGTACGCCGCACATGACATGCATTAAGGCTTTCTTAAAAAGCATAGCACTGCATGCACATCATAACAATGCATAAGCACTCATGCCCAGCTAAAGATTTATATGATGACACTCATACACACATGATTTGAAATGGAAATTTAAACATTCATGCAAACATATGATATACCCAAGAGTCAAAGGATGATAGTACATCATCCCAAATTTAACGCATGACATCATTTATCAAATCCCAGAGCAATGTAGCAGTAAGAACAGGTGTCCTTGCTTGTATGGTCTGAACTAAGTGGAGTAGTTCTGGTTCTAATCTAGGGTTTTAATGAGTTGTTTGTTCGTATGTATAGATATGTCGCTGAAGCGTGTTGCGACAAGGTTGACTCCCCAATCTGAGGGCGAGTCGTCGGATGCGCAGAGTGAGGCTGTGATCGAAAGTCTGCGACAGAGTAATGAGGCTCTGTCAAGGCAGTTGGTCGCAATGCAATCGCAAATTCAGACGTTGTTGACTGCCGTCACTGGGCAGCATCCGAGGGTGCAGAATCCTGCGGTAGGCCAGACTATATTGGTTCCTCTCAATCCTTTGGTGCCTCCTGTTTCGTTGCCGCCGGAGATGAACTTCATCTCGCACTTCCAGCGATTAGGACCCCCAACCTATGACGGGAGAGCCGACTTTATGGCGCTAGACGATTGGATCATAGCAATGGAGGAGATCTTTTCCTACTCAGGAATTTTCGCCGACCAAAAGGTTATGATCGATGCTTTCCAGTTGAAGGGCCTTGTGAAAGGCTGGTAGATTAGAGTAAAGGAATGGCTTAGTGAAGGTTGCTCGTGGGATCGGTTCAAGGGATGTTGTTGAAGAAGTTTCTGCCGACAGTTGAGCAGGACAGATTGATGAATAATTTTCTGCACTTAAAGCAATGGCAGCTCACAGTTGGTGAATATGAGATAGAATTCAGCAAGTTGAGCAGGTTTGCTCCAGATTTAGTGGCCACAGAAGATGGCAGGGTGAAGCGGTTTCTTGGAGGTCTGCGCAGCGAGATTCAGCAGCTAGCATGCGCTTATCGATCTGAGACCTTTTCGTATGCGGTAGAAGCTGCCCTGACGGTTGAGGCTATTGATAATGCCATGAACCATGGAAAATAGTTAAGGAAAGCAAAGCGAAAAGGTTAGGAGAGCAGTAGCCCAGGTCCAAGCAAAAAAGGCGGGCCAGCATGCAATTTTTGTGGTGGCCTGGGTCACCCGTTCGAGAAGTGCTTTAAGCGGTTGACCGCGTAGAGGCAACTTCAAGTGCTAGCAATCCAAGGTGAGTCAAAAGGTAAGGTTACCTATGGGTCGTGCAAGCGGAAGGGGCATGATGTGGCCCACTGCTGGTCTTAAGAGAAGGTTTGCTTGCACTGTGGTCGAAAGGGGCATGAGGCTGCCCGCTGTCGGGTGAAGGACAGATCATACTTCCAGTGCGGTCAGAAAGGGCATATGAAGTCTCAGTGCCCGCAGTTCCAGCCTGCTAGCCATACTGTTCCTTTTCAGGCTTTGTCGTCGCCGCAGCAGTAGCAGATGGATCGGGGAAAAGTTGTGTTGAATGTCGTGACTAAGGAAGAAGCCCAGTGTTCTACCAAAGTGAATTCCGGTTAGTTTTCGGTCTAGTCGCTAGCTTCTCTTGAAAAGACCGTCATCAGTGGACCGTTGATCAAGTCGGCGAGCAGCTCTGCGTCTGTTTTCCGTCCGGTGATTATATGATAGCAATCCAGAGTTCAATAGGTGTCTGATTATGTTAGGAGGGTTCCTAGTTGTTGTCGATCTCAAGGTGTTAGAGTTGGAAGACTTCGACGTGATATTGGGCATGGATTGGTTATCCAAAAATAATGCTGTCATCCAATGCAAGGCTAAGCGCTTGGATCTTCTAATGGATAATGGACAGCCCCATAGTGTGTATGGTTTTCTACGTCAGGATTCCCTGATTATCCCCGCCATGTGTGCTCGGAGATATTTGGACTCCGGTGGTAGTGCCTACCTTGTTTCTTTTTTAGAAATTCCTTGTAGAGTACCTCAGGTTGAGGGTATTTCAGTTGTGCAAGAGTTTCCAAATGTGTTTCCCTCCAGTCTTCCTGGTCTTCCTGCTGAGCGTGAGTTATATGTTGGATCGATAGATGCCCTTAGAGGGGGGTGAATAAGGGAATAAAAATTCTTTTTATATATTTAAGCAATTTACTAAATTATTTTTTAATAAAAGTGAGCGAAATAACAATTTAGCTAAAAGTAATTTGCAATATTAGAATTTATGTCAAATGAATGAAATCAAGTGAACACAAATAGAAACATGATTGTATTATATTAAAGAGTGTTTACATAAATTTGATATCGCTAGAAATCAGAGGCAAACAAAAGTAAATAATTTTTCCTTTTCTATACCGACTCGTATCCCCACGAACCGGTGGGTTTAGCATATCCTTCCCCGGATATGGCCTCAAGCCACTCTAGCCAATCCTTCCCCGGATATGGCCTCGAGCACCTCCTAGATCTAATCACCTAGACCTAGTCGCCAACTCACGTGGCAAATTCCCCCTAAGTCGCGCAAGGACCTAGTCGCCAACACAAGGCGAATTAACTACAAAGATAATGAAATAACACAAATAACAAAAACTCCCTCTATGAGATTTCTGAAGTTAAAGATGAAGGATCGTTGTAGCATAAGCGTGGTTGAAGCGATCGTTCTTCGGATGCAGCGTGATGACGTCCTCTTTCAGAAATCTTCTTTAGCTTTGAGTGGGAGATCAACTTTCGGCAGAGTAACAGATCTAGAAATTTGGCACTGGTATTCTCTCTGGGATTTATATCCAAAACGAGAGAGAAATCCCCATTTTATAGAACTTGAAGATAGCGCCCGCGGTAGCTCCTAGCATCTGCGGTAGCGGTCGGTTAGAGATCGTAGCGAACCGTCGAGACGTGGCACCGTAGAACGATCTAGAGATAGCGCCTGACGGTAGCGCTAATGCCTGTGATAACACTAGCGCTGGCGATAGTGCTCCATTCAGAGATTTTGGTTCCAA
Organism: Dactylorhiza incarnata; assembly: GCA_033032865.1. Taxonomy (NCBI): domain Eukaryota; kingdom Viridiplantae; phylum Streptophyta; class Magnoliopsida; order Asparagales; family Orchidaceae; genus Dactylorhiza; species Dactylorhiza incarnata. The sequence goes on along the minus strand of JAWHQI010000420.1, from coordinate 731,948 downwards.
ACTGCTTTCTACCTGTGGAGTCTTGCACTTATAGTTCTTGTATACAATAAACACACGACAAGCAATATCAAATACAATATGGGATTTGTTATTCTCAGACAAAGGGATGTGACACACATGTCCAACAATCTCCCCATTTTGATAATAACAAATCCTCTTAGCAAGAAATCAACAATGGTGTTTATAGTATAAGATACGCGAGACAAAAGTGCATACAATAGTATATGATAATCATGAGAATTGTGCATACTCCCCCTATCTTAATGCTCCAACATAAATGTAATTTATGTTTTACTCCCCGTAAATGATAGTTTACTTGAATTATTCTCCCCTTAATCTTCTAGATTTCTTCTCTAGATTTCTTCAATTAATCTTGCCCTTTTGGTATTATCAAAAGAAGATGAGGTAAGGGAAGTAAGGAGTCATTCATTATAAATGATAAATCATGATCGAGTTTTTGTAATATTGGTAATGATAAAGAGTTTAAGCATAGTATATAAGAGATTTCAAATAAATAAATAAGAGTTTTAAGCAAACGGAGGATTATAAGAAACATCTTTTTGTAAGCATGAAAATCATAAGTATAAATATGAGTGTAAGTTCAAAATGTAAAGATGTTTTAACCTTTTTGAAATCTCATAGTTTTACATAATGTTACCAAGCATGAAATGAACGTATCAAAAAGAGAATATACTACAATATTACTTAATTTCAAGTTTAAGAGATATCAAACATTATAGAGATCATACTAGGTTATCTAGTGCATTTCTTATCCAAAGAGTAATATTGATAAAGCATTAGAATCCAATACTCATGAAAAGAAGTGTTATGAAAGATAATGATGTGCACATAAGTGTATTTTGAGCAATGTTAACAAGTGATTTAAATCACAAAATACAAGACATATGTAGAGCAAAGTGCACAATAAAACGCATGTATATTAACTTTCACACACTTTAATGCACATATTCTAAAAAAAAGTGGTGTAATAACCAAGGATTGCACAAGACACTTTACTATTCTTTCCAAGGTGTTGAACCTCACAATGCTAATGAAGACTTATCAGGAGGTTCAAGTAGTGTTTGGTGGAGTTATATTTGTCTATTTTTATTTTTGTTCACTTTTGTGAGAAAACATTCTCCGAATACACTTGTTTTGCAAACCCAACACAATTTTTAAACTCAACCACTTTTCTAAATTTCTTAAGTGCAATTCAAATGTAGTGTAGGTAATAAATTTATGCAAGTTTTAATTCATTGTACAATTACAATACACAAGCTAGCATTTTTAGATTTAAACACACAAGTAGATTACCAAAATAAGTGAGTGAAAAAATATCATTATCAATCACAAAACATTTACTCATACTTAGAGGCATGTTATGCTTGGTTCTACACATAGTTTTCAATACAATTGATACACTTAAATAGATATATCAAAACATGATAAACAGGACAATGTTCATAGTAATTTGAAGGAATAAATTTTAACATTGTAAATAATTCTAAATAATACAATTCATACATGTTTGATATTAACAATAAAGATCATAAACTTTTTTGTTGTTTTGAAATTTTTCATGAAAAAAAAAACAGAAAACCACAAAAATATTTTTTGTATTTTTTGAATTTTGAAATTGTGTAGTTGATTTTTCATAATATTAATAAAACAAAAATAAAAAAAATGTTAGAAATACAAAACTAAGTAGTACATATAAACTAACATAATTTAATTGATTTTTAGAAATTTTTAAGAACAGAAAAATCGAATACTCGCGCTAGCGGCGGCGCTAGTGCTAGCGCGACAAACAGTGAGAGAAATCTTGAGAATTTTAAAAATCTAATTTTTAATATTAATTAAGAGTCTTAAGAGTAGTCTTATGCAGAAATTTTGTAATTTTTGGAGATGTCTTGATTGCTCAAATTGCATAAAACTTTAGCATTTTTCATATAACTCATCCTAAGATGTCTAAGACTCCTAATTCCAACCTTAACATTTGAAACCTTGCATCGGGAAGAGGTTTAGTGAATATATCAGCAAGTTGAGAGTCCCTGTCAATGAAACTTATTCTATCATTTTCCTTTTTAATGTGATCTCTTATGAAATGATGACGTACATCTATATGTTTGGATCTATAATGATGTACCAGATTATTTGTGAGATTAATGGCACTTTTGTTGTCACATTTTAATTCAATATGTTTTAGACGAAAACCAAAGTCCTCTAGAGTTTGGCTCATTCATAGTGCTTGTGCACAACAACTCCCTAGTGCAATATATTCGGCCTCTGTGGTGGAGAGTGCAATCGAATTTTGTTTCCTATTAGACCATGCAACTAATGAAGGTCCTAGAAACTGGCAAGTATCGCTAGTGCTTTTTCTATCAAGTGAGCATCCGGCGTAGTACGATTCGGAATAGCCGTGAAGTGTAAATGAATTATTATGCGGGTACCATAATCCTAATCTAGTTGACCCAATTAGATATCTAAAAATAAGTTTTTAACGCTTTTAAATGAGATTCTTTTGGATTGGCTTGAAATCGAGCACATAAGCATACGACAAACTTAATATCGGGTCTAGTTGCACTTAGATAAAGCCGAGATCATATTATACCTCTATATAAAGTTTGATCAATTGAAATTTCTGATTCATCTTTTCCTAATTTTAGTGATGCACACATTGGTGTAGAAGCATGTTTAAGGTTTTCAAATCCAACGCGTTTAAGCATATCATGTGTTGGATCTTACGGCGCCTTTAGAGGGGGGGTGAATAAGGGAATAAAATTCTTTGTAAATTTTTACTAAATTTTTTAGAGAAAATTAGAACAAAATAACAATTTATCTTAAAGGAGGAAACATTTGTAATTTGCAATTCTATAAATTATGCCAAATGATAGAAATCAAGTAAACACAAAAAGAGACATGATTATATTATATGAAAAAAGTGTTTACATAAATTTGATTTCCATATCGCTAGAAATCGAAGTCGTACAAATGTAAATATTTTTTTCTTTTTCTATACCGACTTGTATCCCCACAAACTGGTTGGCTTTAGCCTATCCTTCCTCGGATATGGCCTCAAGCCGCTCTAGCCAATCCTTCCCCGGATATGGCCTCGAGCCCCCTAGATCTAATCACCTAGAACTGGTCGCCAACACAAGGCGAATTTCCCCCTAAGTCCTACCCAGACCTAGTCGTCAACACAAGGCGAATTAACTAAACGATTACAAAGAAAATATGGAATGAAAATAATATAACAATAATGAAACTCCCTATATGAGATCTCTGAAGATGAGGATGAAGGATCGTTGAAGCATAAGCGTGGTTGAAGCGATCGTTCTTCGGATGTAGCGTGGTGGCTTCCTTCTCCAGAAATCTTCTTTGAATTTGAGTGGGAGATGAACTTTCGGCAGAGTAGCAGCTCTGGAAATATGGCACAAGTAATCCCTCTGGAAGCACTCTCTGAAACAAGATAGAGCCCATCATTTTATAGAACTTGACGATAGCGCTTGCGGTAGCTCCTAGCACCTGCGGTAGCGTTCGTGTGGAGCGGTTGCGAAACCGTCGGCGGCGTGGTGCTGTGCACGAACTTGAGATAGCGCCAGGCGGTAGCGCTAGCGCTGGCGGTAGTGGTTGTGAAACCGTCGGTGGAGTGGCAGAACAAATTTTCGTCGAACAGAATTTTCGTCGATCGAAATTTTCGTCGAACGAAAATTTTCGTCGAACGGAGCTTCAAGTTCGTCGACCGGAATTTTCGTCGAACGAAAACTTTAGTCGAACGCTAGCTCAAATTCGTCGAACGGAACCTGAGCTAGCGCATGCGGTATCGCTAACGCCGGCGGTAGTGCATTCTTCCAGTTTTTTGAATTTAGCTGCTTTCTACCTGTGGAGTATTGCACCTATAGTTCCTGCACACTATAAACACATGACAAGCAAGATCAAATACAATTTGGGATTTGTTATTCTCAAACAAAGGGATGTGACACACATGTCCAACAATCTCCCCCTTTTGATAATAACAAATCCACTTAGCAAGAAATCAACAATAATGTTTATAGTATATGATAAGCAAGATGATAGTGCAACTATAGTATATGATGAGCATGATAATGTGCATACTCCCCCTATCTTAATGCTCCCCCTACATAAATGCAATTTATGTTTTACTCCCCCTAAATGATAGATTACATGAATTATTCTCCCCTTAATCTTCTATATTTCTCCTATATAGATTTCTTCAATTAATCTCCCCCTTTTGGTATTATCAAACGAAGGTGGGGTGAGGGTAGTAAGGAGGCATTTCTTATAAATAATAAAGCATGATCGAGCTTTTGTAATATAGATAATGATAAAGATTTTAAGCATAGTATATAAGAGATTTCAAATAAAAATATAAGAGTTGTAAGCAAGCGGAAGATTATTATAAACATCTTTTCCTAAACATGAAAAATATAAGTAAAAATATGAGTTTTAGTTCAAAATTGAAAGATGTTTTAACCTTTGAAATCTCAAAGTTTTTCATAAAGATACCAAACATGAAATGAACAAATCAAAGAGAGATTATACTACAATGTTACTTAATTTTAAGTTCAAGAGATACCAAAATATTGTAGAGATCATGCTAGGTTATCTAGTGCATTTTTTTATATAAAGAGTAGTATAGATAAAGCATTAGAATCCAATACTCATGAGAAGAAGTGTTATGAAAGAGAATGATGTGCACATAAGTGTATTTTGGGCAATGTTAACAATTGATTTAAATCAACAAAATACAAGACATATGTAAAGTAAAGTGCACAATAAAAAACAAGTAAATTACTTTCACACACTTTTAATGCACATAATTTTTAACAAAGTGATGTAATAACCAAGGTTTACACAAGACACTTTACTATTCTTTCCAAGGTGCTCAACCTCACAATGCTTTTGAAGACTTATCAGGAGGTTCAAGTAGTGCTTGGTGGAGTTATATTTGTCTACATATATAATTCTTTGTTCACATTTGTGAGACAAGATTCTCCGAATACACTTGTTTTGCAAACCCAAATTTTTAACTTAACCACTTTTCTAAATTTCATAAGTGCAATTCAAATGTGGTGTAGGCAATAAACTTATGCAAGTTTTAATTCATTGTACAAATACAATACACAAGCAAGCATTTTTAGATTTAAACAACACATGTTGATTACCAAAATAAGTGAGTGAAAGGTATCATTATCAATCATAATACATTTACTCATACTTAGAGGCATGCTAAGCTTAGTTCTACACATATTTTTCAATACAATTGATGCACTTTAAATAGATATATCAAAGCTTGATAAACAAAACAATGTTCATAGTAATTTCAATGGATAAATTTTAACATTGTAAAGAATTCTCAATAATAAAATTTATTCATGCTTGATATTAGCAATAAAGATCATACAGTTTTTTTTGTTGTTTTGAAAAAAAAATTAATGAAATAAAAATAGAAAAATCACACACACATATTTTTGTATTTTTGAATTTTGAATTTTTGTAGTTGATTTTTCATAATGCAAATACAACAAAAATAAAATAGACAGAAACACAAAAATAAATTTGTACATATAAACTAACATATTTTTGTTAATTTTTAGAAATTTTAAAAAACAGAAAAATCACAAACCCACGCTAGCGCCGGCGCTAACGCTAGCGCTGGAAACAGTACACGATTTTTTAAGAATTTTAAAAATCTGATTTTTGATATTGATTAGGGGTCTTAAGAGTAGTCTTATGCAGAAATTTTGTAATATTCAGAGATGTCTTGATTGCTCAAATTGCATAAAACATTAGCGTTTTACATGTTATTCATCCTAAGATGTCTAAGACTCCTAATTCCAACCTTAACATTTGAAACCTTGCATCGGGAAGAGGTTTAGTAAATATATCAGCAAGTTGAGAGTCTGTGCCAATGAAACTAATCCTTATATTTTCCTTTTTAATGTGATCCCTTATGAAATGATGACGCACATCTATATGTTTGGATCTAGAGTGGTGTACCGGATTATTTGTGAGATCAATGACACTTTTGTTGTCACATTTTAATTCAATAAGTTTTAGATGAAAACCAAAGTCCTCTAAAGTTTGGCTCATCCATAGAGTTTGTGCACAACAACTCTCTAATGTAATGTATTCGGCCTCCGTGGTGGAGAGAGCAACCGAATTTTGTTTCCTACTAGACCATGCAACTAATGAAGGTCCTAGAAAATGACAAGTACCACTAGTGCTTTTTCTATCAAGTGAACAACCAGCATAGTCCGAGTCGGAGTACCCGTGAAGTGTAAATGAATTATTGTGCGGGTACCATAATCCTAGTCTAGATGACCCAATGAGATATCTAAAAATTCGTTTTACCGCTTTTAAATTAGATTCTTTTGGATTGGCTTGAAATCGAGCACATAAGCATACGGCAAACATAATATCGGGTCTAGTTGCACTTAGATAAAGTAGAGATCCTATCATACCTCTATATAAAGTTTGATCTATAGAAATTCCTGATTCATCTTTTCCTAATTTTAGTGATGCACTCATTGGTGTAGAAGCATGTTTAAGGTTTTCATATCCAAAACGTTTAAGCATATCATGGACATGTTTAGTTTGACATACAAAGATACCATCAATTCTTTGTGATATTTGAAAACCAAGGAAATAAGAAAGTTCTCCTACAAGACTCATTTCAAATTCATTTTTCATCACTAAAATAACTTCTTTACAGATCTCTTCATTAGTAGATCCAAAAATAATATCATCAACATATATTTGTAAAATAATTATATCATCATTGTTGTGCTTAATGAAGAGAGTATTATCCGCACTTCCCATAATATAACTGTTTTTAATAAAAATGATGTAAGTCTTTCATACCATGCACGGGGCGCTTGTTTTAAACCATAAAGCGCTTTCTCTAGTTTATAAACATGATTTGAAAATTTTTCACTAATAAAACCGGGGGGTTGTTCAACATAAACTTCTTCTTTTACAAACCCGTTTAGAAAAGCACTTTTCACATCCATTTGAAATAGTTTTATTCTTTTAAAGCTTGCAAATGATAGAAAAATTCTTATAGACTCTAATCTAGCAACGGGTGCAAAAGATTCATCAAAATCTATCCCCTCGATTTGAGAATATCTTTGTGCTACTAATCGTGCTTTATTTCTAAAGATTCTTGACTCACCATCTAATTTATTTTTAAAAATCCATTTTACACCTACAACCGGGTGATTCGATGGTCTTTCAACTAATTTCCAAACATTATGTCGCTCAAATTGTTCTAACTCTTCATTCATAGCCAAAAACCAAAATTCATCATTTAAGGCAGTAGAAACGTTTTTTGGTTCTATTTCAGAAACAAAACAGATATTTGAAAATGATTCATGAAGAGAAGAGCGAGTTCTTACCCTGATGGATGGTTCACCAATTATCAATTCCCGTGGATGATCCTTTGTGAATTTCAAGGCACTTGGAGGTACATATTCATCTTCCTTGACCTCCTCTTCTTCTTCTTTGGAAGGTTCCTTGTCACCATGCTCCAAAGGTGGTAATAGATCATCCTCGTTGCCTGCGGAAAGTTTTTCTACACAAGGAACAAACTCATACAATTTAACATTTATTGACTCTTCAACTTTACTAGTTCTTTTATTAAAAATTCTATAAGCTTTACTAGTTGAAGAGTACCCAAGAAAAGTTCCTTCATCACATTTCTCATCAAACTTTCCCAAGTTATCTTTTGTATTCAAAATAAAACATTTACAACCAAAAACTTTGAAATACGATACATTAGGCTTCTTTTGAAAATAGAGTTCATATGGTGTGAGATTAAGAGATGGGCGAAGCATGATTCTATTCAAAACATAACACGATGTACTTACGGCTTCGGCCCAAAAGGACTTAGGTAAATTATATTCACATAACATAATGCGTGCTAGTTCTTGAAGTGTCCTATTCTTTCTTTCTACAACACCATTTTGTTGTGGTGTGCGTGGAGCAGAGAACTCATGTTTAATACCTAACATATCAGAAAAGGATGTAAATTTTTCATTTTCAAATTCTCCTCCATGATCCGAGCGAATGCATTTAATTTTCAAATCACTTTCATTTTGAATACGAGTACATAATTTTGCAAATTCACCAAACGCATCAGATTTGGAAGAAAGAAATAATGTCCAACAATATTTTGAAAAATCATCTATTAAAACATATGTATATAATCTACCACCAAGACTTGCAGTGCTAACAGGACCAAAAAGATCCATATGAATTATTTGCAAGGGTCTTGTAGTAGAAATGAAATTTTTACTTTTGAAAGAGGATCTAGAAAATTTACCTTTTTGACATGGTGAACAAAGTGAAGGTAAAGTTCCATTTAATCTAGGCAATCCTCTAATTAAATGACTTTTGGCAAGTTTTACAATGAGTTTTGTGCTAGCATGTCCAAGTCTTCTATGCCAAAGTTCCAATTCATCATTTTTAATGATAAAGCATTTTATAGATGATTTAGAAAGATCATGAAAAGAAACTATATGAACATTATGTATTCTTGGTGCAGTTAGTAAAATATCTTTTGTAGTAGGATTAGATATTTTGCATAAGTTAGTGGAAGATTCAAATAACACATCTAATCCTTTATCACATAATTGGCTAATAGAAATTAAATTGTGTTTTAATCCTTTCAGATAAAGAACATTAGATATAGTAAAGGATTTGTTACCAACTGTACCAATTCTCATGATCCTTCCTTTTCCGTTATCATCAAATGTCACGATCCCTCCCTTCTTCTTTTCTAGGCTAAGGAACTTTGCTTTATTGCCCGTCATGTGCTTGGAGCATCTTGAATCCAAGTACCACACGTCTTCATTGTCCTTAGCCTGCCTGCACACCTAGAAAGAAGATGAGAGTAAAGATCCGGATACCCAAGTGGTACCACCCATAGAATAAGTGGAAGTCTTAGGTACCCAGATTTGTTTAAAAGCATTTTGTTTTATTTTCCTGCAAGAACTAGATGTGTGACCTAACCTATAATATTTTGCACACGAAATAAAGGGGGTTGAGACCCTTTTCTGGAATATTTTCTTGCTGGAATAAATTGGATTTACAGAAGAAAAGCATTTTGAAAAAGAAAATTCAGGTTTCTGGTATGAGGTGCTAGCGCCATCGTTAGTGGCTAGCGTCAGGCGGTAGCCCTCACCTCGATATTCGAGCCCAAATTTTCCAGAACCATGGAACTGGTTCCCTAAAATCATTTCCAGTGATTTTTGGCCTATTCCAAATTTTCTAATGGCCATGGTGAGATCATGAACTTGTGCTTTAAGTGAAGAATTTTCTTTCACAAGCATGACACACCTAATTTCAAAACCTTTTTTTATTATTTTTTATTTGCAGATGAGAGGCTTTTAATTTCCTTTCTAATTCCCCCTTCTCTTTTGTAAGAGTTTTGGCATGAGAGAGGGCTTTAGAAAGTGACTCTTCAATATCTTTTGCCAATTTAGTGGAGTGATCACATTTTTGGCAAGAAACCTTTCTCTTTTCTAAAACAATTACCTTTTTGGAAAGATTTTGATTTTCTTTAATAAGAGATTCATTTTCACGATTCAACAAAATACTATCTTTCATATTTTTATCAAAAACTTTGCAAGTTTCAAGGAATTCATTAAAGAGTTCATCATAAGTGGGAGGAGTTACCTCAGTGTCACTAGGAACACTGGTGTCATCGCCGTTGTTTCCATGTCCCATGAGGCACATGTTTGCTTCCTCATCTTCGCTTGATGAAGACCCGCTTGATTCTTCGAAGGAGGAGGAGGAGGAGGAGGAGTCATCCCATGTTCTAGCTTTTAGCACTTTCTTCTTCTCTTTCCCTTTGTGCCGCTTTTCTTTCTTCTCCTTCAAGAACTTTGGGCACTGGCTCCGAATGTGCCCGGTATTCCTACAATGAAAGCATTCCGGTGGAGGTCTTTCCTCTTCATCGTCGCTCTCCTTTTCCTTCTTTGAGGACGACCCTTTCCATCTTCCATCCATTTGGATAAATTTCCGGAAAGTGTTTCGCTTTCCGGATTTCGCATGAACTTTCGGAAGTTCTTCACCAAAAGACTTTCTTCATCTTCATCCTCTTGGCACTCCTTCTTTGATTTTAATGCCAACGCCATCTTCTTTGGCTCCTTGTTGTATTCATCATGTTGGATTTTGAGTTCTACCTCATGGGTTTTGAGATTCCCAATGAGGCTCTCAACTTGGAGCGTCCTTAGATTGTGCGATTCTGAAATGGTCGTCACCTTCGAGTTGAATTTTGGTGGAAGGGAACGAAGGATCTTTCGGACCAAGTCGCCGTTGGAGAAGGTCTTTCCAAGTGCTTTGGAGGCATTGACGATCTTGGTGAAGCGCGTGTACATGGCATCAACATCTTCACTTTCATCCATCCGAAATTTTTCATATTCCGACTCAAGATGGAAAAGCTTTGAATCTTTAACCTGCGATGTACCTTCATGAGTAACTTCCAAATGATTCCAAATTTCATAAGCAGTAGTACATGCAGAAATTCTATTAAATTCATTTCTATCTAACGCACAAAATAAAGCATTCATGGTCTTGGCGTTGTTTTTGCATTTTAGTTTATCCCTATCATCTCATTTATCTTTTGGTTTATCTAAAGTTATCTCTCTAACTACAAATGTAGGAGGAGAGTATTCCTCTTCTACCATATTACATACCTCAATATCTAGGGTCATAAGAAAGCAACGCATCCTATTTTTCCAATAATTATAATCTGACCCGGTAAAGAGTGGAGGTCTACTAATTCCCTGACCCTCGGAAAAAGCGAGATCATAAGACGGCATTATTCCTGGTTTTTAAACCATTTGAAATAACCTACGCTCTGCAACCACTTGTTGGATCTTACGGCGCCCTTAGAGTGGGGGTGAATAAGGGAATAAAATTCTTTGTAAATTTTTACTAAATTTTTTAGAGAAAATTAGAACAAAATAACAATTTATCTTAAAGGAGGAAACAATTGTAATTTGCAATTCTATAAATTATGCCAAATGATAGAAATCAAGTAAACACAAAAAGAGACATGATTATATTATATGAAAAAAGTGTTTACATAAATTTGATTTCCATATCGCTAGAAATCGGAGGCGTACAAATGTAAATATTTTTTTCTTTTTCTATAGCGACTTGTATCCCCACAAACTGGTTGGCTTTAGTTTATCCTTCCTCGGATATGGCCTCAAGCCGCTCTAGCCAATCCTTCCCCGGATATGGCCTCGAGCCCCCTAGATCTAATCACCTAGAACTAATCGCCAACACAAGGTGAATTTCCCCCTAAGTCCTACCCATACCTAGTCGCCAACACAAGGCGAATTAACTAAATGATTACAAAACAATATGGAATGAAAATAATATAACAATAATGAAACTCCATATATGAGATCTCTGAAGATGAGGATGAAGGGTCGATGTAGCATAAGCGTGGTTAAAGCGATCGTTCTTCGGATGTAGCGTGGTGGCTTCCTTCTTCAGAAATCCTCTTTGAATTTGAGTGGGAGATGAACTTTCGGCAGAGTAGCAGCTATGGAAATATGGCACAAGTAATCTCTCTGGAAGCACTCTCTGAAACGAGAGAGAGCCAATCATTTTATAGAACTTGACGATAGCGCCTGCGGTAGCTCCTAGCGCCTGCGGTAGCGTTCGTGTGGAGCGGTTGCGAAACCGTTGGCGGCGTGGCGCTGTGCACGAACTTGAGATAGCGCCAGGCGGTAGCGCTAGCGCTGGCGGTATTGGTTGCGAAACCGTCGGTGGCGTGGCAGAACAAACTTTCGTAGAACGAAATTTTCGTCGAGCGAAAATTTTTGTCGAACGAAAATTTTCGTCGAACGGAGCTTCAAGTTCGTCGACCGGAATTTTCGTCGAACGAAAACTTTCGTCGAACTCTAGCTCAAATTCGTCGAACGGAACCTGAGCTAGCGCCTGGCGGTATCGCTAACGTCGGCGGTAGTGCATTCTTCCAGTTTTTTGAATTCATTTGCTTTCTACCTGTGGAATAGTGCACCTATAGTTCTTGCACACTATAAACACATGACAAGCAAGATCAAATACAATTTGGGATTTCTTATTCTCAAACAAAGGGATGTGACACACATGTCCAACATCATGGACATATTTAGATTGACATATAAAAATACCATCATTTCTTTATGATATTTGAAAACCAAGAAAATAAGAAAGTTCTCCTACTAGACGCATTTCAAATTCATTTTTCATCACTAAAATAACTTCATTACACAACTCTTCATTAGTAGATCCAAATATTATATCATCAACATATATTTGCAAAATAATTAAATCATCATTATTGTGCTTAATGAAGAGAGTATTATCAGCACTTCCCATAATATATTGTGCTTTAATAAAAATGATGTAAGTTTTTCATACTATGCACGGGGCGCTTGTTTTAAACCATAAAGCATTTTTCTAGTTTATAAACATGATTGGGAAATTTTTCACTAATAAAACCGGAGGGTTGTTCGACATAAACTTCTTCTTTTACAAACCCGTTTAGAAAAACGGTTTTTACATCCATTTGAAATAATTTTATTCTTTTAAAGCTTGCAAATGCTAGAAATATTCATATAGATTCCAATCTAGCAACGGGTGCAAAAGTTTCATCAAAATCTAGCCCCTCGATTTGAGAATACCCTTGTGCTACTAAGGGTGCTTTATTTCTAGTGATTCTAGACTCACCATCTAATTTATTTTTAAAAATCCATTTTACACCTACAACTTGGTGATTAGATGGTCTTTCTACTAATTTCCAAACATTATGTCGCTCAAATTGTTCTAACTCTTCATTCATAGCCAAAACCAAATATTCATCATTTAAAGCGATTGAAACGATTTTTGGTTCAATTTCGGAAACAAAACAAATGTTTGAATAAGATTCATGAATAGAATAGCGAGTTCTTACCCGAATGGATGGTTAACCAATTATTAGTTCCCATGGATGATCCTTTGTAAATTTCAAGGCGCTTGGAGGCACATAATCATCTTCCTTGGCCTTCTCTTTCCCTTCTTTGGAATGTTCCTCGTCACCATGCTCCAAAGGTGGTAAGAGATCATCCTCTTTGCCTGCGGAAAGTCTTTACACACAAGGAACAAGCTCATCAAATTTCACATTAATCGACTCTTCAACTTAACTAGTTCTTTTATTAAAAATTCTATAAGCTTTATTAGTTGAAGAGTATCCAAGAAAAGTTCATTCATCACATTTTTTCATCAAACTTTCCCAAGCTATTTTTAGTATTTAAAATGAAACATTTACAACCAAAAACTTTGAAGTAAGATAGGTTAGGCTTCTTTTGAAAATAAATTTCATGTGGTGTGTGATTAAGAGATAGGCGAAGCATGATTCTATTCATAACATAAGATGAGCTATTTACGGCTTCGGCCCAAAAGGACTTAGGCAATTTATATTCACATAGCATAGTGCGTGCTAGTTCTTGAAGTGTCCTATTCTTTCTTTCTATAACACCATTTTATTGTGGTGTGCGTGGTGCGGAGAACTCATCTTTAATGCCTAACATATCACAAAAAGATGTAAATTTTTTATTTTTAAATTCTCCTCCCTGATCCGAGCGAATGCATTTCATTTTTAAATCACTTTCATTTTGAATAAAAGTACATAATTTTGAAATATCGCAAAACGCGTCGGATTTGGATGAGAGAAATAATGTCTAACAATATCTTCAAAAATCATATATTAAAAATATGTATAAAATCTACAACCAAGACTTGCGGTGCTAACGGGACCAAAAAGATCCATATGAATTAATTGCAAGGGTCTTGTAGTAGAAATGATATTTTTACTTTTGAAAGAGGATTTAGTAAATTTACCTTTTTGACATGGTGAACAAAGTGAAGGTAAATTTTCATTTAACCTAGGCAATCTTCTAATTAAATCACTTTTGGCCAATTTTACAATAAGCTTTGTGCTAGAATGTCCTAGTCGTTTATGTCAAAGTTCTAGTTCATCATTTTTGGTTATAAAATATTTTATAGATGATTTAGAAAGATCATGAAATGAAACTATATAAGCATTATGTATTCTTGGTGCAGTTAGTAAAATATCTTTTGTAGTAGGATTAGATATCTTGCATAAATTAGTAGAAGATTCAAATAAAACATCTAATCATTTATCGCATAATTGGCTAATAGAAATTAGATTATGTTTTATCTCTTTCACATAAAGAACATTCGATATTGTAAAGGATTTGTTACCAACTGTACCAATTCTCATGATCCTTCCATTTCCATTACCGTCAAACGTCACGATCCCTCCCTTCTTCTTTTCTAGACTAAGGAACTTTGCTTTATTCCCCGTCATGTGCTTGGAGCATCCAGAATCCAAGTACCACACGTCTTCATTTTCCTTAGCCTGCCTGCACATCTAGAAAGAAGATGAGAGTAAAGATCCAGATACCCAAGCGGTACCACCCATAGAATAAGTGGAAGCCTTAGGTACCCAGATTTTCTTTAAAGTATTTAGTTTCACTTTCCTGCAAGAACTAGACGTGTGACCCAACCTATGACAGTTTGCACACGAAATAAAGGGGGTTGAGACCATTTTCTGGAATTTTGTGTTATTCTTGCTGGAAGGAATCAATTTTGCAGAAGAGAATGATTTTGCAAAAGAAAATACAGAATTCTTGTATGAGGTGCTAGCGTCGGCGTTAATGGCTAGCGTCGGGAGGTAGCCCTAACCTCGATATCCGAGCCCAAATTTTCTAGAACCGTAGCATTGGTTCCCTAAAATTATATCCGGTGATTTTTGGCCCATTCCAAATTTTTTAATGGACATGGTGAGATCATGAACTTGTGGTTTAAGTGATGAATTTTCTTTCACAAGCATGACACCTATTTTCAAAACCTTTTTTATTATTCTTAATTTGCAAAAGAGAGACTTCTAATTTCCTTTCTAATTCCCCCTTCTCTTTTGTAAGAGTTTTGGCATGGGAGACGGCTTTAGAAGAGACGGCTTTAGAAAGAGAATCTTCAATATCTTTTGTCATTTTAATAGAGTGATCACATTATTGGCAAGAAACCTTTCTTTTTTCTAAAACAATTAAATTTTTGGAAAGCTTTTGATTATCTTTAATTAGAGATTCATTTTCACGATTCAATAAAATACTATCTTTCATATTTTTATCAAAAACTTTGCAAGTTTCAAGAAATTCATTAAAAAGTTCATCATAAGTTGGAGGAATTACATCAGTGTCGCTAAGAACACTGGTGTCGTCGTTTTCATGTCCCATGAGGCACATGTTTGCTTCCTCATTGTCGTTTGATGAAAACCCGCTTGATTCTTCGAAAGAGGAGTCATCCCATGTTTTAGCTTTTAGTACCTTCCTCTTTTCTTTCCCTTTGTGCCGTTTTTCTTTTTTCTCCTTCGAAAACTTTGGGCACTGGCTCCAAATATGCCCGGTCTTCCTATAATGATAACATTTAGGTGGAAGTCTTTCTTCTTCATCGTCGCTCTCCTTTTCCTTCTTTGAAGATGACCATTTCCATCTTGCATCCTTCTGGAAATATTTCCGGAAGATGTTTCTCCTTTCCGAATTTCGCATGAACTTTCAGAAGTTCTTTACCAAGAGACTTTCTTCATCTTCATCCTCATCCTCATCCTCATCCTCTTGGCACTCCTTTGATTTTAGTGCCAACGTCTTCTTCTTTGGCTACTTGTTGTATTCATCGTATTGGATCTTGAGTTCTACCTCATGGGTTTTGAGATTCTCAATGAGGCTCTCAACCTGGAGCGTTCTTAGATCGTGCGACTCTGAGATAGTCGTCACCTTCGGATTGAATTTTGGAGGAAGAGATCGAAGAATCTTTCGGACCAAGTTGTCATTGGAGAAAGTATTTCCAAGAGCTTTGGAGGCAATGACGATCTTGGTGAAGCGCGTGTACATTGCATCAATATCTTCGCTATCAACCATCCGGAACTTTTCATATTCCGACTCCAGTTGGAAAAGCTTTGGATCTTTAACCTGCGATGTACCTTCATGAGTAATTTCCAAATGATTCCAAATTTTATATGCAGTAGTACATGCATAAATTCTATTAAATTCAATTCTATCTAACGCACAAAATAAAGCATTCATGGCCTTGGCGTTATTTTTGGATTTAAGTTTATCCCTATCATCCTATTTATCTTTTGGTTTTTCTGATGTAATCTCCCCAACTACAATTGTAGGAGGAGAGTATTCCTCTTCAACCATATTCAATAACTAAATATCTAGGGTCATAAGAAAACATCGCATCCTATTTTTCCAATAATTATAATATGACCCAGTAAATAGTGGAGGTCTACTGATTCCCTGACCCTCAGAAAAAGCGAGATCATAAGACGTCATTATTCCTGGTTTTTAAACCAATTTGGAATAACCTGCTATCTGATACCACTTGTTGGATCGATAGGCTCCCTTAGAGGGGGTGAATAAGGGAATACAAATTTTTTTTATATATTTAAGCAATTTACTAAATTGTTTTTTAATAAAAGAGAGCGAAATAACAATTTAGCTAAAAATAATTTGCAATATTAGAATTTATGTCAAATGAAAGAAATCAAGTGAACATAAATAGAAACATGATTGCATTATATTAAAGAGTGTTTACATAAATTTGGTTTCAATATCGCTTGAAATCGGAGGCGTACAAATGTAAATAATTTTTCCTTTTTTATATCGACTCGTATCCCCACGAACTGGTGGCTTTAGCCTATCCTTCCCCGGATATGGCCTCAAGACGCTCTAGTCAATCCTTCCCCGGATATGACCTCGAGCGCCCCCTAGATCTAATCACCTAGACCTAGTCGCCAACTCACGCGGCGAATTCCCCTAGTCGCCAACACAAGACGAATTAACTACAAAGATAATGAAATGAAATACTAGAAATAACAAAAACTCTCTCTATGAGATTTATGAAGTTTAAGATGAAGGATCATTGTAGCATAAGCGTGGTTGAAGCGATCGTTCTTCGAATGCGGCGTGATGACGTCTTCCATCAGAAATCTTCTTTAGCTTTGAGTGGGAGATCAACTTTCAACAAAGTAACAGGTCTAAAAATTTGGCACTGGTATTCTCTGTGGGATGTATATCCAAAACGAGAGAGAAAGCCCCCATTTTATAGAACTTGGAGATAGCGCATGCGGTAGCTCCTAGCACCTGCGGTAGCAGTCGGTTAGAGATCGTAGCGAACCGTCGAGACATGGCACCGTGGAACGAGTCGGAGATAGCGCCTGGCGGTAGCGCTAACGCCCGCGGTTGCGCTAACGCCTAAGATAACACTAGCGCTGGCGGTAGTGCTCCATTCAGAGATTTTGGTTCAAAGCTGCTTACTACCTGTGGAGTCTTGCACATATAGTTCCTGCATACTATTAACACACGACAAGTAAGATCAAATACAATATGGGATTTGTTATTCTCAAACAAAGGGGTGTGGCACACATGTTCAACAATATAGTTTGTTATTGACCTTGAGCCCTGTGCTCGTCCGATTGCAAAGGCACCCTATCGTATGGCGCCGCGTTAGTTGGAGGAGCTACGTACCCAGTTGGATGAGCTTTTGCAGTGTGGCTTCATTAGGCCTAGTTCTTCGCCTTGGGGTGCCCCTGTTCTGTTTGTAAAGAAGAAGGATGGATCGATAAGGCTGTGCATTGACTATCAGGAGTTGAATAAAGTGACAATCAAGAACAGATACCAGTTTCCGCGCATTGATGATCTGTTCGATCAGTTGTGGGGTAACTGTGTTTACTCGAAGATTGATCTCTGTTCAGGTTATCACCAATTGAGGATTCGAGAGTCAGATGTGTCGTGTACTGCCTTTCGATCCCGGTATGGACATTTTGAATTCTTGGTAATTTCTTTTGGGTTGACAAATGCGCCTCATGCCTTCATGGATTTGATGAACAGAGTATTCAAAGACTTTCTGGATCAGTTTGTTGTGGTGTTTATCGATGATGTGCTAGTGTTTTCGCGGAGCGTGGAAGATCATGCTCTGCATTTGCTTTTGGTTCTATCAACTTTGAGAGAGCATAAGTTGTATGTCAAGTTGAGCAAGTGCGAATTATGGCTCTCTCAGGTATCTTTTATGGGTCATGTCGTGAGTAAAGAGGGGATTTCTGTGGACTCGGCAAAGGTTTCTGCGGTTTTGGAATGGAAGAGACCAGCCTCGCCGAAGGAAATAAGAAGTTTCTTGGGGTTATCGGGGTATTATCGAAGATTTGTGCAAGGATTTTCCATGTTGTTTGCGTCGTTGACTAAGCTTACTCAGAAGAACGCAGCTTTTGTTTGGAGTGATGAGTGTAAAGAAGCTTTTCAAGAGTGGAAGGGGAAGTTGTGTTCTGCCCTTGTCTTGGCTCTGCCTACTGAAAATGTAGAGTTTGCAGTTTATGTGGATGCATCTCGAGTTGGTATCGGTTGTGTTCTGATGCAAGAAGGGAGAGTAATTGCATACGGGTTTAGGCAATTGAAGGTGTGAAATAAATTACCATATGCATGACTTGGAATTTGCAGTTGTGATCTATGCTTTGAAGCTGTGGAGGCATCTGTTATATGGAGTGTCCTGCAAGGTCTATTCAGATCATAAGATCTTGATTTATGTTTTCTCTCAGAAGGAGCTTAATTTGTGTCAACGCAGATGGATGGAGTATGTTGTGGATTATGAAGTGGAAATTATTTATCATCCAGGCAAGACGAATGTGGTAGCTAATGTTTTGAGTAGAAAGTCGGCTTATGTCTTTAATCTCTCTGTGCAGTCTCTAGTAGAGGAGTTTTATTTGATGGATATAGCTGTGAAGCCTGTGGTTGGGCCGTCTAGTGTGAAAATTGAAGATCCTTCTTGGATTGCTCTTACGAGGTTACATCAGAATGATGATCCAGACCTACAGCATCTTCGAGGTAGGACCGAAAAGGGAGAGTTGCCGGATTTCTCGATTGATGAAGATGGTACCTTAAGATATCGTGGTAGATTCTGTGTTCCCGCTGTTGATGAGATTCGCGCAAAGATTTGTGATGAAGCTCATGATTCTAGCCTTGCCCACCACCCTGGTTCTATGAAAATGTACCGCGACCTGAGGCAAATTATTTGGTGGTCAGGTATGAAGAATGATATTGTGAAGTTCATGTCTAAATGATATACCTGTCAGCGCGTCAAGGCAGATCATAAGAGACCAGGGGGTAAGTTGGCGCCTCTGGACATTCCTACTTGGAAGTGGGAGAGTATCTCTATGGATTTCATTACCGGTCTACCGAAGCCTCCCCGAGGGCATGATGTTGTGTGGGTGATCGTTGATAGGTTGACCAAGTGTGCCCATTTCGTGCCTTATAAGATTGGTTAATCTATGGAAAAGATTGTCTCGCTTTATTTGCAAGAAGTTATTAGATTACATGGTGTACCTGTAAGCATTGTGTCAGATCGGGATTCCAGTTATATGTCCCATTTTTGGCAGAGTTTGCATGGAGCCTTAGGCACCAATCTCAGATACTCTACCGCTTATCATCCGCAAATTAATGGGCAGACAGAAAGGGTGAATCAAATTGCGGATGATATGATTAGGTGTTATATTCTGGATCATGGAGGGGCTTGGGATGAGCATCTTGGGCTCATGGAGTTTGCTTATAATAATATTTATCAAGAGAGTCTGCAGATGGCCCCTTTTGAAGCTCTATACGGGAGGTGTTGCCGGACTCCCCTGCTTTGGGCTGAAGTGGGTGAAAGGCCGTTGTTAGGTTCAGAGGCCTTGGAGGAGATGAGTGTTGCTGTGTCTCAGGTTCGTGAGAAGCTTCGTGTGGCGCAAGAGCGCTATGAAAAGTACACTAATCGGTGAAGGGCTGACCTGGAGTTTTCAGTCGGGGACATGGTTTTCTTGAAGGTTTCTCTGATGCATCGTGTTAAGAGATTTGGGAAGAACCGTAAGTTGGATCCCAGGTATGTGGGACCTTTCAAGATTGTTGAGCGCATCGGAGTGTCTGTGTATAGACTGGAATTGCCTGCTTCGTTTTCTGTGTTCACGATGTGTTCCAAGTGAGTCAATTGTGAAAGTGTGTGCTTAGTGACCGGCATGTCCTAGACTCTGTTCCCCAGCTGCAGCCCAATTTGTTGTTTGTTGAGGAGCCTGTCCATATTTTGGAAACGCAAGATCGGGTTTTGCGTAGGAAGACGATTTCTATTGTGAATGTTCTCTGGAGAAATCAAGATGTCAGAAGCGCGACCAGGGAGCTGGAACCTGCAATGAGGGAATCTTACCCTCATCTGTTCGTTTAGTTCCTTTCGGTGAGTGTTTCTCCTGGTAAAGTCTAGCTTTCCCTTATTTCCTCGATTAGCGTTTGTGTTGTAAAGATTCGGGGCGAAACTTTCTTGTAGCATTGGGTGGTTGTAACGCCCCAGAATTTTCGATTTTGATTTAAATCGTTAATTCAGTTGTAGCAAGGACATTACCGTCTTAGGTGCGTCGTCGTAGTTCGTCTCGATTGTTCGCGAGGTCGCGTTTGATCGAATCTTTATTTATCTTGGTACCCGTATTTAATTAGCATATAAAATATTTTATAAAGGCTTTCTTATCAAGATCTCTACAGAATTTATATAAATATATATATTCTTATAAAAAATTTCTATATAAAAATTCTGATGAGATGTATAAATGAAATTCCTATATAAAAGAAAAGTTTTGACAAAAAATTTACATTTAAGAAAGGCTTAGTGGAATCCATGGAAATCCACTAACCTTGTTTATATATATATATATATATATATATATATATATATATATATATATATATATATATCTTTTTGATGAATAGTAAATATACGCATTTTTCTATATAATTTTTAGTATAATTTTAATTAGATTTCTAAATAATATATATAAATTAATGAATAAAATATTTGTTTTTGTTATTTTTGTTTTTAACTTAGTTTTATTTTCATTTTGTAAAGTTTCTGTAATTTTGTTAAGTCACGCCCTAGGTCACGCCCGTGTCCAAGGGCGTGTTCACTAATCCCTAACATTTTCTTCTCTCTGTTCTTTTTCCACCTCAAACATCAAGTCACGCCCTCGGCCACGCCCGTGACCGAGGCCGTGTACTTGGTCACGCCCGTGTTGGATATCCATCCCAGATTCCAGCCACTTGAAGCATTTCATCCAAAAAGTCAAAGTCACGGCCGTGACATTTCAGACACGCCCGTGACCCTCAATTCCTTCCAGAAGAACAAAGGACACGCCAGGTGTCACGCCCAGTTCAAGCTCCAGCCAGCCGACCTAGGTCACGCCCGTGACCTAGGCCGTGTACGATGGTCACGCCCGTGTACTTCCAATTCGCCGGTCAAGCCTTCCAGATGCCTGCCTGGATCCAGCTGTTCTGGCTATTCGCACCCCAAGCCGTGTCACGCCCTCAGACACGCCCGTATCCGAGGGCGTGTAATTCCAAAATTTTTCCTATAAATAGCCAGATTCAGCTGAGTCTAAGGGTTCAAAATTTTGAGACTTGTTCTTGACATTTTGATCCAATCTTGCTGCTTTCCTAGTTTTTGTGTTTAGGTAATTTTTTGCACTCTTTCTCTCTCATGTTTTGTAACCCTTTTTATGATGAAAATGAAATAAAATTTGCTTGTTTTTTGTAACTCTCTCTTTGTTCTTGTGAAAGTGTGTGTGTGTTCTCTTTTTGTTTTTTTTCTTTTAATTTAGATTTTGTTATTTCAATTAGTTTTGTCCATTTTAATTTGGGTGTGTGTGTGTGTGAGTGTAATTTTCTTGTTTTTAGTTTTGTTGTAATTTTTAGATGATTTCATATTAGTGTGTGTGAGTGTAGGAGGTTAATTAGTTTTTTGTTTTGTTTTGTTTTCATTTGTTCTTTTTACTTTCTTTTTGCTTTTTTGTAAGTGTGTGTGTGTGTATGAGAGTAAAATGTTGTTATTTTTATTTTCATTTTGTTATTAGTGTGTGTGAGTGTATGAGAATAGATTTTCTTTTCTTTTTAACTTAGTTTCATTATTGTTGTGTGTGTGAGTGTATGAGTTTAGATTTGTTTTATTTTAATTAGATTTCATTAACGTAGAGTGGGTGTGTGTATGAGTATAAAGTTTGCGCCTTTTTTGTAATCGAATAGTTTCCATTTCCGTCACGCATTTATTTCCCGCCTATCCGTTTGGATAGGACTTGCTCACGCATTTATTTCCCGCCTACCCGTTTGGATAGGACTTGCTCACGCATTTATTTCCCGCCTATCCGTTTGGATAGGAATTGCTCACGCATTTATTTCCCCTCTACCCATTTGGGTAGGGATCGCATTTCTTCAATTTCTGCAATTTACAGCTTTCATTTTAATCCCGTAGAGTGCGTGAGTTTTCAATTAGCGCGTCTTTTATTTTTTTATATATTTGCTTTTTGCTTAATTCCGCTACCCGCTCAATCGCTTATTATCGCCGTAGTTATCATTATCGTTTTATAAAACCCTAAAAAAAATTCTAAGCAAAACTACTTTTTAAATTAACGTTTTCGTTCTTTTTCTTTTCATCGCTTTTCTTGGTTTTTGCTAAACGCACACCAAGCCCACGATAGTTATCATTTTCGTCACTAGCTTTTCTATAAAATCATAAAAATCAATTTCAAACTCTTTTCGATAAAATAATAGCGTGTTCCTAAGAAGTAGAAATAATCGATACGACCTTGGAAAAATACGACCTTGATATTTCAAAAGAAATATCCTATACTACTATCGATAAGGTCCACTTGCCTTTATTGATTTTAGTCCGGATAATTACATAAACCCAAAAGCTTTCTCTCTAAAGCACTTTTTAAAACTCTCTTTTAAAAGAAACACTAAAAAATTTGTTGCAACACCTCTTTGGTTGTTGCAACTAGCTCAAGGTAAAAGAAGTTTTAAAACGCTCTTAAAGAATTGTTGCAACTACTCAAAAAATTGTTGCAACAATATTTTCAAAAAGCTTTCAATTTTAATTTCAACATAAAGCCCTTTTTCAATCTTTTCATTTAGCCTTCAAAGGACGCGGCCGAGGAGTAATCCTCGATATTTCGAAAGAGAAAGAGTCAGTTACTTCTATCCTTCGATAGGATTACGGGTAGTTCCTCAAAGTAGAATTACTCGCGGGACTCTTCAAAAACGTCCGCCCAAGGTTGAATCGAAAAGAAAGAAAGAGCTTTCTTCTAAAAAACATTAAAAAAACGTATCAAGTTTTTGGCGCCGTTGCCGGGGACTTATGTCGTTATTTTGAAATAGGAAACGTTATTAATTTTATCTTATATTTCATCTCTTTTTCTATCTAAAAAACCAAAAACTAAAAAAATATACTATCTAAGTAAAGAAAAATAAAAAAATATATATATACATATATTTTTCAATTTTCCTTTTTTACATAAATTTTCGAATATAGCTACATATATTTTCATATAAAAGCCCCACAAAAAAATCAAACCCAAAAAAAATATATATATTTATATATTTTACTTAAGTAAAGAAAAACCCAAAAAATATATTATTCTCTTTTACTTATTTTCCTTTCTTTTTCATCTTTGTAAAAATATTTCTAAAACAAAAACATCAAAAAAAACTATAAAAGAAAAAAAAACTCTTCAAAAAAAATTAATTAAAGAATAGTGTATAACCCGAGGAGAATCTTCGGATAATCCGACTATACCTTTTGATCCTGAAATCGAGCGCACGCTTCACGAGCGCCGCCGATCTCATAATCAAAATCTACAAATAGATCCCGAAGAATCCGTCGGCGATATACATATAGGCGTGATGGGCGATCCTAATCTAAATGCGGCCCCACAGCGGACCATGGCCTATTATGCTAGGCCAAATTTAGAGGATACAGGATCGAGCGTTACCCGCCCCGCGGTAGCTAATAATAATTTCGAAATCAAATCCAGTATAATTCAAATGGTACAATAGTCGATTCAGTTCGACGGTTTGCCAGATGAGGACCCAAACCAACACCTTAATATTTTTTTAGAAATTTGCGACACCTTCAAGATTAATGGCGTCAGCGATGACGCCATTCGCTTGCGCTTATTTCCCTTTTCCCTGAGGACAAAGGCGAAATCGTGGTTGACTTCTCTTCCGAGAGGGTCCATAACCACGTGGGCCGAATTGACGGAGAATTTTCTAACTAAATATTTTCCTCCGTCAAAAACCGCTAAATTACGCACCGATATCGCATCCTTCATTCAATTCGATTCTGAGTCTCTCTACGAGACTTGGGAACGTTTTAAAGAATATTTGCGTAGGTGTCCTCATCACGCGCTACCAACTTGGCTTCAGGTACAAACGTTCTATAACGGCTTGAATTTCTCAACGAGACAGATGATCGACGCAGCCGCCGGGGGAACGTTAAACAACAAAACCCCGGAGGCCGCTCAAGCTCTGATCGAAGAAATGGCCATGAACGCGTACCAATGGAACGTGCCAAGGTCGCGTCCTCCTAAACCGGCTGGTATTTTCGAAGTGGATGCCACTACTCACTTAGCCTCGCAGGTAGAGCGGCTAAGTAAGCAAGTGGCGGAGATGACTGCTTCCTCCTCCACTCCCGCTTGGGCTAATAATCCTAATAATAATAATAATAATAATTTTAATAATCCAAATAATAATAATAATAATTTTAATAATCTTAATAATAATAATCTTAATAATAATATTAATAATAACAATAATTTAAGCGAGGAATCGGTGGATTACGTGGGCAATCAAATGCGGGCGCCCTTCAACCCATATAGTAATAACTATAACCCGGGTTGGAGGAGCCACCCGAACTTCTCCTGGAGTAACCCTAATAATGCGCAACGCCCTCCACCTGCGATCCCGCAAGGATTTCCGCATGGATATCCCCAAGGATTTCAGCAGGGTTTTGCGCCTCCTCCTCCAAAACCTTCTCCGCTCGAGGAGATTTTTGCAAAATACATGGCTTCCAACGACGCAAATATCCGGAATATAACTGGATCGCTAAAAAATTTAGAAATGCAGGTTGGCCAGCTTGCAAAAATGGTCTCCGAGCGGCCACTTGGAGCACTACCTGGGAACTCGGAGCAGAACCCGCGTGAAAATGCCCACGCCATTACCTTACGCAGCGGCAAGGAGGTCGACTCCCCATTGCGGGTTGAGCATCAGGTAACTGTTTCGCCTCCGACCCCTGCACCCTCGTCTTTTATTTTAGTAGATACGGAAAAAATATTAGCGCCGGGCGTCTCGAGCCCGCAAATTCCGTACCCCGCAAAATTTAATAAAGAGAAGGAGGACGAACATTACAAAAAGTTTTTACAAATATTTAAACAAATTCAAATTAACGTCCCCTTCTGCGAGGCACTCTCTCAGATGCCGAAATACGCGAAATACCTTAAGGAGCTCCTTTCTAATAAAAAGAAGCTCGAGGGTATTTCGCGTGTTTCCTTAAATGCGGAATGCTCGGCGGTCCTACTTAATAAATTGCCGCCAAAACTAAACGACCCGGGAAGGTTTTCCATCCCGTGCCTATTCGGCAATTTATTAATAAAGTACGCCCTAGCGTACCTGGGAGCGAGCATCAATTTGATGCCCTTCTCCCTCTTTAAAAAACTAGATTTGGGTGTTCCCACCCCAACAAAAATGAGCATCCAACTCGCGGATCGCTCGATAAAATATCCTATCGGGGTAGTGGACGACGTTCTGGTCAAGGTTGACAAGTTTATCTTTCCGGTAGACTTCATCATCCTCGACATCGAGGAGGACGCCGAGGTACCAATTATCCTCGGTCGCCCTTTCCTCGCGACCTCCCGAGCATTAATTGATGTGAGTAACGGACGCCTCCTCCTTCGGGTAGGGGACGACGAAGTTACCCTTCTTATTAACTCCTCGATGCGAAACTCTTTATCGAACGATGATTCCTGCTTTCACTTAGAATCCGCGTTCGAGGATGAGTGTTCTTCGCTTGCAGAATTACTCGCTTTAACTTTAGACGATCCGGATTTGGCGGACCTCGCCCCTTTGGACGAGCTACCGCCAGATTCGCCTTTCGAATCTTTTAATTCTAAAAGTTTAAAAATAACAACTTCTTACGAAGAACCCCCGGTCTTGGAGCTTAAGCCACTCCCCGACCATTTAAAATACGTTTTTCTCGCCGCGGACTTAAAACTCCCGGTTATTATTTCATCTTCTTTATCTGATTCGGAAACCTCCGAATTAGTTAAAGTTTTGTCCACGCATCGCCATGCAATTGCATGGCAGATTTCCGATATTAGGGGGATAAATCCCTCTTTTTGCACGCACAAAATCTTCTTAGAAGATAATTCCCGCAAAACCATCCAGCCTCAGCGACGATTAAACCCAAATATGCGGGAGGTCGTTAAGGCTGAAGTAATAAAATTAATGGATGCGGGGATTATCTACCCTATATCCGACAGCACGTGGGTTAGTCCCATTCATGTCGTGCCTAAAAAGGGCGGTATAACGGTAGTGGTAAATGAACATAACGAATTAATTCCAACTCGTACTGTTACGGGTTGGAGGGTGTGCATCGATTACCGAAAATTAAATGATGCCACCCGCAAAGACCACTTTCCGTTACCGTTTATCGATCAAATTTTGGAGCGACTATCGGGTCATCCTTATTATTATTTTCTCGATGGTCTATCGGGATTTTTACAAATTCCTATCTCCCCCGAAGACCAGGAGAAAACAACCTTTACGTGCCCCTTCCGTACCTTCGCGTACCGAAGGATGTCATTCGGCCTCTGCAACACGCTAGCTACATTTCAACGATGTATGATGGCGATCTTTGGAGAGCTCGTAGAGGATATTATGGAAGTCTTTATGGATGACTTCTCGGTTTTTGGAAGCTCCTTCCAAAACTGCCTCCAAAATTTAGATCGAGTCCTCCAACGATGCGAAGACACGAACCTGGTTTTAAGCTGGGAAAAGTGTAATTTTATGGTTCGAGAAGGCTTAGTTCTCGGGCACAAAATTTCTGAAAGAGGGATGGAGGTCGACAAGGCCAAGGTCGAAATAATTGAAAAACTCCCCGCGCCCTCAAATATAAAATCAATTCGTAGTTTTCTTGGCCACGCGGGTTTCTATAGGCGGTTTATTCAAAACTTTTCCAAAATAACAAAACCGCTAACCCACCTCCTGGAGAAGGAATCTCCATTTATTTTTGATAACGCGTGCGTAGAGGCATTCAATGCCATAAAAAATAAACTTATCCATTCTCCCATTCTGGTGGCGCCCAATTGGACCCTTCCGTTTGAGATTATGTGCGACGCGAGTGATATAGCGGTAGGGGCCGTATTAGGCCAACGCGTTAATAAATATTTTCATCCTATCTACTACGCGTCCCGCACGCTCACGGCCGCACAGGCTAATTACACGACAACGGAAAAGGAACTCCTTGCCGTCGTCTTCGCCATAGATAAGTTTAGGCCCTACGTCACGCTTTCAAAAATTATAGTATTTACCGACCACTCCGCCCTAAAATATTTATTAGAAAAAATGGACGCTAAGCCCCGCCTTCTTCGATGGATCCTCCTATTACAAGAATTTGATTTAGAGATCCGCGATAAGAAGGGGGCCAAAACTTTAGCGGCCGACCACCTTTCTCGTTTAGAACACCCAATCGCGGAAGCGCTCTTCGAATCGGAAATCGATGATCGATTTCCCGAGGAGCGTCTTTTAGCTTTAAATAATTTAAAAACTTCTCCCTCGCCTTGGTTCGCAGACTACGCCAACTATTTAGTTGCGCGGGTGCTACCGAAAGACTTTTCAAAACAACAAAAGAAGAAATTCTTTTCTGATTTGAAAATTTACTTTTGGGAGGACCCTTTCTTATTTCGCGTCTGCGCGAACCAATCGTGCGGAGATGCGTTTCGAGCGAGGAGGGTGCGCAAATTTTGCGGCACTGCCACGAAGGGCCGGCCGGGGGGCATTATCAAGCCAACCGGACCGCGCAGAAGGCGCTGGAGGCGGGCTTTTATTGGCCCGCTCTCTTCAAAGACGCTCACACTTTTGTGAGCGCATGCGATAGCTGTCAACGATCGGGTAACATCTCTCGTCGCGACGAGATGCCCCAAAATTTATATTTAGAATGCGAGATTTTCGATTTATGGGGGATAGATTTCGTAGGCCCCCTACCTCCTTCATATAATAATCGCTACATTTTAGTGGCGGTCGACTACGTATCTAGGTGGGCGGAAGCGCAAGCTCTCCCCACCAACGATGCGAGAGTCGTCGTCAACTTTCTTAAAAAATTATTTTCTCGCTTCGGTGCGCCCCGTGCGATAGTTAGTGATAGGGGTACGCACTTTTGCAACGCCCAGTTTGCAAAAATATTAACCAAATATGGCGTCACGCATAAACTCGCCACCGCCTATCACCCCCAAACGAGCGGCCAAGTGGAGGTAGTAAATCGGGAAATCAAACGCATATTAGAAAAAACCGTTTCAACTAATAGGAAGGATTGGGCACTTAAATTAGACGACGCGCTGTGGGCATATCGTACGGCGTACAAGACCGCAATCGGTTGTACGCCTTATCGATTAGTCTACGGCAAGGCGTGTCATTTGCCCGTAGAATTAGAGCACCGCGCTTTTTGGGCGTTAAAACTCTTAAATCTCGAGCATAATTTAACCGCCGAAAACCGGAAATTCCAATTAAACGAACTCGATGAATGGCGTGCGAACGCTTACGAGAGTAATAAATTTTATAAGGAACGCTCTAAATTTTACCACGACCGAAAAATTAAATTTCCAAAATCATTTGCGCCGGGCGATCTCGTCCTCCTATATAACTCACGTCTTCGTCTTTTTCCGGGGAAACTAAAATCCCGTTGGTCCGGCCCCTTTCAAGTGAAAGAGGTTTGGCCATACGGGACCGTCCTTATCACCGACCCGGAAAAATGCGACTTAAAAGTTAACGGTCACCGACTAAAACTCTACCACGCGGGGGATCAACTGGGAGGGAAGTTAAATTTCATACCCCTCCCCCACCTCTAAAAAGATCGTACCCCGCCAACGCGTCAAGCTACGAGACGGTAAACAAAGCGCTCGTGGGAGGCACCCACATATTTATCCAATTACGCTCTTTTATTGTTCTTATTTAATTTCAAAAATAAAACCAAAAAAATAAAAAAAAAATAAAAACTTAAACAAAAATAATAATAATAAATAATAATAAATAATAATAATAAATAAATAATAAAAAAACAAAATGAAAAAAAAATAATAATAAAATTAATAATTATGCATATTTTAAATTATCATTCTTTTTCAAAAAAGAAACATAAAACAAAATAAAATAATGCAAAAACTTTAAAACAAAAATCAAAAAGAATTTTGGGAATTTTAAGACAAGACAATAGGAAGTTTCTCAAAGTAGGATTACTCGACAGACCCGAGAGGGGATTTTTGTCGATATTTCGAAACGAGAAAACCACGTTGCTTTTACCTTTTTATTTCTCTTCTTTCTTCCTTGGTTTTTATCTTAAAGCCTTTTTCTTTATTTTACCTTATTTTATCTTTCTTAAAATTTAGATATATTTTAAAACATGCATATTTTAAAATTAAAACCAAAACAACAAAATACATATAATATAAATAATAACATAAAAAGATGATAAAAATTTATTTTTATCATACCAAAAAATATATGTTTTTTTTACTTCTTTTATACGTATTGTATTCGTGTTTTGTACATTTCGAAAAACTAAAACAAACCCAAAAAAAAAACAATTTTGTATATATTCGTGGAGTTTTTTTTTTGTAACTATCCTTGTATATATTTTTTTTCTATTTTGTAATTAAAATTTTCATCCCTTTTTTGTAAATATTTTCGTTCCTCACACTTACCTTCAACATTGAGGACAATGTTGGTTTTAAGTATGGGGGCGTGTTTTCCCTCTTTTTGTAATTATTTTTGCCCCTCCCATATTAGACAAAATCCAAAAAAATCTTTAATTAACTTAGAAAAAAATTAAAAAAACACACAAAAACAAAAAATGCGATCAATGTTTTATGTTCATGTCTTTATTTGTATATAAATAAACCTTATTTTTAAAATCAAAATCCAAAAAAAAAATACTTAAAAATTTGTTATAACAAAATTCATTTTGTCATAACACCAAAAATTTTTTATTTTCTCTTTTCTTTTCTTTCCTTTTTATTAATGTACATATTTTTAACAAAATTAAAAAATCAAAAAAATATATGATGAAAAAAAAAATTCTTAGAAAAACTTATCAAAAATATTTTGTATATAACTTTTCTTAATTTTCTTCTTCCTCTTTTTAGTATTTATATATGTATTTTGTTATGAAAAATCAAAATTAAAAAAATATATATCATATCTTAAAAAACTTCAAAAAAAAATGATGAAAAACTTATCAAAAATCCAAAAATAAAATAAAACCCCTACTTAGCTTTTTGTTATTTCCAAGGCTAGGTTAGTTTTATCTTTAAGCGTTTTTCATTATTTATGATTTGCTAAAACAATTTTATTTATTTCATAGTTTGAAAAATTTAAATCGGGGAATTTTCAGTAGTAAAGAAAATCTTGCGATCTTAATTTAATTTGAGAACAGAATTTTTAGCACTACCTCGGGTTTACCCTAAATAGATTCCTTTTTGTATTATATTGGCAAACCATCTTTAGATTCAATTATTCTAACTCTAAACTTGTGAAACTTTAGGAATGTTTTAAATCTACTAAACTTGCTCTCAAAAATCTTTTTTTATTAATCTAGAATTTCTCTTGAAACCCCCCTTATAAACACCCCTTAGCTTGGCATAAAAATAATAAAAGTAGGAGTTTTAAAAGAAATCCTGTGTCAATGGGAATAAAGAGATTCCGTAAACACAGGCACCCAATATTGTTAAAAGAAATCCCGTGTCAATGGGAATAAAAAATTTAATAATTCCGTAAACACGGGCATTTGGTTAAGTTTAGAATTGATTTCAATTCTCCTGCGTAAACTAACGCTGGGAATCAAAGCAAAGGCCACCAAAAAGGTGGGGTGAGAGGATAAAATCTGTCACCCCTAAATCCAAGCACTCTTCTTTTTGCCAAGGCTACCTTTTTTCCCCTACCCCTTAGCCAATAAAATTGTACCTAGATTTTAATTTAAAAAAGTTTGAGAGAGCATAATTAGTAGGCTTTATTTATTCTTAAAAACTTTCTTAAAAAAGGTTAAAGTTTTATATAATTCTATTCTAATTAAAAGGTACCAAAGACTGCAATAATCGACGCTATTTAGCTAACTTTAGAAGTCTCGCTAAAAATTTTTCGCTCTTTTTAAATTACTTTCATAGTTTTGGACTTACCTCTTTAAATACCCTAAATTTATTTCGATCTTACTTTTGATTTAATAAAAACTTTAGTAAATTAGAAATTTTATTAAACGTCTTATAGGTATCCCTTACTTTTGCTCTGGAATAGCAAAAGCTTAAGTATGGGGGTGTTTGATGAATAGTAAATATACGCATTTTTCTATATAATTTTTAGTATAATTTTAATTAGATTTCTAAATAATATATGTAAATTAATGAATAAAATGTTTGTTTTTGTTATTTTTGTTTTTAACTTAGTTTTATTTTCATTTTGTAAAGTTTCTGTAATTTTGTTAAGTCACGCCCTAGGTCACGCCCGTGTCCAAGGGCGTGTTCACTAATCCCTAACATTTTCTTCTCTCTATTCTTTTTCCACCTCAAACATCAAGTCACGCCCGTGACCGAGGCCGTGTACTTGGTCACGCCCGTGTTGGATATCCATCCCAGATTCCAGCCACTTGAAGCATTTCATCCAAAAAGTCAATGTCACGGCCGTGACATTTCAGACACGCCCGTGACCCTCAATTCCTTCCAGAAGAACAAAGGACACGCCAGGTGTCACGCCCAGTTCAAGCTCCAGCCAGCCGACCTAGGTCACGCCCGTGACCTAGGCCGTGTACGATGGTCACGCCCGTGTACTTCCAATTCGCCGGTCAAGCCTTCCAGATGCCTGCCTGGATCCAGCTGTTCTGGCTATTCGCACCCCAAGCCGTGTCACGCCCTCAGACACGCCCGTGT
Organism: Dactylorhiza incarnata; assembly: GCA_033032865.1. NCBI lineage: Eukaryota > Viridiplantae > Streptophyta > Magnoliopsida > Asparagales > Orchidaceae > Dactylorhiza > Dactylorhiza incarnata. The sequence goes on along the minus strand of JAWHQI010000420.1, from coordinate 699,841 downwards.
CCGAGGGCGTGTAATTCCAAAAATTTTCCTATAAATAGCCAGATTCAGCTGAGTCTAAGGGTTCAAAATTTTGAGACTTGTTCTTGACATTTTGATCCAATCTTGCTGCTTTCCTAGTTTTTGTGTTTAGGTAATTTTTTGCACTCTTTCTCTCTCATGTTTTGTAACCCTTTTTATGATGAAAATGAAATAAAATTTGCTTGTTTTTTGTAACTCTCTCTTTGTTCTTGTGAAAGTGTGTGTGTGTTCTCTTTTTGTTTTTTTTCTTTTAATTTAGATTTTGTTATTTCAATTAGTTTTGTCCATTTTAATTTGGGTGTGTGTGTGTATGAGTGTAATTTTCTTGTTTTTAGTTTTGTTGTAATTTTTAGATGATTTCATATTAGTGTGTGTGAGTGTAGGAGGTTAATTAGTTTTTTGTTTTGTTTTGTTTTCATTTGTTCTTTTTACTTTCTTTTTGCTTTTTTGTAAGTGTGTGTGTGTGTGTGAGAGTAAAATGTTGTTATTTTTATTTTCATTTTGTTATTAGTGTGTGTGAGTGTATGAGAATAGATTTTCTTTTCTTTTTAACTTAGTTTCATTATTGTTGTGTGTGTGAGTGTATGAGTTTAGATTTGTTTTATTTTAATTAGATTTCATTAACGTAGAGTGGGTGTGTGTATGAGTATAAAGTTTGCGCCTTTTTTGTAATCGAATAGTTTCCATTTCCGCCACGCATTTATTTCCCGCCTATCCGTTTGGATAGGACTTCCTCACGCATTTATTTCCCGCCTACCCGTTTGGATAGGACTTGCTCACGCATTTATTTCCCGCCAATCCGTTTGGATAGGACTTGCTCACGCATTTATTTCCCCTCTACCCATTTGGGTAGGGATCGCATTTCTTCAATTTCTGCAATTTACAGCTTTCATTTTAATCCCGTAGAGTGCGTGAGTTTTCAATTAGTGCGTCTTTTATTTTTTTATATATTTGCTTTTTGCTTAATTCCGCTACCCGCTCAATCGCTTATTATCGCCGTAGTTATCATTATCGTTTTATAAAACCCTAAAAAAAATTCTAAGCAAAACTACTTTTTAAATTAACGTTTTCGTTCTTTTTCTTTTCATCGCTTTTCTTGGTTTTTGCTAAACGCACACCAAGCCCACGATAGTTATCATTTTCGTCACTAGCTTTTCTATAAAATCATAAAAATCAATTTCAAACTCTTTTCGATAAAATAATAGTGCGTTCCTAAGAAGTAGAAATAATCGATACGACCTTGGAAAAATACGACCTTGATATTTCAAAAGAAATATCCTATACTACTATCGATAAGGTCCACTTGCCTTTATTGATTTTAGTCCGGATAATTACATAAACCCAAAAGCTTTCTCTCTAAAGCACTTTTTAAAACTCTCTTTTAAAAGAAACACTAAAAAATTTGTTGCAACACCTCTTTGGTTGTTGCAACTAGCTCAAGGTAAAAGAAGTTTTAAAACGCTCTTAAAGATTTGTTGCAACTACTCAAAAAATTGTTGCAACAATATTTTCAAAAAGCTTTCAATTTTAATTTCAACATAAAGCCCTTTTTCAATCTTTTCATTTAGCCTTCAAAGGACGCGGCCGAGGAGTAATCCTCGATATTTCGAAAGAGAAAGAGTCCGTTACTTCTATCCTTCGATAGGATAACGGGTAATTCCTCAAAGTAGAATTACTCGCGGGACTCTTCAAAAACGTCCGCCCAAGGTTGAATCGAAAAGAAAGAAAGAGCTTTCTTCTAAAAAACATTAAAAAAACGTATCACTTTTCTTCCAAAAGAGGACTTCTTCCTGTCCTCGTTTCGCGAGCTCCAGTCGAGAGAGAGAGGAGGTCGGAATATTAGGGCTTTCGTCGGAGGTTTTCTTTCTTTTCCGGTGGTGGAGGTGGTCGGATCTCTCGTCGAAGCGTGGTTTAGGAGAGATCTCATCGAGTTCTTCCTCGGTGAAGGAGAGTTTGCAGGGTTGGCTTCCGGTTAAGGCAAGAAGTCTTCTTCTTCCTCTTCTTCTTCTTCAACTTCTTCTCATTCTTCTTCTTTTTATTTGAAACGCTGGTTTGATTATGTAAGTAAAGGAAAAAACCAGGTATTTTGTGAGTTTTCGGTTTTCAAAGGGTTTAGGGTAGCTGTGTAGAAATTTCTGAGTGCTAAAAAAAATTCATCGAGTCGTCTCAAGTGGTTAAGTAAAATTCGTCGAGTCATCTCGAATGGTAAAGTTAAAATTCGTCGAGTCATCTCGAGTGGTTAAGTTGAATTCGTTGAGTCATCTCGAGTGGTTAAATTAAATTCGTCGAGTCATCTCGAGTGATTAAGTTGAATTTGTCGAGTCATCTCGAGTGGTTAAGTTGAATTCGTCGAGTCATCTCGAGTGGTTAAGTTAAATTCGTCGAGTCATCTCGAGTGGTTAAGTTGAATTCATCGAGTCATCTCGAGTGGTTATGTTGAATTCGTCGAGTCATCTCGAGTGGTTAAGTTGAATTCGTCGAGTCATCTCGAGTGGTTAAGTTGAATTCGTCGAGTTATCTCGAGTGGTTAAGTTGAATTCGTCGAGTTATCTCGAGTGGTTAAGTTGAATTCGTCGAGTCATCTCGAGTGGTTAAATTGAATTCGTCGAGTCATCTCGAGTGGTTAAGTTCAATTCGTCGAGTCATCTCGAATGGTTAAGTAAAATTCGTCGAGTCATCTCGAGTGGTTAAGTAAATTCGTCGAGTCATCTCGAGAGGTTTAGTTAAATTCGTCGAGTGAACTCGTGAGGTTAAGTTAAATTCGTCGAGTGAATTCCTGAGGGTGAGTTCTTGTTGCGATATGGTAAGTTGGTAATGTTAAATATTATTGTGCGGTGGATCAGTTTGACCATCACCTCTAAGCCGCACTAACGGACAAGTGGTTGGCCTTGGTAAGTTTGACCATCTCCTATGAGCCGCACTGACGGACAAGTGGTTGGTCTTGATCAGTTTGACCATCACCTCTGAGCCGCACTGACGGACAAGTGGTTGGTCTTGATCAGTTTGACCATCACCTCTGAGCCGCACTGACGGACAAGTGGTTGGTCTTGATCAGTTGACCATCATCTCTGAGTCGCACTAACGGACAAGTGGTTGGCCTTGATCAGTTTGACCATCACCTTTGAGCCGCACTGACGGACACGTGGTTGGCTTTGATCAGTTTGACCATCACCTCTGATCCGCAGGGACGGACACGTGGTTGGGTAGGCTCGCTTGGTGCTAGTTCTCCTTTGTTCTCGAGCTGACTTTATTAATGTATATTACTCCTATTTCTCTTGCTATCGAGTTATCATACCTAGCATTTTGTGCGGCTTTCTTGCTCCCTTTTTTTGGGCTGAGGCGTTCCTTTCTTTTGAATGCCTCAGGTTCAAGAGTGTAGCATAGCTGGTGGTCAGGTGGCCCTCTCCCAGGCTATTGAAGGTGGTGCCTTCTTCTCTCCTCGGCGAGGATTCCTTTTGTTTCTTTGTAGACACTCTCGTGTTTCTCTATGGATTCGTGCCAGCTTGTTGACGCCCATAGTAGTTTCTTGTGGTATACTATTAATTTTGCTGCTCTGTTGGTACACCTTGCTGATGAGTATTTGATCTCTGGGAATGCTTTATGTTAGGTTGCATGATAGGTATTTTAAGTATCAAGAAAATTGCATTTCAATTTCATAGCATGGTTTTATATGAGTATCATCTACTTTAAACTACGTATACGAAAACCTTCTATGTATACTAAACTCAAAAAATTGCATATCCTCAGGACTTCTTTTCTTGGTTGTCGTGCTCGCTTAGAATAAAGTGAAAGTATTTTCCACTGTGTATTTATATACTTTTACGGGTGGACTAGTTGATCCACTGGGTCGAGGGACACGGTTTCAAAGATAAACATACTTCAACTTTAAAATTTTAAATATGTCTTCTTGGAAAGATAATTTGTGCATTAAAGAGGTCTGAGCGTCAGTAGTTGTCCCCTACCGGAAGTGGCATCACATTGCGTGTTTTCCCCGACTCTGATCATATATTTATATATTTATGTATGAGGGAAAATGCGGGTTGTGACATAGGGTGAGCTATACTAGAAGGAAAAGATATGCGCCCCTCAGGAAGATGAAGGGTGACACCTAAAGTTGTGAGTAAAGGAAGGCCGAAAACCAGTGGTGAATCATTTTCCGACGGTCCCATCACTTGGAATTCAACAGTAATAGAATTTCCTTCTAATGTTATTTCTACATTGCTATCGGCCCCCATCGTAAGAACTTCTTCGTCGCTAGAAAGTTTTAGCGGCACGGCTTCCTCTCTATTTGTATGAATGTTGAATTTATCAACATCCTTTAATGCAATGATGTTGCGAGAGGAACCCGTGTCAACTAGAACTTGAGTTGGCACGCAATTTAACTGACAATCTACGACTATCCCGCCACAAAATTCTGGAGCAAGATCCATAGAAGCTCGGCCTTGCTCCCAAGGATTATTCTCGGATTGGCTTGGGAGAGTGCCAGGCATTCTCTCGGTGATCAGTTTAGCAAGATGGGAAATTTGGGTCTCGAGGCTTTTTACCGTGGCGCTTTGATTAGCCACAAAAGACTTGGTAAAGTCAATGTGTTGATCGAGTTTGTCTTCCCATGATGCCCTCTCGTATTGCTTTCCTTGGTGAAAAGGAGGAGGAGCAAACATCTGCGGTGGTCGACTGCCACTAGCTTGCCCACCCTGTGTTTGTTGCAGGTCATCTCTCCAGCTAAAACTAGGGTGATTTCTCCACCCTGAATTGTATGTATTGGAGTATGGGGGCCCCTCTATTGATTTCCTAGATTGTTCACCTCTTCGAAGGTGTTGGCAACGTAAGATTTAGAAGGGATGCTCCCCGCTTGGCACTCAAATGAGTGATGCCTATGGACACCACAACTCTGGCAGGAAACAGCAAACATGAGGGTGGCAACTGGCGTGCCTTTTCCTAATAGTTTCAACTCTTCATTTTTCTTAGACATGACCACCGATTGGGCGGTAACAGCGGTGTAAGGATCGACTTGGTGTAAACCTTCTACCACCTTCTTGAGGATTCCTCTGCCATCTCCCCACTAGGCATTCTTCAGCGTAAGGTTCTTCATAATGCTCCACATCACATCAGAGGTTTTTCCCATCATAGATCCTCCGGCAACGGAATCGACATTTGCATGATTGTTGGGATCAAAAGCCTCATAAAATGTATTGACTAAGGCCCAGAGAGTGATTTCGTGATAAGGACATCTCCTCAACAACTCATTAAATCTCTCTCAGGCCTCAGCTAGGGACTCCTGATCATGCTACCGAAATGTGTGGATTTCAGTTCGCATTACTAAAATTTTAGCAGTTGGGAAGAATTTTGTGAGGAAAGCATTCATAAGATCGGTCCAAGATTTGATACTTCCGGATGGGATAGAAAAAACCCAGGATTTGGCCTTATCCCTCAATGTAAAAGGGAAGATCTTCATCCGCATTGTGTCACCAGTCACCCCATGAAAGCGGAACGTATCACAGTTTACAAGGAAGCTGAAAATATGCTGATGCGGGTCCTCCAGAGGAAGGCCGTCAAACTGAACAGAGTTTCAAAGCATGTTCAAAATGGAGGGCCTGATCTCAAAGTTTGGGTTGGTGATGGTCGGGCTCAACATGGGATATACATAACCCATGGTAGGGGCAGTGCACTCATACAATGTGCGAGCTCTCGGCTGCACCACTTCATCCTCTACCTGAACATTTAGATCAAGGTTCCCGCCCAGATTTAAATTATCCCGAGCATGCTGGAGGGGATCAGGGTTAATATTAGCCATGACCTGAACTTGCTCTCGTCTCTGATTTGGCAATGTACGCTCAATTTCAAGGTCAATAGGGACTAATATACCCTTTCTCTTTTCCAGGGTACCAGGTACAAATAAAACACGAGAAGACTAAAAAGAAAATTTTCAAACAGAAAAATAAAAAAACTAGAAATGTGAATAGACAAAGGAGAGAACACAATCTCATGATTTCTTCCAAACAATGAATCACACGTGACGTGTTCCCGGGCAAGGGCGCCAAAACTTGACGCGTCGTCCCCCTATACCGCTAAATGTGGGAGCAAGACTACGGTCCGAACGGCAGTGAACCTGTCGTTGTCAAGTAATAAATAAAACGGGAATAGATCCCCGATTATCGAATCTCACGTGGAATATGGCAGGGTGGATTAATCGTTTGAGGAGAGACTTGAGATTGAAGTCTCTTAAGTCGGGGTTTAACGGGGGGTTTGGTTTCGGATTGCAGCTAACGCGGGAAAAGGAAACTTGAAACTATGCGGGTCTCCTACACCGCTTCGCGCCTCCGCAGGTCGCAAACCTCCGCTTCGCACGTTGCACCTAACAAATGCTTAGGTCAACCTTTCTCTCAATGTTAACCACAACTCTCAAATGGAAAAATAACACATACAAGAGGTTAGGTTTCCTAAGCAACTCAAAGGAACATGGCAAACAATAAATCACAGAGATTTGAATATAAGAAAAACAATATCCACAATCATCATCATCATAAATAGAAGAACGTAACACAAACATTCAACTACCAAATGTGCGGAAAAAGAAGACAAGATACAAACAGTGCTCGAGACTATTCCGTGGATGCGAAGGAAACTCGGTAGGAACATTCCTTTGAAACTTCGATCGTCGACTGTCGTCCGGGGTCCTAGAAGTTGTCACCCTTCTAGCCCGTCTTCTCGAGGGAATGCACCGTCCACGTCTCCACCTCACGATCCTAGCTTGTGGAGAGGAAATGGAGGCTTGATCTTCACTTGGATGCTCTTGGTTGATGGAGAGAGCTTAGGGGATGATTCCTAACCCTTGGAGGAAGAAAAATCGCCCCTAGGGCATTGACTGCAGAAGGGTTTCTGAGGGAAAATCGTGAATCCCGTCATTCCCGTCAAATCTCGTATTTATAGGCAGCAGAATTGAAGAACGTGCACGAGTAGATGCTTGACCACTGGGTGTGCGCTAAGGAAAGTCCAGTACTCATGCGCCAAGGAACCTGTACCAAAAATGTCAGAAAGATAAGAGCGCACGAATAGGCGCACAAACATTGGTCGTGCGCTAAGGAATGTCCTCTACTCGTGCGCGAAGAAACATTTGTCGACAAGAACTTGTGGGAGGCAAAAACGTCGAGACGAATCGAGGAGATTTTAAAGACACGACCACTGGTCGTGCACGAAGAAATCCAATGATCGTGCGGGAAGGAGGGACAGTACTCGTGCGATCGTCTGGAATATTTCGACCAAATAGCTCGCACGACCACTGGTCGTGCGCGAAGGATCCACTAATCGTGCGTGAAGGAAAACGCACGATCAATGATGCGAAATGGGCCGAAACTCTCCGAGAATCCACACAAGTCTGTAACTGCAAGAAACATCGGCAAACCACCAGAACAATGTGTACAACCCGGGGTTCGCCCGGCTCCTCCCATTAGAACTCGCAAAGCCAGTCTTCCAAGAAGCATAGGCGAGATCGCCACTTATATGTTCTCAGCAGCTATAAGGAGGCGAGACCAGAGTACCAACATCGGTCTCGCCCGGATCCTTGGCGGGAAGCGTGACGCGTCCCACGGGTTCTGCGAGACCCGCGAGATCGCAGAGAGGGCAGGTGTTCTCGCTTAAGGCGAGCGAGACCCAGAAACTCGAGTAGCTCCGCAGACCCCCCCCCCCCCCCCCCCCCCCCCTTTTTAGGGAGGGTTAGAATCTAGAATTACCCTCTTGGCCCTGGAGGTCTGCATATAGCCCCTTCAAACAGCGGAGTTTGGCTGTTGGCAGGCCAAATTGGGGTGCGTATAGTAAGTTCAAAAGGCGGAGTTCCGCTATTCACAGACCAGTTCAGAAAAAACTATAAATAAGACCCAAAGGGCACCTTTGGAGAGGGTTCCGGTCGGAAGCTTCTCTCTCCTCTGGTTATCCTTGCCGAGACTCCCCTGAGCTCTCCAAGGTGCCCGGGCCTCAGCTTTGGCTTAGGAGGGGAAGCAATCTAAAGATCTTCCGGGTGTGCGGTGGGACCTCCCTGCTGAGTTTAAGGTTATGTATTGAGTTCAGGAACCCCGACTTGCTCTCCCCAAGAGACAAGTAAGTGCTAGTCGCCCCTCAACCTGTTGAGGGCCCCGAGCTCCACAAGAGACCAGTTAAAATAGAAAAACAACAGGTAAAATAGAAAGAAAAGGAGAGACAATCTCCTTCATGCAAGGATTGACCTAAACTAAGCTCCAAATAACTAAAACTTGCTTAAAAGACGATAAACTACAAACAGGGATTTTATCCTAAAATTGAATGGAAGATGAGCGATAAGAGAAAAAACTGAGCTATTGAAGGAGCCTATAATACTATATGAAATGCGCTTATCAGGGTCCAGCCTCTAAAGAGAAGAAAATCAGATCATGATTGGAGATGTGCTGCTGTAGGAGAAGAAAGAGGTTGTGTATACAATCAGATTCTTGGTCTGTTAGCTATCGCTGCGCGGTAACACTACCGCCGGCGGTAGCATATCGTCTTGTCGATTGGCAGTGTCGTCGAATGGACTGGCAGTGTCGTCGAGAGGACTGGCAGCTGAGGGATAACCCCTGACGGTAGTCTTACCGCGGGCAGTAGTTTTGTCGACAAGAAAAGGGCTATATCGTCGAGATGAGTCTCCGATGTCGACGAGATAATGTCGTCTTAGAGGCTACTGCGGCGCGGTAGCTGTTACCGTCGGGCGGTAGCGGACAGAAACAAATTCGTCAATCTGCGATCGGGAGCTGTCGGATCGCATTGGAACTTCTTAGGATGGTCAAGATGGGTTCGCCTATTTGCCCTAAATAGGTAGGGACTTTTGGCAGAAGTTATACTTTCAATTCATAGCCATCAAGGGTGGAGAACGTGAAAATTCGCAAGGTCTTCCGCCTTTGTTGTCAGAGGAGTTCTTCAGGAGGAAGAACAGTTTCTTACCGTCGGTATTCTTCGTCTTCGCTATAAGGAGTTTTTGCTCAGACTTGTCATCGTTTGCATTTGGTGCTTGGGGAGAGATTTGAGTTCTTTTGTTTTCTTTCTTGAAGAGACGTTATTTTCATCGTGTGTTGAGAGGGGATTTAATTTGTGAATCCAAGGGGGTTTCTAGGTTGGGCAAACCTAGATTATATTGTTGTAATCCTTATTGTTTGATAGTGGATTGCTTGTTGTAATCCTCATTGGTTTTCAAAGTAAAATCTATTGTTCTCTGGTCGTGTTTATCTTTCTGTGTGTTTGCTGCGTTTAATTATCTTCTAGTGTGCTAAGATTTTTCAGTGGGTTATATCCCTACACGGAGGCACGACAACTTTGGCAATAAACAGCTAAAACAGGGGCCACGGCGGGGGTGATCTTTCCCCTTAAACTAAGTTCCCCAATCTTCTTTGACATGGCCACTAGTTTGGCAGAAATTGTGGTATAAGGTTCAACTTCATATAAACTTGATACTGCCTTCCTAAGTGTGCCTCTCCCATCGCCCCACTGGCATTTTGGTGCGCCAAATCTTTCATGATCTTCCATATCTCATCGGGGGTATTCCCCATCATAGAACCACCAACAACAGAATCAACATTTGACCGGATATTCGGATCAAGAGCCCCATATAAAGTATTCACAAGTGTCCAAAGAGAAACCTCATGTTGAGGGCATCTACTCAGAAGCTCGTTGAATCTTTCCCAGACTTCAGCTAGGGACTCTAGATCACGCTGCTTGAAGGTGTGAATTTAGTTATGTGCTGCTAGGATCTTTACAGCAGGGAAGAATTTAGTCAGATACGCATTTAGGAGATCAATCAAAGTGTTGATACTTCCGGTAGGGATTGAATGAATCCATGATTTGGCTTATCCCTAAGAGTAAAAGGGAAAAGCTTTATCCGGATTGTGTTATCGGGCACCCCATTGATCCGAAAAGTATCACAAATTTCAAAAAAATTATAGATATGTTGGTGGGGGTCCTCAAGAGGGAGGCCACATAACTGGACAGAGTTCCTCAACATATTTAGGATATATGGCTTGATCTCGAACTGCCGATTGGTGATGGTCGGGCTCAATGTTGGATATACAGTGCCCATGGTAGGGGCATCACATTCATACATTGTGCGAGCACACGGCTGCACCATCTCATCCTCGACATGAAGGTTCAGAGGGGGAATGTTTGTCATGACCCGTGCTTGCTCTCTAAGAAGATTTCGCAGTGTTTGCTTGATCTCAGGGTCAAATGGAGAAAGCTCACCCTGCCTCCTCTCCAGACTAATAAGCAAAACAAAAACTTTGCAGAAAGATAACAGCAACAAATGAAAACAGGAAAAGAAATAAAAGCAAGAGGATGCAATCTACAAATGGAGATCATCTTTCTCTCGACTCACTCTTCAGATACTTACACGTTCCGTGTTCCCCGGCAATGCCGCCAAAAAATTGATGCAATAATTTGCAAACTCGCAGCAGTGAATCGGTCGTTGTCAAGTAATAATAAACATGAATAAATCCCCGAGTATCGAATCTCGTGGAAAACGGCGGGGTGAAATTTTCTTTGGTGAAATACTTGAGATAAAAGTCTTTTAAAGTCGGTGTTAACGTGGGGTTTTGGTAACAGAACAGAAACAAAATGTAAAGCTAAATAAACAATGTGGGTTGCAAACACCGCTTCGCACCTCCGCGGGTCGCCTTCCTCTGCTTCGCACTGCCACGAGTCATAAGCATCGTATCGCTCGTTGTGTCTGGCAAAGGTAAATGCCAACTATGCGGGTCGCAAGCCTCCGCCTCACTCCAACACGTGTCGTAAACACTGTAACGCTCATTGCGCCTTGCAAATACAAAGGTCAACTCACTCAAGCTCTCCCTAGCACAAGCACAACACAAGCATCAACAACAAAAACACAACACAACCAATCTCATACAAACCATCCACAATAGAAAATATATCTTTGAACAACTACACTCAATGGTCACGGTATGTAGAAGCTTTAGAGTATATTACAATATGCTTACAAGTAATTCAAATGAGAGAGGAGAGATACAAGTTACTAATCTTTAGCACGGAGGGAACGAAAGTCTAGTCTCATCAGAATCGTAGGGGAACTCAGCTTGGTCCACCAGTTCTTCCTCTTCCTCCTTGGCCTCGTCCACGAAACGGGAGATGTCACCCTCTCCTAACGTGTCTTCCCTTAGGTCGCCTTCGCCTCAACGCTAAGTGCTCCGGCTTGAAGCTCCAATGGAACCTTGCAAATAACATATGTTTTTGGAATGCTTGGGGAGGTTGGAGAAGACCTAGGGTTGAAACCTTAGAGCTCTAAGCTCAAAACTGCTGAAAATGGCGAACTGGATCGGGGGTCTCTGACTGAAATTGCGAACAACGCTTTTATAGGAAAAATAGGGCGCACGCACGTGCGCCGCGAAACGCACGTGCGCCGCGAAACGCACGTGCACCGCCAAACGCACGCCCGTGTGTTAGGTAAAATGAATTGCAGACAAGGCGCACGCACAACAACACGTACGCGCACACGCGTGAATGAAAAATGCATGTTTTTGATAGAATAACCAGGTATTAAAAACCATGTTTTTAAATACCGGCTCCAAACATGGTTCACAACAGAATTTTGTTTTCCCTTGATATTTTAATTTCATATTTGGATGTGCCCAATGTGAAATTTAGCAGCAAAGGTGTAACCGAAAGCAGTAGGTATTATTAAACAGCAAAATGGTATGGAATGGGGGAATGGATTTGAAAGGAGTAATATAACTGAAATTAGTAGCTATTATCACAATGCAGAGTTCGCAAATTGTGCTCATATTTACCCATTACAGATGGAGAAGATTACAGATGTAGAAGAAGATGGATGTCACCAGCTGTAGATCGGGAGTTGCATCGTGGAAGAGGAGGTGGGGTGTCGATGCCCTAGCAGAGACAGTGAACTTTATTTTAGGAAAGAGAGGTGGATATAGAGGTTAGAAGAAAAGGGAGGTTACCGTGCGTCAATCGGCGGTGGGTTCGTGGATCTAGCGATCTGAAGCGGAGAGGTGGATGTCGTCTTTTGGATGTTGGAGAACCGAAGCGGAGAGCTGGAGGTTGTCTCTTGCAAGTAGGAGATCAGAAGGCATGCAAAGGAGGCGTGTAGTGGTTGAGGCGATGCCCTCTGTCGGCGTCGAAATGTCAAGCGGGAGAAAAGGAAGGGGGAGAGTAAAGGGGGCAATCAGGTGCTTCGTGCAGAGGCTCGGCCTGTGCTTACCTGCTCTCGGGCTCATGTGGTTCGTCAATAAATGAGAGTACTCCTGCGCTCGCAATCACCGAAGTGTAACATGAGATGGGGACTTTGGAAGTATTGTTCATAGATAAAGGAGAAACTATGAAAAAGGTATGATGAGAATGGGCATCGTTTTCATTCATTATATACAGAGCAATGTTACAAGAGGCTAAGGGTGATATCGAGTCGAGTTCAATCGATTTTGACTCGGCTCGAAATTGAAATTTTCGACTCGAAATCGAAGTTTATCTTGAGCCGAGCCGGTTCGACTCGAAATTGACTCGATTTCGAGCTGGCTCAAATTAATTTCGAGTCGGCTCAAAATTAATTATTTTTTGTAAAAATTAAATTAGTTAAGTATTTTTTCCTTCACTCTGATGGGATGTTTCTCCGCGGAGAGAAAAATCCGTAGAAAAAAAAATCTGAGTTCTACTTATAAGTCCCAATAAAACTTGTAAGGAATCATTTAGTTGAAAATAATCATATAAAAAACGTGATTTTGGAAACAAACAAAAAAAACAAATTTTAAAATAATGAAACAAATTTTGATCTCGGAAGTTGGAATAAGCACATCATCATCTTTCTCCAACATTCACAGCCCTCTACGGCTCTACCATACTGAAGCAAATTTTAGCTGTCTTTTCCAACCCGGGAGAATTAATTGAGCTCTACAACCTTGGAAATACCTTCAGGTTTCTTTTCAATCCAGGGGTCATTCATGATGTTTATAGTTGTTGCGGATCACTTAGGACTCTTGGTAGACCGGTCGAAATGAACCACCTTAGCTCGGGAGCGAACCAAGCGCGCAAACAATCACAGAGAAATTCGTTGAGTACACCTGGACGTTTTAACGTGGAAAAACCCGGAAAGGGTAAAAAAACCACGCGGTCGGCGCTGTGCCGACCAAACTTCACTATCTTCTGAGAGGTTACAATCCGGTGTTTAGAATTCGAGCGCGATAGGCCGCCGCTCGTTACAATATTAGAGAGAGGGAGAGAGAGGGAGAGAGAGAGAACGTTCCGAGGGTGACAGGTCACCTCTCGAAAAAACTAAGTCTTTTCCTTCTGAAAACGGTAGAGAACGAAAGTGAGAATGCCTTTTCCGCTTTGGTGAAGACGAAAACGAGAACGCTGTGTCCACTTTCGTGAGAATGAAAGTGAGACTGCCGAGTCGCCTTTCGGGACGAAGGAAGACTTCAAGTCCACGAAAGAGATCTTCAAGCGCCGAAGGAGAAATCCGTGGAAATCTTCAAGGAGCTCTCTCTGGTCATCAAGGCGGGATCCTCTCAAATGAAGCCTATGGGATCCTTTTATAGCTTTGGCCGGGGGTAGCCCCGTAATTTTGCCGTTGTAACCACCATAACCACCTGGGAGGACGAATCATATTTTCCGGTTCAGAGCCCACGGATCACCATTTTTCGTAAATGACCATGCTGCACTTCGAGGAAAGGCGACAAGCTGTTCCTGAAAAGTGAGAAACTGAAAAGACAAAAAATGAGCGAGTCGAGTCGGAAAAGTGAGCGAGTCGAATATGTGAGCGTGCTAGAAAGACAAAAAGTGAGCGAGCCGAGTCGGAAAAGTGAGCGAGTCAGAAATGTGAGCGAGTCGGAAATGTGAGAATGCTTCGAGCGAAGCCCGGAGCCCGAAAAGCGGGCGGCGAGCCGGAAGAGGGGGGACACACCCCAACCTAGCTACGGGGGAGAGCGGTTCGACCGCCCCTAAAGGCGGGCACGGCGCGGTCGCGCCCGAGGGAGGGGGGCGACTCCTCTTGGCCGCACCCCAAAAGGGGGGTGCGGCTTGGCCGCACCCCAAAGGGGGGTGCGGCATGGCCGCACCCCAAAGGGGGTGCGGCTTGGCCGCACCCCAAAGGGGGGTGCGGCTTGTCCGCACCCCAAAGGGGGGTGCGGCTTGGCCGCACCCCTCATGGGGTGCGGCTTGACCGCACCCCAAGGGGGCCGCACCCCAAGGGGGTGCGGCTTGGCCGCACCCCACATGGGGTGCGGTTTGGCCGCACCCCCCACTATGGGGGGTGCGGTTATTCGCACCCCACTAGTGGGGTGCGGGCTAACCGCACCCCAATTGCGGGGTTCGGTCACGGCGAGGCGTGACGCGCGCTTCGTGCGTGCTTGCGTGTTGGCGGTGAAAGTGGCCGGTTCGGCCCTCTCAAATTGGGCGACCATGCGTTGACCGTTGACCCTACCTTCCTTTAGTGGAATTTTCCCTAGACGCACCACAAGGCCTCTACGGGTATATAACATAAGCCCCCCAAACCTTCGGAATCCGAATTTTGCCGCGGAGGAGTTCGGAGGTTTCGATTTTTCTGTGGCAGCTTTGAACATTGCTCTCTTTGTGGTGCCTTGGGTAGGAATCACTGTCGAGGGATGAGTGTGTGGTTGCTTTTGCTCTCTTGTTCTGTTTAGGCGTTGATACCCGAACTACTTGATAGCCTTTTACGAGATAACGGAGGAGTCTGCGCGGGTTCGAGCCTGCGAGTTTTTCATAATAATAACAAGAAATTAGTTTGCGCGAGTCTGAGCTCGCGGATTTTATATAATATAGGCTTGGCCGGTGAATAGCTGGTGTATTCAAACCGCGGGCGAACGTAAGGGGGGCAGGCCCCTACGGCGCCGGGACTCTACGGTGGAGGAGAAGGGCGAACCTTCAATCGACGGCGGTGCGAAGTCCCCAGGGCAAGGCCCCGAGATGGCCGGTGAATAGCTGGTGTATTCAAACCATGGGCGAACGTAAGGGGGCAGGCCCCTACGACGCCGGGACTCTACGGTAGAGGAGAAGGGCGAACATTCAATCGACGGCGGTGCGAATTCCCCAGGGCAGGGCCCCGAGATGGCTGGTGAATAGCTGGTGTATTCAAACCGTGGGCGAACGTAAGGGGGGCAGGCCCCTACGACGCTGGGACTTTACGGCGGAGGAGAAGGGCGAACCTTCAATCGACGGCGGTGCGAAGTCCCCAGGGCAGGGCCCCGAGATAAAGATCTTCTTAATTGAATATAGATGTTGAAGCATACATTTTTTGCTAGTAAAAATTGTTTTGCGTATAGTTTTTGCAATACAAGATAAGTTTGCACGAGTCTGAGCTCGCGGCTTTGCGTACATAATATAAGATAAGTTTGCACGAGTCTGAGCTCGCCGCTTTGCGTACATAATATAAGATAAGTTTGCACGAGTCTGAGCTCGCGGCTTTGCCTACATAATATAAGATAAGTTTGCACGAGTCTGAGCTCGCGGCTTTCTACTTGATAGAAGACTTGATGTTACTGATAGAAGCGGCGTAGGTTCTGGGCATTCCAGGTGTGTGGTAGAGTCTTTCCTTCCGCTTTTTCTGAGCCTGTATGTTCCGGGTTTTACGATCGCAGTGACAACGTACGGATCTTCCCAGGTGGGTGAGAGTTTATCTCCTTGGGGGCCCTTTCCAGCCGCCTTGATGCTGCGTAGGATGAGATCTCCTATGTTGATTGGTATGGGCTTCACCCTTCTGTCATAGAGCCGGGCTACGCGCCTTTGGTAAGAGGCGGTACGCTGGGCAGCGTCATCCCGTACCTCGGGGATTAGGTCGAGGTTTTCCCAAAGCAGCCCGTCATTCTTGCTGGGATCGAAGGTTAGCACCCGAGTGCTCGGAATGCCGATGTCGATGGGGATGACGGCTTCGGTTCCGTAACAGAGGTTATATGGCGTCTCTCCTGTGGGAGTCCTCTCGGTTGTTCGATATGCCCATAGCACATTTGGGAGTGCGTCCACCCATTGTCCCTCAGCTTCTTCTAGGCGCGTCTTCAGTCCTTTGAGGATGGTGCGGTTTGTAACTTCTACTTGCCCGTTGGTTTGCGGATGTGCTACGGCAGTATGACGAAGGTTGATCTTCAGGTCCTCGCACATCTTAGTGAAGGACTTCCCGGTGAACTGGGTGCCGTTGTCGGCGATGATTGTTGCTGGGATACCGAAGCGGAAAACGATGTTCTTCCAGACAAATTGTTTAGCATTCTTCTGTGATTTTGGCTAGGGGCTCTGCTTCTATCCACTTGGTGAAGTAATCGATGGCTAGGATGATGAACTTCCTTTGCCTGGATGCTAGAGGTAGGGGGTCGAGGAGGTCGATCCCCCATTGTGCGAACGGCCACGCACTTTGGAGTGTGGAGAGCGCGACCGGGGGCTGATGAGGCACGTTGTCATGCAGCTGACAGCTCCTGCACTTTTGGACCAGCTCGGTCGCGTCCCTCTTCATTATTGGCCAATAGAAGCCTTGGCATAGAATCTTTTGTGCCAACGCCTTTCCGCCTAGATGTTCTCCGCAGACTCCCCCGTGCACTTCTCTGAGGGCGTAGTCTGACTCACCCGCCGGTAGGCACTTTAGATACGGTCCTGAGAATGCCCGCTTGTAGAGCTCCCCGTCCATGATAGTAAATGATGCCGCCCGCATCCGCAACCTGCGTGCTTCTAGGCGGTCTTCAGGGAGGTGTCCGTGCTCGAGGTAAGCTCGTAAGGGGGTCATACAGGATGACTCTTCCTGGTGGATGGTTGCGACCTCCCACGACCCTTGAATACTCGGAATCACGATCTCTTCTATTCGGCGTCTTCGAGACTGGTAGCTAGAGGGTGAAGTGGCGAGCTTGGATAGAGCATCAGCCCTGGAATTCTGCTCCCGGGGAATGTGTAGAATTTGATACGACGGGATCTTCTGGAGGAGTAATTTTGCGAATGCGAGGTATTTCGCCATCTGGTCGCTCTTGGCCTCGTAGTCTCCTTCGACTTGTGAGACTATGAGTTGAGAGTCTGCGTAGATAGTTAGGTTCTCTACTTTGCAATTGATGGCGAGTCGAAGACCGCCGATCAGCGCCTCGTACTCTGCAATGTAGTTTGTTGCGGGGAATTTCAACCGGAGGCCGTAATCCAAGGTGATCCCATCGGGACTTATGAGGAGCAGTCCCCCTCCGGCTCCTTCAGCTCCAGAGGCACCGTCGACATAGAGAGTCCAACGAGGGCTAGTGGTGTCTTCGACGGGAGCTGTCTCTGGTGGGATGGTGTACTCTACAACAAAGTCGGCGAGTACTTGGGACTTGATGTCTGGTCGGGGGTAGGAATTGGATGTCAAACTCGCCGAGTTCTACGGCCCACTTCACTAGTCTTCCTGAGACTTCTGGTTTCTGGAGGATTGCTCGCAGTGGGAGTTGTGCCAACACTTTTGCTGTATGAGCTTGGAAGTAGGGCCGAAGCTTCCTCGCTGAAAAGACAAGGGCCAAGGCTGTCTTGTCTACTGCTGGATATCTGGTTTCGGTGTCGGAGAGGACTTTGCTGAGGTAGTAGATTGGTCGTTGCACCCCTCCTTCATCTTTCACGAGCACTGAGCTAAGAGCCGTAGGCGACATTGCCAGGTATAGAAATAGAGTTTCTCCGGGGGTTGGCTTTGACAGAAGCGGTGGTGAAGCCAGGTATTGTTTGAGAAGTTCGAACGCCACCTGGCACTCGTCAGTCCACTGGAAGCCAGAATGGCGCGCTCCCCGGAGGATTTTGAAGAAGGGGAGGTACTTGTCTCCCGTTCGTGATAAGAAACGGGATAGCGCAGCGATCCTCCCGTTCAGGCGTTGCACTTCCTTAATTGAGAGAGGCGGCGACATACCCTCCAACGCCTTGATCTTCTCGGGGTTGGCCTCAATCCCCCGATGGGTTACCATGAAACCTAAGAACTTTCCCGCTGTCACACCAAACGCACACTTGCTGGGATTGAGCCGCATTTGGAAGTGACGGAGAAGTTGAAAGCACTTTCCCAAGTCTTTCAAGTGGTCGCAACGGTGGACGCTTTTCACTAGCATGTCATCCACGTAAACCTCCATCGTTTCCCTGATGAGATTCTTGAAGACCTTGTTTATTAGCCTTTGATAGGTGGCTCCGGCATTTTTGAGACCGAAGGGCATCACCTTGTAGCAGTAGACCCCTCTGTCGGTGCGGAAGGCGGTATGCTCCTCGTCCGCGGGGTTCATCCTTATCTGGTTGTAGCTGGAATAAGCATCCATGAAGCTAAGTAGCTCGTGTCCGGCCGTCGCGTCAATGAGCTGGTCGATCCTTGGGAGGGGGAAGCTATCTTTTGGGCACGCCTGGTTCAGGTTGCTGTAGTCGACGCACATTCTCCACTTCCCTGAGGCCTTTTTTACCATGACCACATTGGCGAGCCACGTGGGGTATTCTGCTTCGCTTATGAATCGCGCCTCCAGGAGTTTGTCCACTTCCTCCTCGATCGCTTTCAGTCGCTCGGGGGCAAAGTTCCTCTTCTTTTGAATTACAGGCCTACAGGAGGGGTTGACATTTAGAGAGTGATAAATGACTTCGGGATCTACCCCGGGCATGTCTTCTGGGCTCCAAGCGAAAATGTCTTCGTTCTCCCATAGAAAGGTTGTGAACTCTTCCCGCTCTTCTTGTGACAAGAGCGACCCGACATGAACAGTCCGAGTTGGGTCTTGTTGGGAGAGCGGTACTTCTACTAGTCCTTCGACGGGCGCTCCTCGCTGCAGAGTAGCTTCGTCTCGCAGATCGAAGTTATTGATGTTGAGAGCGGTTGCCTTTGCTGGTTGAGCCTGCTTCAGATAGCAAGTTCTGGCTGCCTCCTGGTTCCCTCTTACGACCCCTACGCCGGCGGCGGTCGGGAACTTCATAGCCAGATGCGGAATCGATGGGACTGCTCCGAAGATAGACTGGAGAGGTCTCCCGAAGATGGCGTTATAGGCGGAGGTGGATTCCACCACCATGAACTGGATGTTGTATGTTGACTGTCTCGGAAACTCGCCCAATGTGACTGGGTGAGTGATCATGCCTTGAACTGGGACAGGTCTGTTGTCGAAGCCGTAGACGGGCCCGGCTGCAGGGCTGAGCTGATCTTTCGTGAGCTTCATATTTTGCAGAGTTGAAAGGAACAGGACATCAACCGAGCTTCCGTTATCTACCAGTATTCTCTTCACATTGAAGCAAGGATCCCCGATCCCTGCGCTGATCACGAGTGGATCCTGGTGTGGGAGCCGTAATCCTTGCAGGTCTTCTTCTTCGAAAGAGATCGTAATGTCCTATTTGAGCTTCTTGTCTTCGTGGTCTCTCGGGGGTTTGGCAATCGAGAGGATTTGCGCCGCTAGGACGGGAGGTCCAGCGATCGTTTCAATTTCTCCCACCATCTGTCTTCCTCCTTCCACGCCCCGGGGAGCGGGAGGTTGCTCCCTTGCATCCCTAGGCTGCTGATGCTGATTGGGAACATGGCCTTGTAGGAATCTTCCCAGGAGTCCCTGGCGGATGAGGCGTTCGATTTCGTCTTTAAGTCTAGTACATTCTTCGGTGGTATGCCCGGTCCCCCGATGGAACTCGCAATACCTGGACTGATCGCCCCTCGGGTTTGGGGCTAACGCCCGAGGTGCGCGGAGCTCTGGGTTGTTCTGAATGGCATAGAGTACGTTTGTTCTAGTGGTATTCAACAGAGTGTAGACCCAGGGAGGCTGCGGACCCAGGTCTCTTCGGGGGTCGCGACGACGTTTATCGTTACGGCGTCCCTCGTCACGCCGCTCTTCTCGTCCGCGAGGGGCTTGATCTGACCCCCTCTTTCTTCCTTGGCTACCTTCAAACTGCCGACGGTGCGCTTCGATGGCCTCGTCAGCAGCTATCTGAGCTTACGAGGTCAGGGTAACATGGCACGGTTTCTCTCATTAGGGCTGAGTAGAAACCACTCGGGCGGAGGCCTCCGAGGAAAACTCCTCGCAGGAGTTCGGGGTCGACTCCCGGAATCTGTCGAGCCTCAGAGGTGAAGCGTCGGAAAAAGTCCTTCAAAGTTTCTCCGTCGTTCTGGCGGATTCCCGAGAGATGGGAGGGATCTCGGACAATCCTACGATTGGCTATGAACTGGTCCACGAACTGCTGCGCCATTTCTGCGAAGTTGTTGATGGCCCCATCTCGCAGGGAGTGGAACCAAGTGCGTGCTTGTCCCTTCAAGGTTGCTGGGAACACTTGACAAAGGAGTTGATTAGGGGCACTGTAAATCCTCATAACGGTGGTGAAGTGATTGACGTGTTCCAGGGGGTCGTCCGTCCCATCGAACGTTTCGATGTTGGGAAGATTGAAGCCGTTCGGAATTGGATGAGCCAAGACTTGAGGCGATAGGGGGGAGCCGCGGTGTGCAGGACGGCGGGCGAGAGTCGCGCGTCGTCCTTCTTGGGCGTACTCTTCTTCTATCATGTCGCGTATTTCCTCTCGCGTGGTTCTTTCCACTGCTCGGAAGGGAGCAGCTCTTCCTTGGCGGGGGTGATGAGGGTCAGCCTCCGGTCCTCTGACCGACGGAGCAGGATGTGCGGAGCTTGCAGCGTCAGAGAAATCTTCAGAGACTTCATCTTCCCGAACGGCTCCCTCGACCGGAGCATGATTCGGAACTGGGGGTGGCGAAGCGTGTGATGCTGGAGGCTGAATGGGAACTCGAGGTGCCCCTAGGTTTCTCACGAGAGTCAGCGTCTCGTCTTGTTTCTCTTCCATTTGCCGAATGCGACCTTCTAGAACCGTCGCAGGCATACGCACTGCCTCTTCTGCGAGAGGCGCATTGATGAGCGAGTGGGAGGGAGCTGGGTCGATGCGTCCTTCCGGCATTGATCCTTCAGTAGTGCGAGCACTCTTCCTTGCCATTGCAGTTGGCCTTCAAAGAGTTCTGGGAGTGTTCCCACAGACGGCGCCAAACTGTTGCGGATCGCTTAGGGCTCTTGGTAGTCCGGTCGAATTGAACCACCTTAGCTCGGGAGTGAACCAAGCGCGCAAATAGTCACAGAGAAATTCGTTGAGTACACCTGGACGTTTTAACGTGGAAAAACCCGGAAAGGGTAAAAAAAACCACGCGCCCGCGACTGTGCCGACCAAACTTCACTATCTTCTGAGAGGTTACAATCCGGTGTATAGAATTCGAGCGTGACAGGTCGCCGCTCGTTACAATATTAGAGAGAGGGAGAGAGAGAGAGAACGTTCCGAGGGTGACAGACCACCTCTCGAAAAAACTAAGTCTTTTCCTTCTGAGAACGGTAGGGAACGAAAGTGAGAATGCCTTGTCCGCTTTCGTGAAGACGAAAGTGAGAATGCTGTGTCCGCTTTCGGCAGAACGAAAGTGAGACTGCCGAGTCGCCTTTCGGGACGAAGGAAATTTTCAAGTCCACGAAGGAGATCTTCAAGCGCCGAAGAAGAAATTCGTGGAAATCTTCAAGGAGCTCTCTCTGGTCATCAAGGCGGGATCCTCTCAAATGAAGCCTAGGGGGTCCTTTTATAGCTTTGGCCGGGTTAGCCCGGTAATTTTGCCGTTGTAACCACCATAACCACCTGGGAGGACGAATCATATTTTTCGGTTCAGAGCCCACAGATCACCATTTTTCGTAAATGACCATGCTGCCCTTCGAGGAAAGACGACAAGCTGTTCCTGAAAAGTGAGAAACTGAAAAAGACAAAAAGTGAGCGAGTCGAGTCGGAAAAGTGAGCGAGTCGGAAATGTGAGCATGCTAGAAAGACAAAAAGTGAGCGAGTCGAGTCGGAAAAGTGAGCGAGTCGAGTCGGAAAAGTGAGCGAGTCGGAAATGTGAGCGAGTCGGAAATGTGAGAATGCTTCGAGCAGAGCCCGGAGCCCGAAAAGCGGGCGGCGAGCCGAAAGAGGGGGGACTCACCCCAACCTAGCTATGGGGGAGAGCGGTTCGACCGCCCCTAAAGGCGGGCGCGGCGCGGCTTCGCCCGAGGGAGGGGGGCGACTCCTCTTGGCCGCACCCCAAAAGGGGGGTGCGGCTTGGCGGCACCCCAAAGGGGGGTGCGGCTTGGCGGCACCCCAAAGGGGGGTGCGGCTTGGCGGCACCCCATAGGGGGTGCGGCTTGGCCGCACCGCACATGGGGTGCGGTTTGGCCGCACCCCACATGGGGTGCGGTTTGGCCGCACCCCCCACTATGGGGGTGCGGTTATTCGCACCCCACTAGTGGGGTGCGGGCTAACCGCACCCCAGTAGCGGGGTTCGGTCAAGGCGAGGCGTGACGCGCGCTTCGTGCGTGCTTGCGTGTTGGTGGTGAAAGTGGCGGGTTCGGCCCTCTCAACTTGGGCGACCATGCGTTGACCGTTGACCCTACCTTCCTTTAATGGAGTTTTCCCTAGACGCACCCCAAGGTCTCTACGGGTATATAACAATAGTGATGCAGGCTTCATTGTTTTCTAGAGCAGGAAGCAACTTGCATCAACAAGAAGCACGCCAGCGCCGCAGTCATTAATTAGAAGTGTCAATGTTAGGCGTGTTGCATGCTCATTGCTCAAGGTCTAGCAGTTATGACCTTGGAAAATGAAAACTTGTGCTGAAACGTTTGAATCAAAAGTTTAAATAGAGTTGACTCGAATAAAAAATCGAGTCGACTCGAATAAAAAATCGAGCGATTCAAGTGAGTCTCGAAATCGACTCGAAAATGATTTCGAGCCAATTTTAATTCAATTCAATTTGATTCGAACATTTAATTTCGAGTTCGATTTGATTAAAAATCGAGCAGTTTTCGAGCGACTGTCGAGTTTCGATTATTTAGCTTTATGCACATCGTGAATAATTGTTCATGTAGGCCATATTAAAAAAAAAAACAAATTTCATATCTACAAATCCTATTATTATTGCAAATTGCATGGTGGTGGCCGCCGCTGCGAGCACCTTGGCTGCACCAAAAGCGCCGAAGGCTACACCAACTTCTGCATTGCCCACGGCGGTGGTCGCCGCTGCAGCAACGATGGCTGCTCCCGGGCTTCAAGGGTAAATTCGGGCCCTACATACGACACGGCGGAGGCCGGAGGTGTCAGAATGAGAGTTGCACTCTAGAAGATAAGTGTTTCGAGGGAGGAAAAATAAAATTTGTGCGTCCTGCATTTATCGTAAGAAAAAGATATTTTAATAGTTTTTACGGTCTGCATAAAGCAAAACACGGCCTGCATATAACGTTACTGAATATATACTATTATATATATAGCATTCATCTTTATTATTTTACTTTTTATTTATTTCAAATTTGTAACTCTTATAATTTAATTTGTTTTGTTTTTAATTAAAAGAGTATGTTGTGCCTATTTAAATTCTTACGAAAAACACCATATGAGTATATGACTATGATAAAATATTTATCTTTTTTATTTTATCATTTCTATATTTCAAAAATTATATATTTCTATAACTAAAATTTAATTAAATAATTAATTATTTTATTTTATTTTAAAAATATGGCATTGTCCCTTCAATTGTTATTACGCTTTGCGTTTGGTGAGACAAATATTATGAGGATAATGAATAACAATTGCACCATCGCGTTGGAGTACAGAGAAAACTCGTGTACTATTGCTTGTATTTATATATAGACACGAGTGAGAATGCACGAGAATTCCTCCATTAGGCCTCCCTGGCGGATAATGCATCTTAGACAGTGTGAGACGAAGACAAAACTACTACTCTCGATATCCTCACTGTATATTGTTTGATAGTAGTAATATTTTTGCTCACGTTGTCTACAGAGAACATGATCAATCAAGGGTACTGTCACAATCACACGACAATCCTTGCACTACAGATCATACACACACATATAAATTTAGGGCAATGTTACATGCACGTCTAAATGGTTACATGCACACCTTTAATATATATGTACATTAGAAAGTTTTATTTACAATTCATATTTACAACTCAAATTTATATATGCATATCAAACTGATAATTATGTAATGGACTTGACATCTAGAAAATTTAAGCATGATTACGAATTCGTAAAGGCTCCGTGATTAGCCTTGGTATATTATATATTATTGCATTTTTCTCCTCTCTATTTGTTGATTGCATTATCCTAATTAAATTTTTTTGACGGTGGTGATTGTGAAAAAGAATTGTTTTTGGTTGTTCCCACGTGTCGCTATGTGGGAGCATAAATTATTGAGTCTATCCATCTGACCTATTGAAAAGTTTACTTTTTCAATCATAAGAATATCCGTAATCATAGAAATATAGATCCTACATTCAATGAAGATGATTCATTAATTGATGCTGAAATTAGAAAGAGTAGATACTCCCTGAAACCATCCTAAGGGTCCTTGAGCTTCAAATGGAGAATAAAAAAAAATATAGGAAGTTGCTTCCATTTTCCTTGGTGTCCAGCTTCCCCCTAAAGCAATATCAGAGAAACAAATCAATTGCATTGTAAATCGTATTTTCCTCTGCTCTTGTTCCAGTACCTGGAATTCTTTCTCATTTGAAGCAGTGTTATTCGTCCTAAGAAATTCAAAATTTTCTAACCCTCAATGCAAAACCACCTGCCTAAAACCTGCCAGCAATGCTCAGTCAACATTGCTCCAACATGGGAATTTGTATCATGAGGCCATGAGAAAGCAGTCTATGTGGCTGTACACGCAGAATCAGAGGGAGGAATGGGGAATCAGAAGAAGGTGATGAAAGTGGAGGAAGGACGTGTGACCAGCTGGTATAAATTTTTTTGGGGGTGGGATTAGATTTTAATAGGCGACTGGGCATTTTTAGTATATATATAACAATAACACTCAAGCCTTTATCCCACCATAGTGGGGTCGGCTATATGGATCCTCTGTCGCCATTGCTTCCTATATTTAATCATAGTCTCACTAATGCCTAAGTACATCATGTCTTTCTTTATAGGTTCATTCCATGTCTTTTTTGGTCCACCCCTCCCATGTTTAACATGTCTAGTGACTAAACTCTCACAACGCCTAACAGGTGCCTCTAATGGTCTCCTATGTACATGCCTGAACCATCTTAAACGAGCTACTCACATCTTCTCTACAATTTGCATCACTCTTGTCTTATCCCTGATACATTCATTCCTAATTTTATCCAGTCTCGTGTGACCACACATCCACCTAAGCATTCTCATCTCCACAACTCCCATTTTTTTGCTCATGTACAACATTCACTGTCCAACACTCCGAACCGTAGAGCATTGATAGTCTAATTGCAGTACGATAAAACTTGCCTTTAAGTTTTAATGGTACTTTATGATCACATAAGATCCCAGCGCACCTCTCCACTTCAACCAACCTACATGGATTCTATGTATCACATCTTTATCTACACCTCCATTTTTTTGAAGTATCGATCCCAGATATTTAAAGCACTCAATGCGGAAAATTTCTTGGTCACCCAATTTAATGACGGTGTCATCCGACCTTTTTGCACTACTAAATTTAAGCTCTATATATTCCGTCTTTGTCCTGCTCAACCTAAAACCCTTCTTTTCTAAAGTGTCTCACCAAGTTTCAAGTTTCACATTTACACCCTCACGCGTCTCATCGACCAAAACAATATCCTCTGCTAATAATAAACACAAAGGTAATTCTTGTTGGATATGTGTGGTGACCTTATCTAAGATAAGGGTAAATATATAAGGGCTTAAAGCTGACCCTTGATGTACGCCAACATCGATAGGGAAATCTTGTGTTAATCCTCCAGATGTCCTCACCCTGGTCACTGAATTTGTATATATATCTTTGATTACGTCAATGTATGATACATTTACACCTTTCTTTTCTAAGACTCTCCACAAGACCTCTCTTGGAACCCTATCATAAGCCTTCTCCAGGTCGATAAACAGCATATTCAAATCTTTTTGTCTTTCTCGATAGTTGTCAATGAGTCTCCTCAAGAGATGTATAGCTTCCATAGTTGACCTCCCTGGCATGAATCCAAATTGTTTCTCTGAGAAGGTAGTCTCTCATCTAACTCTTCTCTCTATTAGTCGTTCTCAGAGTTTCATAGTATGACTTATTAATTTAATCCCCCTGTAATTGACACAATTTTATATATCTCATTTGTTCTTATACAAAGGTACCAAAATTTTTTCTCTCCATTGGTCTGACATCCTCTTTTCATTCAGTGTCTTATTGAAGAAACTTGTAAGCCATAAAATTCATTAGCTCCTTAAGTATTTTCTGTTGGATCTTGCGGCGCCCTTAGAGGGGGGGGGGGGGGGGTGAATAAGGGCTAAAATTTACTTTGAAATTTTTCTAATATATTATGATAATTTTAACGGATAAACAAGTAGATTTTTACACAACTTAAATAAGCACTTAGAAGATCATGAGAAATTGGAAATCAAATTTTATTTTCACAAGTGATGAATACAAAAGATTGTCGATCTTAATAAAGCTTAAAATCAAGGCTATGATAAAAATAAAATTCTTTTCGATTTACCGGTCCTTCAACCAAGGACCGGCCGGCTATTAGCGAATCTCTTCCTAGATCTTGCTACTAGCCTCCCCCTAGATATCTCCACGATCTAGACGCTGCACACAAGGCGGCGATTTCCTCCTAAGCCTCTCAAGCACCTAGACGCCACGCGCATGGCAGCGATTTCCTCCTAAGCCACACACGGACTTAGACGCCACGCACAAGGCGGCGATTTCCTCTACGGATTACAAGATGAATAAATGAAATACAAAATAGAGATTAAGATATGAGAACTCCCTAAATCCACGGCTCTGAAAAACGACGTTGAATGCTTGCAAAGGTTGCCTGAGATTCCGCGCATGAACCGTCTCTCCTTCGATCTTGAACGATCTTGTCAAAATGGAAGTTCTCGAATTTCTGGAGCTCTCTGATGAAAAGCACTCGGGAATTGGTACTCCAGAATTGTGTGTAACTTCTCATCCACAAAAAATGAGTCAATATATAAATTCTTGATGTCGTCGACTACATCTAGCTGTCGTCCGCCGACGTTATCTCCTACAGCTGACACGTGTCCCATGCGAACGAAGTGTGTGCGCGACGTGATGGTTTCCGCTGAGACGTGGGCTGGCGGATTCTGATATCACTGTCGGAATTCCGACAGTGGATGGAACTTGCAGAACATGTGGAAACCGCTAAGACATGGGCTGTCGGATTCCGATATCACTGCGGAATTCCGACAGTGGATGGAAAGCGCTGAGACGTGTGGAAACCGATGAGACGTGTGGAAACCGCTGAGACATGTGGAAACCGCTGAGACGTGTGGAAACCCCTGAGACTGGAAACCGCTGAGACTGGGATGTCGGATTCCGATATCTAGCTGTCGCAGACGACAGTGATTTTTCTGGACGATTCATTCTGAGCTCCAAACAATAATTAGCATAGTTACATACCTATTATACTTGCACATCATAGAGAAAATAGGATCAAACACACCCGGGATTTGTTATTAGCAAACCAAGGAGTTCGGAAAACATGTTCCAACCATCTCCCCCTTTTGATAATAACAAATCCACTTTGAAAGAAATCAGAGTGTCCTATTAAGTGATATAAGATAAGCAAGAGTAAATAATTGGTTGTGATATGATATTATTCGGATGAAGTTCCCATATAAGTATTCTCCGCCTAAATGTGTATTCCCCCTACATAGGATAAGAAATTAATGTGTTTAGGATGTTCAACTCCTTATATATAATCTCCCCCTAAGTATGTACTCCCCCTAAATTAATGTGTTTAGGAATGATTTCTTTCTTTCTTACAAGAATAATTCTCCCCCTTTTGGTATTATTAAAAGAAATTAGTGTTAGGGAAATAATGATGCAATCTTTAGGAGTGAGGAACCATGATTGACCTTTTGTAATAAAGGTAATGTTTAAGAGTTTAAACATAGTAGTGAAGAGATTTCACAAGAAATAAATACGAGATTTAGGCTAGCAGAAGATTATCAGAAACATTGGATTGTAAGTATGAAAATCATAAGTATAAATATGAGTTTGAGTTCAAATTATAAAGATGTTGTAACCTTTGTCAAATCTCATAAGTATTCATAAATTTATCAAGCATGATATGAATATATCAGAAAGAGAATATACTACAATGCTATTGAATTTGAAGTGTAAGAGATTCCAAAAATATTGTAGAGATCATGTTAGGTTATCTAGTGCATTTCTTATATAAAGAGTAGTATAGAGATATCATTAGAATCCAATACTCATGAGAAGAAGTGTTATGAAAGATAATGATGTGCACATAAGTGTATTTTGAGCAATGTTAACAATGGATTTAAATCACAAAATACAAGACATATGTAGAGTAAAGTGCACAATAAAACACAAGTATATTTTCGTTCACACACTTTAATGCACATATAGTTAGAGAAAAATGGTGTAAAAACCAAGGTTTGCACCAGACACTTTACTATTCTTTCCAAGGTGCTCAACCTCACAATGCTTATGAAGACTTATCAGGAGGTTCAAGTAGTTCTTGGTGGAGTTATAGTTGTCTACATATATAATTGTTTTTTGTTCACATTTGTGCGACAAAATTCTCCGTATACATTTATTTGCAAACCCACAATTTTTGAAACTTAACCACTTTTCAAAATATCATAAGTGCAATTCAACTGTAGTGTAGGTAATAAACTTATGCAAGTTTTAATTTATTGTACAAATACAAAACACAAACAAGCATTTTTAGATTTAAACACACATGTTGATTACCAAAATAAGTGAGTGAAAGGTATCATTATCAAGCATAATACATTTACTCATACTTAGAGGCATGGTAAGCTTGGTTCTACACATATTTGTCAATACAATTGATGCACTTTAAATAGATATATCAAAGCATGATAAACAAAACAATGTTCATAGTAATTTGAAGAAATAAATTGTAACATTGTAAATAATTCTAAATAATAGAATTCATTCATGCTTGATATTAGCAATAAAGATCATATTTTTGTTTAATTTGTTTAATAGAAAAAGAAAAAAAATTGGATGTGCGAACTTTTAAATTGATGCTCCATAATAAAAATAAAACAAAAATTACAAAAATAGCCAGAAAGACAAAATAAAATAGTGCAATTAAAAGGAAATATTTTTGAGGAAATTTGGAAAACTAAAAAAAATTTCAAAAGAAATTTGCTCCCTTTATTTTGGATGTCGGAAAACGACATCAAGGTGTCGTCGACGACAGTGAAGCTGTAATTTTTCTTTCAGTTTTCTGTATTGTAACTTATATGGAGAAGTTATATTCAGTTAGTTTTTGTATGAAACTTTCAGGTAGTGTGAATTTGGTGAATTTTATTGATGTTTTAATCACATGGTGTGGAGTTAGAATTTTTGAAATAAATATTTTTTTTTGGTTGTTGTTTTTGTTTTTATTAACATTTAATTTGGATATTTAATTTGATATGTCTAGGATTCCCAATTCTAGTATTAGCATTGAAAAGCGGGAATTAGGAAGTGGTTTTGTGAATATATCGGCAAGTTGTGAATCAGTGCCTATAAATGAAATTTTAATGTGATTTTGTTTGATGTGATCTCGTATAAAATGATGGCGAACATCAATGTGTTTAGACCTAGAATGATGTACCGGGTTGTTTGTTAAGTCAATAGCACTTTTGTTCTCACACCATAATTCTATTGTTGGATGATTAATGTTGTTGTCTTCTAAAGTTTGTTTCATCCAAAGAGCTTGTGCACAACAGCTACCAAGTGCAATATACTCGGCCTCGGTGGTGGAGAGAGCAACATAATTCTGTTTCCTACTCGACCAAGAAATGAGTGAATGGCCTAAAAAGTGACAAGTGCCATTAGTGCTTTTGCGATCTAATGAACACCCAGCATAATCAGAATCAGAATAGCCATGCAAAATAAAGTTATCACTATGTGGATACCATAAACCTAGTTTAGATGTACCAATTAGATAACAAAAAATACGTTTAACCGCTTTTAAATGTGATTCTTTTGGATTAGCCTGAAATCTAGCACATAAACATACATCAAACATAATGTCAGGCCTTGAAGCGGTTAAATATAATAATGATCCAATCATCCCTCTATATAAAGTTTGATCTATAGAAATTCCACTTTCATCCTTTCCCGATTTTAATGAAACACTCATAAGATTGTCAAAACCAAATCTCTTTAACATATCATGAATGTATTTAGATTGATTAATAAATATGCCATCATATTTTTGTGTAATTTGAAAACCGAGAAAATAAGTAAGTTCTCCTACCATGCTCATTTCAAATTCATGTTTCATCACTTTAACAACATCATTACATAACTCTTCATTAGTTGATCCAAAGATAATGTCATCAACATAAATTTGCAAAACAATTATATCATCATTTACACACTTAAAGAAGAGTGTACAATCAGCACTACCCATTTTAAAACCATTCTTTAATAAATAGAGCATCAATCTTTCATACCATGCTCGGGGTGCTTGTTTCAAACCATAAAGAGCTTTATATAACTTATAAACATGATTAGGATATTTGTCATTAATAAAGCCAGGTGGTTGTTCGTGTTGGATCGGTAGGCGCCCTTAGAGGGGGGGGGGGTGAATAAGGGTCTTAAAAACTTATATTATATTTTGAAATACTTGTGATGGGCAAAACTATGCTTGCAAACGATAACGACAAGTGTACCGTATCGAATGTAGTATAGGTTATTAAAACTAGGTCGTATTAGACTCGGGGCGGTTGAATACTCTTACTTCGGAAAATCTCTATTATTTTATCGAATAGAATTTGTGGTTGGTTGGTTGCAAAAAAGGAGAAATAGTTTATTTAAATTAATAAATTAAAAGTTAGTACTCAACCTTGAATCACCTTGGAAAAATAAATAAATAAAGAAATAGAACTTCTAATCCTCTTTAAAAGAAATGCTTGACCGTGGAGGTTCCTGATTTATGAACGTACCTCTCTCGAGGATACGCCAAACTGAGTTTAGGTTGATCAATCGAACTCTCGTTCTAGAATTGAAACCCCTAAAGCTCGCTTTATCGAAGTGAACCCCTCTATTGGATATAACTCCAATCAGGGAGATTTATGTCGTCCTCTCTCGAGGAGTGCATTCAAATCTCTTTATCCTTAAAGTGATCGATTCGAACTCAAAACCTCTCGATTATTTGACTACGAAAATAAGAATGAGATTAAATATCGATAATATAATCTCAATCAATATAAGTTCAAGGACAAATCTTAAGCGATCTAAATAAGAGAAAAAGAATTTCTAAACTGAATTATGGATTATATTTTCCTTGGATCATCTCGGCCGAGTACTAATGAAATTTAGCTACTCATGGAGATGGAGGAATTGATGAAATACAAGAGGTGCATAATGAAGATTGAGAGCAGAATAAGAGTAAAAGTGCTATTTTATTAATCGAAAGGGAAAATTACAACTAGGAAACAAGAGATTACAAACCTGAAATGAAAGTGCAAGCTAAGGAAGAAGATTACAAGCTTAAGAATAATTGAAGCAGTGCAAGAAAATAAACTTAGAACTCCCAAAATTCGTCCCCAAACATCTGGAAAAGCTCCCTTTAAATAGCTGAATTTTTGGTGTTACACGCCCTTGGTCACGCCCGTGACCAAGGGGGTCTAAGGGGCGTGATCGAAGCAGCAGCGGAGAGGGCGCCTTCTGGAGTAATTACGAGCGTTTCGGCCGTGTCACGCCCTAGGTCACGCCCGTGACCTGGGGCGTGTAATCTTGAAATCTAGCTGCTGGCGGGAAAATATGGCGGGAAGAAGAGCGGGGCGAATCACGCCCGTGACCTGATGTCACGCCCTTGGTCACGCCCGTGACCTAGGGCGTGTAATTTTAATTGACGTGTCAGCGTGCTCCTGATGCTTGTGGCAGGTCGTGGCCGTGACATTGGGTCACGCCCTTGGTCACGCCCGTGACCTGGGGCATGTACTTGGCGAAATCTTCACAGAGCGTCCCCAGAGTGGCAGAAGCAGGTCTGGAGTATTTCTTAGGTTACACGCCCATGGTCACGCCCGTGACCTGGGGCGCGTAATTTTAACTTTTTGCTCGAAACAGCCCAGAAAACCTGAAAACATAAAATAAACTTAAGTTAGCTTATGAAATAACAATGGAAGGATTTATATGATAAAATTCCATAAAATAACATAATTTTATATAAAAAACATAATAAAACTAAACTAAACGATGAGTAAATAAATTACTCATCAACTTGCTTATGATTAGATATCAAAATAGTGATTATAAATAAAGATCTAAATTGTTTTATAATAAATGAGAGGATAATAAACAATTTAGAGAAATGAAGAACAAATCACTTTTATTACACAAAGAGAGACATGATTATTATTAATAAAATTGATTACAAAATTTTGATTTCAATGACGCTAGAAATCAAAGCGAAATATGAAAGACTCTTTTTGTTTTCTATACCGACTCGTATCCCCACGAACCGGTTGGATTTAGCCGATCCTTCCCCGGATACTGCCTCAAGCCGCTCTAGCCAACCTTTCCCCGGATATGGCCTCGAGCACCCCCTAGACCTACACCCGAGACCTAGTCGCCAACACGAGGCGAATTTCTGCCCTAAGTTCTACCCAGACCTAGT
Organism: Dactylorhiza incarnata; assembly: GCA_033032865.1. Classification (NCBI taxonomy): domain Eukaryota; kingdom Viridiplantae; phylum Streptophyta; class Magnoliopsida; order Asparagales; family Orchidaceae; genus Dactylorhiza; species Dactylorhiza incarnata. The sequence goes on along the minus strand of JAWHQI010000420.1, from coordinate 667,206 downwards.
CGACAACACGAGGCGAGTTTACTAAATGATTACAAGAAAAGAAGTGAAATAAAAAGACAATAATATAAAAACTCCCTCTATGTGGATCTCTTGGAGAAGTAGACGAAGACTCGCAGAGTATGATCGTAGTCGATGCGGTCTTTCATCATAATGATGACGCGTGTTGAAATCTTCTCCATGGATCTCCTTAAGCCTTCATGGATTTGTGGGAGTATCTCTCTGAACCTTCCTCTCTATGCTGTGGCACGAAGCTCTGGAATTTTGGATCTCAAGAGGATAAAGAAGACGGAGCCAAGGGGTCCTTTTTATAGCCATAGCGCTAGTGCCTGAGCTAGTGCTACCGCCGGCGCTATCCCATTTTAGGACATATTCTGCGCGGCAGAAGCTTCAATCTGAGGAAACAATTCTCTCTTGCCTTCTGTGCTCCGCGCTACCGCCTGCGCTATCGGATACTGCCAGGCGTTATCTCCTTCTATATGTACTCCCGGAAATGCGCTTAAGCATTCTTTTCGTCGATCGAATTTTCATCGAACGGAGTTCGTCGAGCGGGCTTCATCATTCGTCGATCGGAAATTCGTCGAACGGAGAATCGTCGAACCCAAGATCGTCGAACGCAGATTCAATTTCGTCGAACCCAGCTTCCGTTCTCAGTGGCTCCTTAGCGCTAGCGCCAAGTGCTAGGTGATACTGCCAACGCTAGAAGGAGTGATGGATTTGAAGGCTCAAATTTGGGGGCAACCTTCTTATGTAATCCTTGAGTCATATGGACTTTGTTTTCCTGCACACTTAAACACACAAGATCAAATACAAATAGGTTTTGTTATTCTCAAACTTAGGAGATGTGGAAGACCTTGTTCCAATAGTTTGACATAAACCTCTTACTTAATGTACCCGTTTAAAAATGCAGTTTTAACATCCATTTGTAATAATTTAAATCGTTTATAACTAGCAAATGCAATGAAAATCCTAACTGCTTCAAGACATGCTACAGGTGCAAAGGTTTCATCAAAATCTATTCCTTCAATTTGAGCATAACCTTTTGCTATAAGCCTAGCTTTATTTCTAATAATCCGAGATTCACTATCTAATTTATTTTTGAAAATCCATTTTACTCCTACAGCAGGATGATCACTAGGTTTTTCTACAAGCTTCCAAACCTTATTTCTCACACTTCATCAAAATCCGAGATTCACAGCTTTATTTCTGTGTAGAGTAAACAAATGATTTAATCAAAAATACAAGACATATGTAGAGTAAAGTGCACAATAAAACATAAATAATTTTACTTTCACACACTTCAATGCACAAAGAAAATGTACAACTACCAAGGTGCTTTGCAGACACAATGCTCATTATGACTTATCAGGGTGCAAAGTAGTGCTTGGGGGATCACACACTTTATTTTTCAATATTTTTTTTGTGATCCAGTGTACTAAAGAATAAGTGGTGTAAAAATGAGGGTTTGCACAAGACACTTTACTAATCTTTCCAAGGTGCTCAACCTCACAACGCTTATTAAGACTTATCAGGAGGTTCAAGTAGTGCTTGGTGGAGTTATCTTTGTCAATTTATTTCATCATTTTTTTGTACAAAGTTCTCCGATTACACTTGCTTTGCAAACCAATTGAATTATGAAAGTACAACCACTTTTCTTAATTTTTAAGAGTGCAAGTAAATGTAGTGTAGATAAAATACTTGTGCAAATTTTAATTCATTGTACAATTACAATACACAAGCAAGCATTCTTAGATTAAAAGCATATGTAAATTTTGCCAAAAGAAGTGAGTGAATGAGTATCATTATCAACCATAAAACATTTACTCATACTTAGAGGCATGCTAAGCTTAGTTCTACACAACTTTTACAATACAATTTTATGCACAAATGAGTAGATATATCAATGCATGATGAAAACAATGTTCAAAGTAGTTTGACAAGATAAATTGGAACATTGTTGAAATTCAAAAGATAGTTTAAAAACTTGCTTGATTATCACAATAAATTCCATACAGTTTTTTTTGTTGGTTTTTGTATTTTATATTTTTGTATTTGATTTTTGCATTTAGAAATAGAATTTAAACAAATGACAAAAAACCAAAAAAGGCAAAACATATTTTTTTTTTGTAATTTGGCTTTTGTATTTTTGTATTTGATTTTTCAAAAATGTAATAAAAGCAGAAGTGCAAAAATAAATAGTACACATATATCAATATATTTTTAAGAATTTTTCAAAAAAATAAAAATACAGAAAAACAAATAGGTGCGCTAGCACCGGCGTTAGCGCTAGCGCGAGAAACAGTACACGATTTTTGATGATTTTGAAATTTTTAATTGTTGATCTTGATTAAGTGTCGTAATAGTAGTTTCATGCAGAAATTTCCGATTTTTAGGAGATATTTTAGATGGTTAAAAATTGCAAAGTTGCGTTTATGAATGTGTTTTAACTCAGAGACCTAGAATGAAGTGATGATTTTATTTGATTTAATATCAAGATGATTCAAAGGTCTAAACTAGAAATAAATTACAATACACACATAATACACCAACCATGGTATGTAGTTATAATATCAATTGTCATCAATTATTATATCAATTATAATTCACATAATTGTGATAGAAATAATTGTTTTTTAGAAGACTTTTGATATGACTTATGATATATGATGTTAGAGAATTTTAGCAAAGGACATCAATAGATCATGGTGGTGCTTGTGAATTCAATATTCATTATAAAGGTAAATTCTTTCAATACATTTTAGTGATTTTCTTTTAATAAAGAATTTTGAATATATATATGTGATTTTTGATAGGTGAACAATAGTGATGGTTTAGATCATGTTTGACATCAAGGAGTGAACACAATATAATTTTTTGTTGTGAACAAAGACAACCATATTGAAAGTTGAGCTTTTATTTAGATCTTGAACTCTCTTTTAGATCATGTTATTTCTCTAAACCACTTGTTGGTGAAGGCTAAAAAGCTTAATAACCTAATAACTGAATTTAATTTGAAATATCTTATAGCAAATTTATAGTTCAATTTATATGAATACTATATGATATTTATGGGTAATGATTTTAATAGTAATAGATTGGTCATTTATAAATGAAAAAAATACTTGACTTTTACTTTTGATTTACTTTGATTTGCACACTTCATTTAGCCTTTAGGGGACAGTCAAAATTTCAAATATTATATTAGATGACCATGACATGATGTCTTAAAAAGAAAACAAAAAGAAAAAATAGAAAAGACATTAAAGCACATCATGAAGTAGAAATTTGAATATTTTAATTTGAAAATATTCTACTTCATGCATTTGGATGATACTAGAGATGAGAGATTTGGGTATCCAAAGGGAACCAAGTGTAACGGTTCCTTTAGGTACCCAAATATAGTGTGATAATTTTTGGGGAGACAAAAATGAATGAATTCTTCCAAGTGGAGTTAATGTTTCATTTTTTATTTTGGGTCTCCATTCATAATTTTATTTAATATTATGCATCAAATTTCCATATTCATTAACCTTAGGTTTAAAATAATAATCCCTTTTGAAATTATATTTCATAGGAAATTTGTGCACATTAGAATTTAATTTGGGAGATACATAATGTGGGTTAGAATTCATTATGTTTGTGTGATTAAACATTCTACTAGGTGCATGTTTAATATGTTTTAACATACTAGTAAAAGTTTTACACATGTTTGATGATAAACTAGAAATAAGATATTTAAAATTATTTAATCCTTTTTGAAAGAGTGATTTTAAAGATTCTAGTTTATGAGAGAGAATATTATTTTCGTTTATCAATTTTTCGTTATGTTCTTTTGAAATTAAAAGTTCCTTTTCTAAATCCTTGAATTTTTCTTTAATATTATTATAATCAAAATAAGGTGTATAGTTTTCAAATGAAGAGCATGATTGAGATTCAAACACATCCTTTTTGGATTCTTCATTCACATTTGCTTTCAAAGTTTATTTTCTAAAAGTAATCTCTTATTAGTAATTTTTAATTTTTTCATTGTACGTTTAGCAATTTTTTGTATATGGAAATAAGAAAAAGAATTAGACTTTCTTAAAGCGCAATCAGAAGAGGCAAGATGTGAACATGACGTTCCTTTGTCGTCTTCTAGGCCTTCCTTCTTTATAGATGAATTTTCATCTTCTCTTGATGAATTGCTCTCTTTGGCTAAGTCAATTTCCACGATTTCCATGGTTTTGCTACAAGAGAGATTTTCTTGAATAATGGTGGATGCTTATATGTCCTACACTTCCTGTGTTTGTTCCATACCTGCAAGAGGAAGATCATAAGTTATCTCAAGAAAATTCCACATCTCGTATGCAGTAGGAAAAGTATGAATGAGTTTGGAAATATTTTGATCTAACGCACAAAATAAACTATTCATAGATTTTGCATTTAAAACCATTTCGTTTTTATTTAATACGCTTGGTGGCTTTTTAATAGTAATATTCCAAACTTTTTCATCTAAAGCTTTAAGAAAAATTTCCATTAATATTTTCCATCCTTTAAAATTTCTTCCTTCAAATAAAGGTGGTGCTAGTGATTTTCCTTCTTCATAAAAATTACCCCCACTAATAGAAGCGAGATCATGAGACAACATTATTCCCGGCTATAAAGTCGAATGGAATAACCGCTCTGATACCACTTGTTGGATCGGTAGGCGCCCATAGAGGGGGGGGGGGGTGAATACGGGTTTTAAAACTTATGTTATATTTTGGATATCTTTAAATAATGAGAGATTAAAATAGAGATTTATAATGAAGATCTAAATTGATTTAATAATGAAGGAGAGGATAATAAACAATTTAGAGAAATGAAGATCAATTCAATTTTATTACATAAAGAGAGACATGATTAATATTAATAAAATTGATTACAAAATTCGATTTCAATAACGCTAGAAATCAAGGCGAAATATGAAAGACTCTTTTTGTTTTCTATACTGACTCGTATCCCCACGAACTGGTTGGCTTTAGCCGATCCTTCCCCGGATATGGCCTCAAGCCGCTCTAGCCAATCCTTCCCCGGATATGGCCTCGAGCACCCCCTAGATATACACCCTAGACCTAGTCGCCAACACGAGGCAAATGTCTGCCCTAAGCCCTACCCAGACCTATTCGCCAGCACGAGGCGAATTCACTAAACGATTATAAGAAAAGATGTGAAATAAATAACAACAATATAAAAACTCCCTATATGGATCTCTTGGAGAATAAGATGAAGACCCGCAGAGTATATCGTAGTCGATGCGGTCTCTCGTCACAATGATGATGCGTATTGAAATCTTCTCCACAGTTCTCCTTAAGCCTTAATGGATTTATGGGAGTATCTCTCTGAACCTTCCTCTATATGATATGGCACGAAGCTCTGGAATTTGGGAGTAGGAGAGGATGAGGAAGACGGAGCCAAGGGGTCCTTTATAGCCTTGGAGCTAGCGCTTACGCTATCACTACCGCCAGCGCTATCCCAGTTTAGGCAATATTCTCCGCGTGAGAATCCTTCATTTTAAGCAAGCCAACCGCCTTCCTCTATTGCTTTGCGCTACCTCCTGCACTAGTAGATACCGTCTACGCTAGCTGCTACCGCCTGCGTTAGCTGCTATCGCCTGGCGCTAGCACATTCCATAACTATTTTCGAAATTTTCTCAAATCAGCGCTAGCGCCTGCGCTAGCGCCTGCGCTAGCGCTAGCGCTAGCGCTGGTGCTAGCGGGCATGTTGGAATTTTTGCTTCAAATTTTGGCGCAACCTTCTTATGTTATCCTTAAGTCTTGTGGAATTGTTTTCCTACACACATAAACACACAAGATCAAATACACATAGGATTTGTTATTCTTAAACCTAGGAGATGCGGAAGACCATGTTCCAACAATCTCCACAAGAGTTCCTTGAAGCGCTCCCATGTGTCGTAGAGAGACTCTGACTCTATTTGCGTAAACGAGAGAATGTCAGTACATAATTTAGCGGGCTTCGTCGGAGGAAAATATCTTGTTAAAACATTCTCTGTCATTTCGGTCCATGTAATGATGAAACCTCTAGGAAGAGATCCCAACCACTGCTTGGCCTTAGTCCACAAAGAAAAAGGAAATAAACGAAAATGGATGGCGTCATCGGTGACGCCATTTATCTTAAATGTATCGCAAATTTCCAAAAAAATTAAAAGATGTAAATTACGATCTTCATCTGGTAAGCTATCAAATATGACGGTTTGTTGTACCATTTGAATGATACTCGTTTTAATTTCAAAATTATTATACGCCACCGCCGAGCGAATAATACTAGATTTTGTTCCTTCCCAATTTGGTCTCGCATAATAGGACATGGTCCGCAACAGGGCCTCATTATGGTTGGGATCTTCCATTATACCCTCGTTAGTTTCTCTGATTGAATCCTCGCGAATTATTGGTAGATCACTAAATCGGAGACGTCACCGCAAGGTGCGCTCGATTTTCGAATCAAAACACAATTCAAGATTAATTGAAGAGTTTCCTCTGGTCATAAACTAAAAGAAAAGAAAAGAGAAAAAGAGGTGGGGAGAATAAAATGGTGAAGAAAGAAAAATTTAAAATTATTATAATATTATTACAGTATTTTAATTAAAAATATAAATATATTTTTTTTCAAAAGCGGGTTAAGTTAGTCCCAGACTTCCCAAGGTCTACCCTGTGAAGGGTTTGCACGGTACTAGGAGATGCGATGGGATGACAAGCCCAAATCTCCCTTTCCGAGAATTTAAATTGCGCATTTTAAGGTTTTTTTTATAATTTTTAAGAAAAAGGGGAGAAGAAAGAGAACGATAAAATTAATAGATATTCCTTTTTTGAAATATCAACTCAGTTCCCCGACAATGGCGCCAAAACCTTGATGCACAAAACTATATCCGCAAATGACAACGACAAGTGTATCGCGTCAAAAGTTATATTGGTTTATAAAAACTAAGGTCGTATTGGACTCGGGGTGGTCGAATACTTTTACTTTAAGAAAATCTCTATTATCCTATTAATAGAACTTTGAGTTGGTTTATTTATAAGCAAAGCGCGGTGGATCAGAATAGCGATTAAAGCAACGATTTAGAAAGGTAGCACTCGATCTTGAATCACCTTGGAAATAAAATAGAAGAAAACAATAGTTCTATTTCTCTTAAGAAAACTGCTTTGACCGTGGAGGTTCTCGAATTCTAAACATACCTCTGTCGAGGATGCATTCAACTGAGTTAGGTTGATCAATCGAACTTTTGCTCTAGAATCAAAACACCTATATCTCACTTAATCGTAGTGAACACCTCTATTGGATTTGACTCCAATCCAAGAGATTTATGTCATCATCTCTCGAGGGTTGCATGTAACTCTCTTTATCCTTGAATGATCAATTTGTATCATGAACCGTTCGGCTAAATTAAACACGAAAATAAGCATAAGAATTATATATCGAAGATATAATCTCATCAAAAATAAATCAAGGATAAATCTTAAGCTTTTCCGAAAAAGAGAAAAAGAAACTCTAATTTACTTAATAACTTATATTATTCATTGGATCATCTCGATCGAGTGCTAATAGTAATTAAGCTACTCATTGGGATTAAGGAATCAACAAAGATAAAAGAATACATGATGGATGAAGAAGAGAATGAGAGAAATAAGAATTATTTTATTGATTGTTGCAAAGGAAACTACATGGTACGAAATTGAGAATTACAAGTGAAAATAAGAAGGGGACTTACAAGAAATACTAAAACATGAAAACAGTACAAGAAACAAAGAAATAAACTCCCAAAATTCGTCCCCCAAAGTGCTTGAGGAGCTGCCTTTAAATAGGCTGAAAATTTGATGTTACACGCCCTCGGTCACGCCCGTGACCCAGGGCGTGTAAGGGGCGTGATTGATGTTGGTGCAGAGAGGGCGCCTTCTAGCTTCAATGCGGGGATTACGTGCGCGTCATGCCCTAGGTCACGCCCATGACCAAGGGCGTGTAATCTTTAAAGATGGTTGCTGGAGGGAAGCTTCGGCGGGAAGGAGTGTGGGATAGTTCACGCCTGTGACTGGATGTCACACCCTTGGTCACGCCTATGACCATGGGTGTGTTACTTTAAATGATGTGTCATTGCGCTCTAGCTGCTGGCGGCGGGTCGCGGCTTTGATACTAGCTCACGCTCCTAGGTCACGCCCATAACCTGGGGCGTATACTTGGCGAATCTTCACGGAATGAACCCGGGTGGCGGCAACAGGTCCGAACTCATCTTAGGCTATCACGCCCCTAGGTCACGCCCATGACCTGGAGCGTGTACTTGGCGAGTCTTACTTTAGTTGTCCAGAAAACCTGAAAACATGAAATAAGTTTAAGTTAACTCATAGAATTGAAGAAAATAATCATTTAAACGAGAAAAGCCACATAAATTATATAATTTTATATTAAAACTATAGTAAAATAATACTAAAAGATGAGTAAATAAACAACTCATCAACTATAAGCTGTCTTCATGAGTTCTCCCTTAGCCTTCTCGATGACTAGCCTTCTTTACGACGATGTCATCGACAATGCCGAATAATATGACTTAAGTCTTCTCAGACCTTACATCGATATCGTCGTGTGATTCTGGTAGACACGACGATACTGGACATTGATCGATTCTTCTTGTTCTTATGGCAATATCATCGTTTGTACTTTGATGTCACAACGATATCGTCGAATTGTCCATATTATCTCAACGATAATTGGCGTGAACCTTCTACTTGTCTCTGAGAATAATCTCGATGATATATGCGTGCTTATTCGACGATATGTCCAGTACTTCTCGACTATTTTAGACTTAGTGAGATTGGAGAAGTACTTGACATATGATTTAATCTCTGCAAGTATTAACTAAGCATACCATCAAATACATATTGCTTTTAACATTGACCTGAGCACTTCTTCAAATCAGGAACATTGCCTGGCACTATTGTAACGCCCCAAAATTTTTTATTTTTATTTAAATCATTAAATTAGTTGTGGCGAGGGCGTTACCATCTTAGGTGCATCACTATTGTTCATCTCGAGCTTTCACGAGGTCGCGTTGGATGAAATCTTTATTTATTTTGGTATAAAAGGTTTGTTTAGCCTATAAAAGAACTTTTTACATTAAATTCCTTATCATTTCCTTATAAAAGTATATACATAAAAATTTCTTGTAATGAATTCTTCATATATTCTTCTGTACAGTTCTTATATGAAATAATTATCTTATAAAAATCTTTGGAAGAGAAAGTCGAGTCCAGTTGAAACCCACCATCATCGTCTTTAAATAAGATCTTCTCATTTCATCCGGTAGAAGTCGTCTTCCTATTCTCGTTTCGCGAGCTCAATCGAGAGAATGAGGATGTCAGAGGCTAGGGTTTCGTCAAAGGTGATTTCCGGTGGAGGAGGTGGTCGTATCTCTCGCCGAAGCTTGGTTTAGGAGAGCTCTAGCTGAGTTCTTCCTCGGTGAAGGAGGCTTTGCGGCGTTGGTTTTTGGTTAAGGCTAGAAATATTCTTCTTCTTCTTCTTCCTCATCTTCTTCTTCATCCTCTACATCTTCTTCATCTTCTTATTTTTGTTCTTCTTCTTCTTCTTTTTATTAGAAAAATTAGGTATATTTGGTGAGTTTTCAGTTTTCAAAAGGGTTAAGGGTAGCTGGGTAGAAATTTCTTGGTATAAGTCAATTCGTCGAATGAAATAGATTCGTCGAGTGAACTCGTGAAATCAAGTAAAATTCGCCGAGTCATCTCGAGTGGTTAAGTGGATTCGTCGAGTGAACTCATATAACCCAATGAGTGAAGTAGATTCATCGAGTCATCTCGTGAAGTCAAGTAAATTCACTGAGGGAAGTAGATTCGTCGAGTCATCTCGTGAAGTCAAGTAAATTCATCGAGTGAAGATAAAATTCGCCGAGTGAAGTAGATTCGTCGAGTCATCTCGTGAAGTCAAGTAAATTTGTCGAGTGATGTAAATTCGTGTGGTGAAGTGAAATTCATCGAATAGTTTCCGGAGGATGAGTTCTTGAGCAATATGGTAAGATAGTAATGCTAAATGTTGTTGAGTGGTTGATCAGTTTGACCATCACCTCTGAGCCGCACTAACGGACAAGTGGTTGGCTTTGCTCAGTTTAACCATCACCTCTGAGTCGGAGTGACTGACAAGTGGTTGTATTTGATCAGTTTGACCATCACCTCTGAGCCGCACCGACGGATAAGTGTTTGACTTTGATCAGTTTGACCATCACCTCTGAGCCACATGGATGAACAAGTGATTGGTTAAGCCCGCTTGGTGCTAGTTTTTGAGCTGACTTTATTGTTGTATTTTTACTTCTATTTTCTCTTGCTATCTGGAAATCCTACCTAACTTTTGTGTGGTTTTCTTGCTCCACTTTTGGGCCAAGTCATTCCTTTCTTCGAAATGCCTCAGGTTCAGGTTTGTAGCTGAGTTGGTGGTCAGGAGGTTTCTCCCAGGCTCTTGAGGGTGGTGCCTTCTTCTCTTCCCTTTGTTTATTTCTAGACTTTCTCGTGTTTTCTCTATGGGTTCGTGTCAGCTTGTTGATGCCCATAGTAGTTTTTAGTTATGCTATAATTTTTGCTACTCTGCTGGTATGTCTTGTTGTTAAGTACTTGTTCTCTAGAAATGCATTATGTTAGGTTGCATGATAGGTATTTTAAGTATCAAGAAAATTGGATTTCAATTTCATAGCATGATTTTATACGAATATCACCTACTTTAAACTCCGTATACGAAAAACCTTCTATGTATACTAGACACAGGAAATTACATATCCTTAGAGTTTCTTTTCATGGTTGGCTTGCCCGCTTAAGATAAGATGAAAGTATTTTCCGCTGCGTATTTATAGACTTTCATGGGTAGACTAGTTGATCCACTAGGCCGAGGGACACGGTTTCAAAGATAAACTTACTTCAACTCTAAAGCTTTAAATTTGTCTTTTTTGGAAGGTTAAACTGTGCATTAAAGAGGCATTAGCGTTAGTAGTTGTGCCCTACTGGACGTGGCATCGCATCGCATGTTTTCCCGACTCTGATCATATATTTATATATTTATGTAAGAGTGAAAATGAGTGCTGTGATAGTTGGTATCATAGGTGAGTTTGGTTTTGTTCGTTTGGTTTGTTAGACGAGTTAGTCGAACGACCATTCGTTCTTAGAATCCTGATTCATTGCATACATACACCAAAGTGTCATCCGTATGTCTTGGCTGAAGCATGAACACTACACTCATATGCATGACAGAAGTATACGTGGCATATTATGTAGTATGTGATGCATAATATGTGTTTTTATATGGATTCTCATAGGCATATCAACATGTGGCTGCTATGTAGTATGAGATGCATAACAATAATCACATGGGTGTTCCATTAGATTTTTCCTTTCGTTACATGCGATATTATGTAGTATGGGATGCATAATATTTTATGTGTACACCGCTCATGACATGCATTAAGGATTTCTTAGAATGCATAGCACTGCATGCACATAACATCGCATAATCACCCGTGCCAATCTAAAGATTTACATGACGACACTCGTACACACATGATTTGAAAGGAGAATTTAAACATTCATGCAAACAGAGGATATGCACAAGAGTCAAAGGATGATCGTATATCATCCTAAAATTAAAGCATAACATCATTTATCAAATTTCCAGAGAATGTAGCAGCAAGAGCAGGTGTCTTTATTTGTATGGTCTGAGCTAAGTGGAGTAGTTTTGGTTTAAAGTTAGGGTTTTGATGAGTTGTTTGTTTGTATGTATAGATATACCGCCGAAGCGTGTTGCGACGAGGTTGACTCCCCAATCTGAGGACAAGTCTTCGAGTGCACAGAGTGAGGTTGTGATCGAAAGTCTGCGATAGAGTAATGAGGCAATATCAAGGCAGTTGGTTGCAATGCAATCTCAGATTCAGACTTTGTTGACTGCCTCCGCTGGGCAGCAACTGAGGGTGCAGGACCCTGTAGTAGGCCAACATATATCGGTTCTTCTCGCTCCTCTGGTGCCTCCTCTTTCGTTGCCACCAGAGATGAACTTTATTTCACACTTCCAAAAATTAGGACCCCCGACCGATGACGGTAGAGCTGACTATATGGCGCTAGACGATTGGATCATAGCAATGGCGGAGATGTTTTCGTACTCAGGAATTTCTGCCGACCAAAAGGTTATGGTCGCTGCCTTCTAGTTGAAGGGCCTCGCGAAGGGCAGGTGGATTAGAGAAAAGGAAGGGCTTATTGATGGCTGTTTGTGGGATCGGTTCAAGGGGACGTTGTTAAAGAAGTTTATGCCAACTGTTGAGCGGGACAGATTGATGAATAATTTTCTGCACTTAAAGCAAAGGCAACTCACGGTTGGTGAATATGAAATTGAATTCAGCAAGTTGAGAAGGTTTGCTCCAGAGTTAGTGGCCATAGAAGAGGGCAGGGTGAAGTAGTTTCTGGGAGGTCTGCGTAGTGAGATTCAGCAGCTAGCTTGCGCTTACCGATCTAAGACCTTTTCAGATGAGGTAGAAGCTTCCCTGAAAGTTGAGACGATTGATAACACCAAGAACCATGGAAAAGAGTTAAGGAAAGCAAAGCGAAAAGGTGAGGAGAGCAGTAGCCCAACTCCAAGCAAAAAGGGCGTGCCAACGTGCAGTTTTTGTGGCCGCCTGGGTCACCCGTTCAGGAAGTGCTTCAAGCAGTTGGCCGCTTAGAGGCAAGTTCAAGTGCTAACAATCAAAGGTGAGTCAAAAGGTGAGGTTACTTGTGGGTTGTGCAAGCGGCAGGGGCATTATGCGGCCCACTACTGGTCTAAAGAGAAGGTGTGCTTGCATTGTGGCTAAAAGGGGCATGAGGTTGCATGCTAATGGGCAAAGGATAGATCATGCTTCCAGTGTGGTCAGAAAGGCATATGAAGTCTCAGTGCCCACAGTTCCAGCCGGCTTGCTAGACTGTTCCTCTTCAGGCAATTCCGCCACTGCAGCAGCAGATGGATCGGGGAAAAGCTGCGTTAAATGTCGTGACTAAGGAAGAGGCACAATGTTCTACCCAAGTGATCTCAGGTTAGTTTTTGGTGTAGTCGTTAGTTTTATTAATGTGACTCTTGTGATTGTTTTTGCGTTAGCAATGTGTTGTGATGATTCTTTAGGCAAATTTAAGGTAAGGAATCGGTGGGCACGTGTTCTCTTTGATTCGGGTGCCACCCATTCTTTTGTGGCGAAAAATTTCGTTGACCGTCATCGTTGGGCCGTTGATCAAGTTGACGACCCACACTGCGTCCATTTTCTGTCTGGTGATTCTGTTGTAGCAAACCAGAGTGTCAAGAGGTGTTCGATTCTGTTAGGAGGGTTCCTAGCTGTAGCCGATCTCAAGGTGTTAGAGTTGGAAGACTTCGATGTGATTTTGGGCATGGATTGGTTATCCAAAATTAATGTTGTCATCCAGTAAAAGGCTAAGCGCTTTGATCTTCTAATGGATGATGGCTAGCCCCTGAGTGTGTATGCCTCTCTACGTCATGATTACCTGATTATCTCTTTCATGTGTGCTCGGAGATATTTGGACTCTGGTGGTTGTGCCTACCTTGTTTCTCTTTTAGAATCACGTGTAAAGTACCTCAGGTTGAGAGGGTATTTCAGTGGTGCAAGAGTTTCCAGATGTGTTTGTTGTAACCTTAGTTTTGATTTGAGTTTGGATCCATCTTTAATTTCTAAACATCAAATCCTATTAAGATAAGAAAGCAAAGAAATAATATATATAATTAAAATAAGAGAAAATAAGAGAAGAAATATATTTCATATATTCACTGCGTTCGACAAACGTCGAACGACGCTCAGCATTCATCGGACGGCGCTCGACGAACAGATTACATTATAGCAGCGCTCGACAAATTATCAAGGAAGCTGCGTTCGACGAAATCCAAGCAGCGCTCGACGATCCCGCCTCAGCTCAGCGGTCGACGAAATCTTCCGTTCGACGAATATTCAGCAGACGTTCAGAATGATGAATATATTGTTCAGCTCGACGAATCTAATGATGAGCTCGACGAAATATTGTCAGCAATATTATTATATTCTTATACAACTCGACTAACATTATTATATATGCTTTTTTGAAATAGTCGTTGCAGCATTAATTAATATAGCCGTTGCAGACATTAAATAATGTAGCCGTTACACGGCAAGAGATGTTCTCGAGGAACTGGGAAATGAAAGATATATTTATTATATTCCTTTATGGTCGGAAAGAATTAAAAATGAGCCGAACAACTTCTCCAGAATATCAATATTCAGAGAAGAACAGAGCAAACAGGCAGGAAGACGGAACATATATTAATATTGCTGTACAGGAAAAGAAAGAAGAAGAAATACAGAGGAGCAAAAAGAAGAAGCAGATCATATGTTATTATCTTCTTTTTGCTAACATCTTTCTTGGCAGATCATCTTCATCCTGAGACACCAAATCAATATCATTTGCTCAGGATCAAAACTGCAAGAAGAAGAAGAAGTGTCATTGCAATCGAGAGGAGAAGCTCCATCCACAAGCTGTCATCTATTCTAAATCAGACAGGGGGAGCTTCCTTCAACATCATCATCAAGATCCAAACACAACTACCAATCAAGATCTTCATCAAGAGTCTTCTCAGGAAAAAGAGAAGAACAATAAATCTTTCCCTTTCTCCTTCCCCATCTTGTACAGGGTTAAAAGTCCCTTCAAAAGTTTACCTGTTTGTGGCAAGACACCTGATCAAAAAATCTAGTTGGTTTATAAGCACCTGAACAAAAGCTTATAGGTGTGAGGGCACCTGATCAACAACCTCCAGTGGATTCCTACCAGTGGGTAGAAGAGTAGATGTACCCAGTTGAGGGGAACTACTATATTTTCTTGTGTCTTCTGGATGCTTTGGTTTGCTTGTTTTATTTATATTTTTATGTGCTGTAATTATATGCATCCTTACTGTTTGTGTTTATTTCTCATACAGCAATCAACAAACATCATATATTTATATATATCATTTATTTTAAAACAAAGTTAAACAAGAGTTTTAATAATAAGAATAAGAACTAAAACTCTCCTTTCAATTGGTATCAAAGCAGGTTGATTTTATCAATCACCCTCATCAGAGGATATCAATTGTCCCTTTCAATTGGTATCAGAGGAAGTTGATTTTTTCGCACAGGCTAACACCTAAAATCACAAAGATCACCTTAGTTCTTATTTGTTAAAAAAAAGATTTTTCCAAATGGCACTAGCAGATTTTTTATTTTCAGATCCACCTTTATGCAATTTGGATAGATTTGATTTATGGCAAGCTAGAATTAAGCTATATATGAATGCAATAGATGAAGAAATTTTTTATTCCATTTTGACAGGATCTTCATCTTCAACTTCTTCAGCAGATGATCAAGAAAAGTTGATCAGTGCTGATGCAAAAGCTATGGAGATATTAACTCAATCAATGTCAAATGACATTTATCAAAGAGTTAATGACTGCACTTCAGCAAAGAGCATCTGACACTCCCTATCAAGGATGGTAAATGAACCATCTTCTTCCTCTTCCACTAACATCATTTTTTATGCAGAACCATCTTCAACTTTAAGTGAAGAAGAAGACAAGGAAGAACAAAAAGCCAGAAACTTTTGTTTAATGGCTATATATGGTTCAGATTACATATCAGATGCAGAATCTGAACAAGAAAAGGTAAAAGAGGTAACAACATTTCCTAATTTTACCTATGAAAATTTCAGATCTGTTTTCAATTCACCTTGTGTAGGTTTAAAAATTTCTAAAAATAGAATTCGTAAAAAGCTAATAATAAACAAATTAATTTCTGATAAAATTAAAGAAGATTTTAAAATAACAGAAAAACAAACTATCTGTTTAAAAAATAAAATTATTAAAGCTGATAAGTTTAAACAAACTTTTAAAGAAAAAGAAATTTCTTATGTTCAGCAAAATAAAAATATGTTTACAAAGTTATACTTAAATGAAATAAGAAGGCCAAAATATCTATCTATCAGGCAAATCCTTAAACTTTTTAATATTTTAACTCAGATTATAATTAAACAGCAATTTTAAGATTTTTGAATTTTTTATCTTAAAAACAAGTCAGATAACTTCACATTCTTCCAGATTTTCTCCTAAAATCATGTTGAGCATTCTACTGTAGTTGCATTGATCAAAAATGATCATGGCACTGAGTGTGAGTCTCTTCTAATTAAAGGGGATTCTATAGAAAGAAGCTATCAGACTTTGTATATATGATTTTCAAATTCTTAGAATCTATAACAGCTAGCAATTCACATATTAAAATTTCTATTTAAAATCAAGATTTAGGAAATTAGAAATTGCTTAAGTTTTAAAGAAGAAATTTAAGAAAATAATCTCTATCCCTTAAGCCTTAAGTTAATTCAAGAATTTTTATGCTTAGGAATCCTAAACCAAATAGGGGGAGATTGTTAGAACCTAGTTAATTTGGATTAGGATCCCAACTCAAATAGGGGAGATTGTTGGAACCTTAGTTTTGATTTGAGTTAGGATCTATCTTTAATGTCTAAACATCAAATCCTATTAAGATAAGAAAGCTAAGAAATAATATATATAATTAAAATAAGAGAAAATAAGAGAAGAAATATATTTCATATATTCACTGCATTCGACGAACGTCGAACGGCGCTCAGCATTCGTCGGATGGCGTCGGCGAACATATTACATTATAGCAGCGCTCGACAAATTATCAAGGAAGCTGCGTTCGACGAAATCCAAGCAGCGCTCGACGATCCCGCCTCAACTCAGCGGTCGACGAAATCTTCCGTTCGACGAATATTCAGCAGATGTTCAGAATGATGAATATATTGTTCAGGTCGACGAATCTAATGATGAGCTCGACGAAAGTGAAGCTCAGATCGATGAAATATTGTCAGCAATATTATTATATTCTTATACAGCTCGACTAACATTATTATATATGCTTTTCTGAAATAGCCGTTGCAGCATTAATTAATACAGCCGTTGCAGACATCAAATAATGTAGCCGTTACACGACAAGAGATGTTCTCGAGAACTGGGAAATGAAAGATATATTTATTATATTCCTTTCTGGTCGGCAAGAATTAAAAATGAGCCAAACATCTTCTCCAGAATAAATATACAGAGAAGAATAAAGCAAACATGCAGGAAGAAAGAACAGATAATAATATTGCTGTACAGGAAAAGAAAGAAGAAGAAATACAGAGGAGCAAAATGAAGAAGCAGATCATATATTATTATCTTCTTTTTGCTAACATCTTTCTTGGCAGATCATCTTCATCCTGAGACACCAAATCAATATCATTTGCTCAGGATCAAAACTGCAAGAAGAAGAAGAAGTGTCATTACAATCGAAAGGAGAAGCTCCATCCACAAGCTGTCATCTATTCTAAATCAGACAGGGGGAGAGTCCTTCAACATCATCATCAAGATACAAACACGACTACGAATCAGGATCTTCGTCAAGAGTCTTCTCAGCAAAAAGAGAAGAACAATAAATCTTTCCCTTTCTCCTTCCCCATCCTTTACAGGGTTAAAAGTCCCTTCAAAAGTTTACCTGTTGGTGGCAAGACACCTGATCAAAAAATCTAGTTGGTTTATAAGCACCTGAACAAAAGCTTATAGGTGTGAGGGCACCTGATCAACAACCTCCAGTGGATTCCTACTAGTGGGTAGAAGAGTAGATGTACCCAGTTGAGGGGAACTACAATATTTTCTTGTGTCTTATAGATGCTTTGGTTTGCTTTTTTATTTATATTTTTATGTGCTGTAATTATAAGCATCCTTACTGTTTGTGTTTATTTCTCATACAACAATCAACAAACATCATATATTTATATATATCAATTATTTTAAAACAAAGTTAAACAAGAGTTTTAATAATAAGAATAAGAACTAAAACTCTCCTTTTAGTGTTTCCTGCCAGTCTTCCTGGTCTTCCTCCTGTGCGTGAGGTAGAGTTTATTATAGACCTTGAGCCCGATGCTTGTCTGATTGCAAAAGCACCCTATCGTATGGCGCCGCATGAGTTGGAGGAGCTGTGTACCCAGTTGGATGAGCTTTTGCAGTGTGGCTTCTTTAGGCCTAGTTCTTCACCTTGGGGAGCCCCTGCTCTGTTTGTAAAGAAGAAGGATGGATCGATGAGGCTATGCATTGACTCTCCGGAGTTGAATAAAGTGACAATCAATAAAATATACCTATTGCCATGAATTGATGATCTGTTTGATTAGTTGCGGGGTAGCTGTGTTTACTCGAAGATTAATCTCCATTTGGGATATCACCAATTGAGGATTCGAGAGGCAGATGTGCCACGTACTGCTTTTTCATCCCGATATGAACATTTTGAGTTCTTGGTAATGTCTTTTGGGCTGACAAATGCGCCCTCTGCCTTCATGGATCTGATGAACAGAGTATTCAAGGACTTCCTGGATCAGTTTGTTGTGGTGTTTATTGATGATGTGCTAGTGTTCTCGAGAAGCGCTGAAGATCATGCTCTACATCTGCGTTTGGTTCTAGCAACATTGAGAGAGCATAAGTTGTACGCCAAGTTGTGCAAGTGCGAATTATGGCTTTCTTAGGTATCTTTTCTGGGCCATGTGGTGAGTAAAGAGGGGATTTCTGTGGACCCAACAAAGATTTCTACGGTCTTGGAATGGAAGAGACCGACCTCGCTGAAGGAAATAAGAAGCTTCTTGGGGTTAGCGGGGTATTTATCGAAGTTTTGTGCAAGGAGTTTTAGTATTTTCTGTGTCGTTGACTAAGCTTACTCAGAAGAACGCAACTTTTGATTGGAGTGATAAGTGTGAAGAAGCTTTTCAAGAGTTGAAGCGGAAGTTGTGTTCTGCCCCTGTCTTCGCTATGCCTACTAAAAATGTAGAGTTTGCAGCTTATGTAGATGCGTCTCGAGTTGGTCTCGGCTATGTTCTGATGCAAGAAGAGAGAGTGATTGCATACGGGTCTAGGCAATTGAAGGTTCATGAAAGAAATTACTCTACGCATGGCTTGGAATTTGCAGCTGTGATCTATGCTTTAAAGCTATGGAGACATCTATTGTATGGAGTGTCCTGCAAGATCTATTTAGGGCATAAGAGCTTGATTTATGTTTTCTCCCAGAAGGAGTTTAACTTGCGCCAGCAAAGATGGATGGAGTATGTTGCGGATTATGAAGTGGAAATTCTTTATCATCCAGGCAAGGCGAAAGTGGTAGCAGATGCTTTGAGTAGGAAGTCAGGTTATGTCTTTAATCTCGCTGTGCAGTCCTTAGTGGAAGAGTTTTACTTGATATATATAGTTGTGAAGCCTGCGGTTGGGCCGTCGAGTGTGAGAGTTGAAGATCCTTCTTGGATTACCCTTATGAGGTTACATCAGAATGATGATCCAGACCTGCAGCATCTTCGAGGTAGGACCGAAAAGGGAGAGTTGCCAGATTTCTCGATTGATGAGGATGGTACCTTAAAATATCGTGGTAGATTTTATGTTCCCGCTGTTGGTGAGATTCGGGCAAAGATTTGTAATGAAGCTCATGATTCTAGTCTTGCCTACCACCCTGGTTCAACGAAAATGTACCGCGATCTGAAGCAAATTATTTGGTGGTCAGGTATGAAGAGTGATATTGCGAAGTTCGTGTCTCAATGTTATACCTGTCAGTGAGTTAAAGCAGATCATAAGAGACCCAGAGGTAAGTTGACGCCTCTGGATATTCCAACTTGGAAGTGGGAGAGTATCTTTATGGATTTCATTACCGGTGTACCGAAGTCTCCACAAGGGCATGATGTCGTGTGGGTAATCGTGGTTAGGTTGACCAAGTGTGCCCATTTCGTGCCTTATAAGATTGGCTATTCTATGGAAAAGATTGCCTCACTTTATTTGCAAGAAGTTATTAGATTGCATGGTGTGCCAGTAAGCATTGTGTCAGATCAAGAATCCAGGTATATGTCCCATTTTTGCCAGAGTTTGCAAGGAGCCTTATACACCAATCTCAGATACTATACCGCTTATCATCCGCAGACTAATGGGCAGACTGAAAGGGTGAATCAAATCGTGGAGGATATGATTAGGTGTTATGTTCTGGATCATGGGGGTGTGGGATGAGCGTCTTGGGCTTATGGAGTTTGCTTACAATAATAGCTATCAAGAAAGCCTGCATATGGCCCCTTTTGAAGCACTGTGTGGGAGGTGTTGCCGGACTCCCCTGTTTTGGTCTGAAGTGGGTGAACGGCCGTTGTTTGGTCCCATGGCCCTGGAGGAGATGAGCATTACCGTGTCTCAGGTTCGTGAGATGCTTCATGTGGCGCAGGAGTGCTATGAAAAGTACGTTAATAGGCGAAGGGATGACCTGGAGTTTTCAGTCGGGGACATGGTTTTATTGAAGGTTTCTCCGATGCCTGGTGTTAAGAGATTTGGCAAGAACCATAAGTTGGATCCCATATATGTGGGACCATTCATGATTGTTGAGCGCATCGGAGTGTCTGCTTATTGACTGTAATAGCCTGCTTCATTTCCTGGTGTTCACGATGTGTTTCATGTGAGCCAATTGTGAAAGTGTGTGCTTAGTGACCGTCATGTCCCATACTATATACCCCAGCTGCAGCCTAGTTTGTCATATGTTGAGGAGCCTGTCCGTATTTTGGAAATGCAAGATTGGGTTTTGCGCAAGAAGACGATTCCTATGGTGAAAGTTCTCTGGAGGAATCAAGATGTCAGAAGCGCAACTTGGGAGCTGGAATCTTCGATGAGGGAATCTTTCCCTCATCTGTTCGTTTAGTTCCTTTCGGTGAGTATTTCTCCTGGTAAAGTCTATCTTTTCCTTGTTTCCTCGTTTAGCGTTTGTGTGGTGAAGTTTCGGGGCAAAACTTTCTTGTAGTAGGGGTGGCTGTAACGCTCGAGAATTTTTTATTTTTATTTAAATCACTAATTCAGTCTTGGCGAGGGCGTTACCATCTTTGGTGCATCGTCATTGTTCGTCTCGAGCTTTCGCGAGGTCGCGTTGGATGAAATCTTTATTTATTTTGGTATAAAAGGTTTGTTTAGCCAATAAAAGAACTTTTTACATTAAATTTCTTATCATTTCCTTATAAAAGTATATACATAAAATTTCTTATAAAGACTTCTTCATATATTCTTCTATACAGTTCTTATATGAAATAATTCTCTTATAAAAATCTTTGCAAGAGAAAGTGGAGTCCAGTTGAATCCCACCATCATCATATTTAAATAAGATCTTCTCGTTTCTTCCGATAGAAGTCATCTTCCTGTTCTCGTTTCGCGAGCTCCAATCGAGAGAAAGAGGATGTCGGAGGCTAGGGTTTCGTCGAAGGTGATTTTTGGTGGAGGAGGTGGTCGGATCTCTCGCCGGAGCTTGGTTTAGGAGTGCTCTCATCGAGTTCTTCCTCAGTGAAGGAGGCTTTGCGGTGTTGGTTTCCGGTTAAGTAAATAAATATTCTTCTTCTTCTTCTTCCTCCACTTCTTATTCATATTCTTTTTCTTATTCATCTTCTTCATCTTCTTCTTCTTTTTATTAGAAAAATCAGGTATATTTGGTTAGTTTTCGGTTTCAAAAGTGTTAAGGGTAGCTGGGTAGAATTTCTTGCTGGACATGTGTGTCACATCCCTTTATTTGAGAATAAAAAATCCCAAATTGTATTTGATCTTGCTTGTCGTGTGTTTATAGTGTGCATGAACTATAGGTGCAATACTCCACAGGTAGAAAGCAACTTGGAACCAAATAAACTGAACTAAAGCACTACCGCCAGTGCTAGGGGTTACCGCAGGCGCTAGCGCTACCGCTACTGCCTGGCGCTAGCTCAAGTTCATGCGCACAACGCCATGCCATGACGGTTTCGTAATCGCTCCACACGAACGCTACCACAGGCGCTAGGAGCTACCGCAGCCGCTATATCCAAGGTTTATAAATTTATGGCTTCTCTCTCGTTTTGGTTAGAGCTTCCAGAGAGATTACTTGTGCCAAAATTCCAGAGCTGCTACTCTGTCGAAAGTTCATCTCCCACTCGAAGCCAAAGAAAATTTTTGGAGAAGGAAGCCTCCACGCTGCATCCGAAGAATGATCGCTTTAACCTCGCTTATGCTACTACGATCCTTCATCCTCATCTTCAGAAATCTCATAGAGGGAGTTCTTGTTATTTACTTTATTTCATTATTGTAAATTTTTGTTATAAAATCGCCTTGTGTTGGCGAATAGGTCCCTGCGCGGCTTAGGGGGTAATTCGCCGTGTGAGTTGACTACTAGGTCTAGGATATTAGATCTAGGGGGTGCTTGAGGCCATATCTGGGGATGGATTAGCTAGAGCAGCTTGAGGCCATATCCGGGGAAGGATTGGCTAAAGCCAACCGGTTTGTGGGGAAACAAGTCGGTATTGAATAGGAAAAGATATTTACTTTTGTACGCCTCCGATTTCTAGCGATATTGAAATCAAATTTATGTAAACACTTTTTCATATAATACAATCATGTCTCTTTTTGTGTTTACTTAATTTCTTTCATTTGACATAAATTTTATTATTGCAAATTACTTTTGCTAAATTGTTATTTTCTCTCTCTTACTAAAAACAATTTAGTCATTTTTCATAAAATTATAAGAAGAATTTTTATTCCCTTATTCACTCCCCCTCTAAGGGCGCCAATCGATCCAACAAGTGGTATCAGAGCGCAGGTTATTCCAAACAGTTTAAAACCAGGAATAATGGTGTCTTATGATCTCGCTTTTTCTGAGGGACAAAGAATTAGGAGACCTCCACTATTTACTAGGTCAGATTATAATTATTTGAAAAATAGGATGAGATGTTTTCTTATGACCCTAGATATTGAGATTTGGAATATGGTAGAAGAGGAATACTCTCCTCCTACAATTGTAGTTGGAGAAGTAACATTAGAAAAACCTAAGTATAAATGGGATGTGATAAGTAATAAAATATATGCATTTTTAGTATAGTTATTAGTATAGTTTTAATTAAATATTGTGAATTTTCTATGTAAATTAATAAATAAATTGCTTCTTTTCATTATTTCCTTACTAACTTAGTTTTATTTTTGTTTGCAGATTTTGGCAATTTTTGTCAAAGTCACGCCCTGAGTCACGCCCGTGACAACATGTCACGCCCGTGACCCAAGGGCATGTAATTTTAATACGACAACTTCTCAATCTGCGTTCGACGAAACGCAAGCTGCGTTCGACGAAAGCTCTCTGCCCTGCGTTCGACAAAATCGAGCTGCGCTCGACGAAAGCTCTACAAACTGCGTTCGACGAACGGTGCTCTGCGTTCGACGAACTCCCTCTGCCCTGCGTTCGACGAACTCCCCCTGCCCTGCATTCGAATAAATCAAGCTGCGTTCGACGAACGGCGCTCTGCGTTCGACGAACTCTCCACGCCCAGCGTTCGACGTGTGAGGCCCCTATTTAGACCCCACATATATTTGTATCTAAGCTATGTTCTTACATGTGTCCCAGGTTGAAGTAAGGCTGTGAATATGAAATAAACAACACATAATATAAATTACTTTCATACCTTGCATTATTCGCTGAATCTTTTCTGTTCTATCTTAATTAGTTCTTTTGGTTTTGCGTATCCCAAGTCACGTCCGTTACCTACAAAATTTGACGACGGGCTTAGTCATAAAAATATGACTAAGTGAGGATATACCTCTTTCATTGCTGTAAATAATTAAAGTAAAACTTACGCATTTTAAAACATGTTTTTCATACTAACCATTCATTTGTCTCAGTAGTGACCTTATGAAACATATAACTAAACGAATATGTTAGTATCCCTAAAACAGTATGAGCAGTATAGAATCATAATCATATCATGTAACAATATTACCTTAAAGCAGTGTATCCGTATAAGCAATAAATCCTTGTAGCAGTATATCAGTGTAAGCAATAATTCCATGTAACAGGAGCCTTAACCAAAAGAAATCGGCTCCCAAATTATAAATATATATAGAAGTTGCAACAGGAGCCTTAACCAGCCGGCCAAACAAAACAAAAAGAAATCGGCTCCCAAATTATAAAAGGGGGAACCTCAAGTAATAGTGCAGTAACAACAACCTTAACTGGAAGGAATGGATATTCATCCTAAAACCCCTACCATAACTCTAACCGGCCAAGATCAATATAAATACAGCAGGAGATATAGATTCCTTAGGGCACAATTCAGGAAATTCCCCAAACTAAGAATCGATAATCGTTATAACCAGAAACTTAATAATCAGAACTTTCATAGATGAAGAGGGGAATTGGAAGGAGGAGCTCACAGCAATTTAGGGTAAAATCGATGTCCTGCTTCGGCAAAACCCCCAATCCGTCAAAGCTCCAGTTCAACCAAAGCCACAAACAACTAATCCTTGAACAATCACGACTTCCAACAGCTTTTCTGTGAAATGTAGAGCAGGAAATGAGAAGGGAGGAGATCGGCGCCGTGCCCTAACGCGACACCTTCGAGGGAGAAGGAGGAAAAATGAAAGGGTCGAGAGATATCTGATCGGTTAAGAAGCGCAGAAACCAAAATCCACCGCTTAAAACCAATAGCCTTTTCTATTAGCAGCCCATACAACCTTAAGCCCTCTTTTAAAAAATATATGCCCACATGAAGCTCATATATAAAGCCTCTATTAGCACCCCAAAAATTTCAGCTATAAGGAAACCCTTAATAGTACACCACTTGCAACTAGGCAACCTTTTATTAGCACCCCACATTTAGGCAACTTTTATAAGCAGTCCTCATCAGCTACCAATTTACTCTATTGGCACACCCAAAGTATAATGAAATATGCAGTAATCATTTGCCATATATATCTAAATTGCCAATATATAATTTGCCAATATAGGAAAACTCATATTCTGCTAAAAATCTCAAATGCCGCAAAGCATCAATAAAATTCATACTCAACGAGCAAAGCTATGCCGAGTTGACACTGATTTATTTTTCATCATAGGGGACAAACTTTTTAATTTATTTTATTATTAAATTAGGTCATTTTATCTTTTGGGCCGTTACACGACGAACCCTCCCCCATCCAGCGTTCAACGAACTGTCTCTGCATTTGATGAACTCTCTCTGTGTTCGACGAATCTCAGTCCAGCACGCCAGCCGCCAGCCCCAAAGTCACGCCCATGCTGCTAATAAACTGTCGCCCACTGTCACGGCCGTGACACTGGAGGTCACGCCCGTGTGCAGCCATGTTTGACGGCAAGACCTTCTAGAAGATGGCGGATGCGACCCCTAAAGCACGCGCAAATGTCATGCCCTAAGTCACGACCGTGACATCCAAGTCACGCCCGTGACCTAGGGCGTGTAAAAATGAAAATTTTTCTATAAATAGAGGGGCTCGGCTGAAGCATTTCCCATCCAAATTTTGAGTTCTTGTTAATGTATTTGAGTTCTTTTGAGAGAATTTGATTTTTCTTTATGCAATTAAGTTTATGTTCGTTTGTAATTTTTCGCCTTTTAGAAATAAAATGTTGTTTTCTCATTTGGATCATCTTCCTTTTTTATTTATGTTAGTGTGTGTGTTTATGAGGATAGTTTTATTGCTTTCATAACTTAGTTTATTGCTTTCATAATTTAGGTTTATTGCTTTCATAAAAATAGTTATCGCTTTCTTTAACGCTTTATTTATCGCTTTCGTTTAAACACTTTCTTTCGATTCAGTCTTTTTATTACAAGTAGAGTGCGTGTGTATATGAGATAGTGTTTTTCTTTTTTGTAACTTAGCTTTATTTCAGTCCTTATATAACTGTTTATACCACCCCCGTCCCGGATGAGAGGCTATGTTTCTTTAGCGCTTGATTAAGACGGTTGGGACGGATATTATTACTGCTTTTATATAAGTCTTTTTTTATTTCCCTTTTTATCCGCTTATATTCGCTTAAATAATTAAACATGTTTTTTCTAATTATTAATGTCGTCCCCATTCCGATGAGTGGCTAATTTCCTTTAGCGCACGATGTCGAAGAGCATTGGGACCCAAAAATAGTTTTTCTAAAAATTAAAACATCTCTTTCTAAAATAATTAACGCTTAAGGTTTACCCGAGAATAACGTTGAGTGGAGCCATATAATCGATGTGTGGTTTTCATTTCCGTCTCCATACACTAGTTAGCCGAGAGGCTCGTGCGTACATACTAATCGCTCACGGGTAAAGAGAAGTGCGCTCTACCCTCGAGAAAGGATGAGGTAAGTCTCCCGAATTGGAAGTAAAAACCCAATAGTAGGGTTCACAACATAAAGTGAGTATTAAGAAGATTCGATGGCCGAATATTCATAATCTCTGGTGGGCATACCCTCGAGAGAGGAGCGTTTATAATTATGGAACCTCCACGGCCAAGCCGTTTTAATGTTTAAAAAAAAGTCATCTCTTTTACTTCTAAAAAAGACTATTTTCGTCTCAAGGTAATTCGACATCGGGTGCTAATTTTTATCATCATTTAGAATTCTAGTTATACGCTTATTATCGTTTTCTTTTAAAAACCCATACTAAAAACTTATTCCGATAAAATAATAGTTCATTCCTCAAAGTAGCTTAATGAACATGATCCGCAGAAATATACGACCTCGATATTTTCTAAAACAAAATATCTTGTATTACTCACGATAAGGTATACTTGCCTTTATTATATGGTTAATTTGGATTAAAATTTAAACAAACACTTTTCAAATCCGAAACTTGCAAAACTCTCCTTGGCTATTTTAAAAATCAATAGAATTCGGCATTGTAACCTAAGCGTAATTGTCAATATTCCGAAAGAAGAAAAAGACCGTTACTTCTATCTTTCGATAGGATAACGGTTAATTTCTCAAAGTAGGAGTACTTACGAGACTCTTTGGAAACACCTGCGTAACTCTAATCTCATCATATAAAGGTTGCGCAAACCAAATTAATTAAAAAGAAATAATCCATGACTTTAATCATCAAGTTCTTGGCGCCGTTGCCGGGGAATCTTAGTGTTGTTATTTGAAACAAGGAATTAATATTACTTTTATCATATATATTAAAAATATAAAAAAAATATATCTACAAAAAATATATATATATAGAAAAAATTATTACAAAAAGCAAAAAATATATATATCATTTTTATTATTAATATATGACCGAGGAAACTCCTCAGACGATTCGAATATCCCTTTTGACCCCGAAATCGAATGCACTCTTCACGAGCGCCTCCGACTTTGTGATCAAAACTTACTCGAATTTCCCGAAGAGTCAGTCGGAGATACACTAAACCTATGGCCGATCAAATTCCAGATGTGGCCCCGCCACGGACCATGGCATATTATGCCAGGCCAAATCTGGAAGATACCAGATCGAGTATAACACGCCCAACAGTGGCTAATAATAATTTTGAAATAAAATCTAGCATCATTCAAATGCTACAACAGTCAGTCCAATTTGAAGGTTTGCCAGATGAGGATCCGAATTTACATCTTTCGAATTTTTTAGAAATCTGCGATACATTTAAAATTAACGGCGTTACTGACGACGCCATTCGTTTACGCTTATTTCCATTTTCGCTGCGGACGAAGGCAAAAGCGTGGTTAACTTCTCTTCCCAAAGGATCCATAACTACGTGGGCCCAATTGACGGAACACTTTTTAACTAAATATTTCCCCCCGTCAAAAACCGCTAAGTTACGTATGGATATCGCCTCTTTCATTCAATACGATTCTGAATCTCTCTATGAGACTTGGGAGCATTTTAAAGAGTTCCTGCGTAGATGTCCTCATCATGCGATGCAATCCTGGCTATAGGTCTAGACGTTTTATAATGGCCTAAATTTTTCCACGCGACAGATGATCGATGCGGCCGCCGGGGGAACATTAAATAACAAAACCCCGGAGGCCTCCCAAGCTCTGTTCGAGGAAATGACCATGAATGCCTATCAATGGAATACGCCTAGATCTCGCCCTGCCAAACCAGCTGGGATATATGAAGTGGATGCCACTGCTCACCTAGCCTCGCAAGTGGAGCAGCTAAGTAAGCAAGTGGAGGAGATGACTGCTTCCTCCTCCACTCCCGCTTGGGCTAATAATAATAATTATACTTTTGTCGAAGAAACCGTAGATTATCTAGGCAACCTAGTTAGGCCCACCTTCAACCCTAATAACAATCCGTAAAGTAATAATTATAATCTGGGTTGGAGGAACCACCCAAATTTTTCCTGGAGCAATCCTAACAATGCTCAGAGGCCCCCAATTGTAAATCCGCAAGGATTTCCGAATGGATTTCAGCCTCCACCTCCAAAACCTTCACCGCTCGAAGATATTTTTGCTAAATACGTTGCGTCCACCGAGTCAAATATCCAGAATATTACCGGATCGATTAAGAACTTGGAAAATTAGGTGGGACAGTTGGCAAATATGGTCTCTGAGCGGCCATATGGAGCTCTACCAGGGAACACGGAGCCAAACCCCCGAGAAAATGCCAACGCCATAAACCTTCGCAGCGGCAAGGAGGTAACCTCCCCAAAACGGGTTGAGCCCAAGGTACATGTTTCGACACCGACCCCTCCACCCTCTCTCTCGATAGATAATACAACGAGTATTCCGACTGTGCCAAACTTTTTAGCCCGTCCCTTCCTTATCCCTCGAAAATAAACAACGAGCAGAAGGACGAGCATTATAAATTTTTTTACAAATTTTAAAACAAATCCATATAAACGTTGCTTTCTGCGAGGCACTCTCCCAGATGCTGAAATACGTGAAATATCTTAAAGAGTTGCTTTCTAATAAAAAGCGACTCGAAGATGTTTCGCGTGTTTCCCTTAACGCGGAATGCTCGGTTGTCCTCCATAACAAATTGCCGCCAAAACTGAATGACCCGGGACGATTCTCCATCCCGTGCCTCTTCGGCAATATGTTAATAAAGTACGCTCTAGCGGACTTGGGAGCTAGCATCAACTTGATGCCTTTCTCCCTTCTCAAAAAACATGATTTGGGCATCCCAAGCCTGGTTAAGATGAGCATCCAACTCGCGGATCGC
Source organism: Dactylorhiza incarnata (assembly GCA_033032865.1). Lineage (NCBI taxonomy): Eukaryota > Viridiplantae > Streptophyta > Magnoliopsida > Asparagales > Orchidaceae > Dactylorhiza > Dactylorhiza incarnata. The sequence goes on along the minus strand of JAWHQI010000420.1, from coordinate 638,170 downwards.
TCGGTAAAGTACCCGAGAGGTGTAGTGGAGGATGTTCTGGTCAAGGTCGACAAGTTTATCTTCCCGGTAGACTTTGTCATCCTGAACATAGAGGAGGGCGCTGAGGTGCCTATCATTCTCGGTCGCCCGTTCCTCGCAACCTCCCGCGCGTTAATTGATGTAAGTAACGGCCTCATCCTCCTTTGGGTTGGAGACAATGAAGTTACTTTGCATATCAACCCCTCCATGCGGAACTCACTATCGAATGATGATTCCTGCTTTAATTTGGAATCCGCGTTTGAGGATGAGTGTTCTTCTCTTTCGGAATTGTTATCTTTAATGATAAATGATTCGGATCTGGCAAATCAACCTCCTCTGGATGAATTACCTCCAGATTCGCCCTTCGAGTCTTTTGATTCGAAAGAGTTAAAAATCTCCACATCTTATGAAGAACCCCCTGTCTTGGATCTTAAGCAACTCCCCGACCATTTAAAATATGCTTTTCTAGCCGTGAACTTGAAACTTTCGGTTATAATATCATCCACTTTAACCGATTCGAAAACCTCCGAATTGATTGAGGTTTTGTCTAAACATCGCCGTGCAATTGCATTGCAAATTTCTGATATCAGGGGAATTAACCCCTCATTATGCTCCCACAAAATTTTTCTCGAAGAAAACCCCCGCAAAACTATTCAGCCTCAACGACGACTTAACCCGAACATGCGGGAAGTCGTTAAGACTGAAATTATTAAACTCCTCGATGCGGGGATTATCTATCCTATATACTACACTACGTGGGTAAGCCCCGTACAAGTCGTCCCTAAAAAAGGCAGTATAACGATCGTGGCAAACAAGAATAACGAATTAATCCCAACTCGTACTGTTACGGGTTGGAGGGTGTGCATCGATTACCGAAAACTAAATGATGCCACCAGAAAAGACCACTTCCCATTGCCGTTTATTGATCAAATCCTAGAACGTCTCTCTGGTCATCCTTTTTACTGCTTTCTTGATGGTCTCTCGGGATTTTTCCAAATCCCTACTTCCCCCGAGGACCAAGAAAAAATGACTTTTACTTGCCCTTTCGGCACCTTCACATATCGAAGGATGCCGTTTGGCCTCTGTAACGCGCCAGCTACATTCCAAAGATGTATGCTCGCAATATTTGGCGATCTAGTAGAAGACATAATGGAAGTCTTCATGGATGACTTCTCCGTCTTTGGAAGCTCTTTTACGAATTGTCTAAAAAATTTAGATATAGTCCTCCAGCAGTGCGAAGAGACGAATTTAGTCTTGAACTGGGAGAAATGCAATTTTATGGTCCGAGAGGGTTTAGTCCTCGGCCATAAAATTTCTTCTAAGGGGATGGAGGTGGATAAGGCCAAAGTCGCTATAATTGAACAACTTCCTATTCCTTCGAACATCAAATCTATTAGAAGTTTTCTCGGCCACGCAGGTTTTTATCGGCGGTTTATTCAAGATTTTTCAAAAATAACCAAACCGCTAACTCACCTCCTGGAAAAGGATTTCCCATTTATTTTTGACACGGCCTACGTAGAGGCATTTAATTTTATAAAAAAGCAACTTATCAATTCTCCAATTCTGGTGGCGCCAGATTGGTCCCTTCCGTTGGAGATTATGTGCGACGCGAGCGATATCGCGGTAGGAGCCGTCTTAGGCCAACGCGTAAATAAATATTTTCATCCAATATATTAAGCTTCTCGCACACTTACTGTCGCACAGGATAACTACACAATGACGGAAAAGGAACTTCTTGCCGTCGTCTTTGCTTTTGATAAATACAGGCCTTACGTAACACTTTCACACGTAATCGTTTTCACTGATCACTCCGCCCTAAAATATCTTTTGGCCAAAGTTGATGCCAAACCCCGCTTGCTTCGATGGATCCTCCTTTTTACAGGAATTTGATTTAGAGATCCGGGATAAGAAGGGGGCTGAAAATTTAGCAGCCGACCACCTCTCACATTTAGAACACCCCGTCGCAGAAATGCTCCTCGAACCCGAAATAGACGATCGATTTCCTGAGGGGCGCCTCTTAATTTTAAATAAAATTAAAACTTCTTCCACCCCTTGGTTCATAGATTATGCGAACTATCTAGTCGTACGGGTCCTTCCAAAAGATTTTTCGACTCATCAAAAGAAGAAATTCTTTTCTGATTTGAAAAACTACTTTTGGGAGGACCCCTTTCTCTTTTGATTCTGCGCGGACCAAGTGGTGCGAAGATGTGTTTTAAGTGAGGAGGGTGCGCAAATTTTGCGACACTGCCACGAGGGGCCGGCTGGGGGGCATTATCAAGCCAACCGGACCTCGCGGAAAGCGTTAAAGTCGGGATTTTATTGGCCCACTCTCTTTAAGGATGCTCACACTTTTGTGAGTAAATGCGATAGCTGCCAGCGGTCGGGTAACATCTCTCGTTGTGACGAGATGCCCCAAAACCTTTTTCTCGAGTGCGAAATCTTTGATCTGTGGGCATAGATTTTGTAGGCCCCCTACCTTCTTCTTTTAATAATCGCTATATTTTAGTGGCGGTCGACTACGTCTCTAGGTGGGCGGAAGCGCAAGCTCTGCCCACTAATGATGCGCGAGTCATCATCCATTTTCTAAAAAAATTATTTTCTCGCTTTGGCACGCCCTGTGCAATAGTTAGTGATAGTGGTACGCACTTCTGCAATGCCCAGTTTTCAAAAATTTTATCTAAATATGGCGTCACGCACAAGCTCGCCACCACCTATCACCCCCAAACGAGCGGCCAAGTAGAAGTAGTAAATCGCGAGATTAAACGCATTTTGGAGAAAACCTTTTCTTTAAATAGGAAAAATTGGTCCGTCAAACTCGACGACGCATTGTGGGCATATCGTACGGCATACAAGACCACTATCGGTTGTACGCCCTATCGATTAGTCTACGGCAAAGCGTGCCATTTACTTATAGAATTAGAGCACCGCGCTTTTTGGCCTTAAAATTTTTAAATCTCGATTCGAACTTAGCCTCTGAGAATAGGAAATTCCAACTAAATGAACTCGATGAATGGCATGCGAACGCTTATGAGAGTAATAAATTTTATAAGGAGCATTCTAAGTTCTACCATGATCGTAAAATAAAATTTCCCAAAACATTTGCGCCGGGTGATCTTGTCCTTCTTTATAATTCACGCCTTCTTCTTTTTCGGGTAAGTTAAAATCCCGATGGTCCGGCCCCTTTAAGGTTAAAGAGGTTTCGCCGTATGGGACCTTTCTTATCTCCCACCCCAAAAGAGGCGAATTTAAAGAAAACGGGCATCGTTTAAAACTTTACCTTGCAGGCGATCCAGTGGACGAAAATACCGAATCCTTAACCCTCCCCAACTTATAATCTCACCATGCCAAATGTGTCAAGCTACGCGACGGTAAACAAAGCGCTTGTGGGAGGCACCCCATATTTATCTAACCTTTTATTATGCTTTGTTCTTTTTTCTTTTGCAGGTTTCTTACGACCCCGCCAGCTTTAATTCAGGGAAGCCTTTTTGCACCCTCTTTCTTTTTGTCTATATTGCAATGTTATTTTCTTTTCTTCATACTTACATTACAACATTGGGGACAATGTTGGGTTTTAAGTATGGGGGTGTTTAACTGTCTTTATTTTAAAAAAAAAAATTCTTCCCTGTTTTATTTTGTATTTTTCTGACTTTTGTAAATATAAGCTTAAACAAAACTACAAAAAAAAATTTAAAATCAAATCACAAAACTTTTCAAAAAAAAATTATAACTTATTTTTCCTTTTTTACTTTGTCATAAAAAAAACCGAACAAAATCCAAAAAACAAGTTTATATGTATATAACTATATAGTAGTTGAAAAACAAACAAAAAACAAATAATAATAATAATAATAATAATAAAACCCAACTTTACTTTTATTCTTAAAGCATTTAGTTTCGAGAGTATATGTTTGTGGATTTTCTTAATCGCTAGTTTTACTATTCGTTCGTTTATCTAAGATAGATAGATTTAAACGTTCGGTGTTAAGTTTTAAAGAATATCTTGTGTTTTTGATTTAAAATAGAGGCTTTGTTATCAAGCACTACTTCTATTAGCTAAAATAGAGGCATGTGTATTATGTTGGCAAAACAACTTTAGACTGCAATTATCCCTACTTTATGCCTTTAGGAATCTAGGAATATTCAAATTACTAAGGTTGCTCTCAAAACATTTTTTTATTATTCTAGAATTTCTCTTAAAAACCCCTTGTATACACCAATTTAGCATGGCAAATAAAAAATTTTAAAAGAAGAAAAAGATCTTATGTCAATGGGAATAAGAGTTTGTTCCGTAAACATAGGCACCCAATTAATACTGTAAAAGATCTTATGTCAATGAGAATAAGATTTCGTTCCGTAAACATAGGCATTGGGTTAATAAAAATGAATTAGTTTTCCCTCACGGGAACACCAAAAACAAAACTAAAATGAAGGGGTGGACGAATAAAACCATCACCCCTAAAACTCTTCTTTTTGCCAAGGCTTTTTACCCCTTTTCCCTTAGCCAAATTATTGTTTCTAGTTCTAATTCAAAAAATCATTTGAGAGCATAATTAGTAACTTATATTTTTCGTTCATGTTTCTTTAAACAAAGGTTATTATAATTTTGATCTAATCTCGTTTACTAATGATTGAAATTTTGTTTGCTATTTGGTTAATTAAGAAGTCTTTTGGCTAGGACATTTCTTTATACTTAAATCATTTGCATAATTTAGGACTTTACTCTTATTACTCTGAATTTTTATTTTTCAGCCTCTTATGATTAAAATAAAACGATAGCTAATAATTAGAACTTATGTTAATCCCGTATAGATCTCTCTTGCTTTTGCTCTGGAATATCAAAAGCTTAAGTATGAGGATATTTGATAAGTAATAAAATATATGCATTTTAATTATAGTTATTAGTGTAGTTTTAAATAAATATTGTGAATTTTCTATGTAAATTAATAAATAAATTGCTTCTTTTCATTATTTCCTTACTAACTTAGTTTTATTTTTGTTTTTGCAGATTTTGGAAATTTTTGTCAAAGTCACTCCCGTGACAACATGTCACGCTTGTGACCCAAGGGCATGTAATTTTAAAACACCAACTTCTCAATCTGCGTTCGACGAAAATCGAGCTGCACTCGACGAAAGCTCTCTGCCCTGCGTTCGACGAAATCGAGCTGCGCTCGACGATAGCTCTACAAGCTGCGTTCGACGAACGACACTGTACGTTCGACGAACTCCCTCTGCCCTGCATTCGACGAACTCCCCCTGCCCTGCGTTTGACGAAATCAAGCTGCGTTCTACGAACGACGCTCTGCGTTCGACGAACTCTCCACGCCCAGCGTTCGACGAACCCTCCCCCATCCAGCGTTCGACGAACTATCTCTGCGTTCGATGAACTCTCTCTGCGTTAGACGAATCTCACTCCAGCACACCAACCTTTAGCCCCAAAGTCACGCCCATGCTGCTGATAAACTGCCGCCCACTGTCACGGCCGTGACACTGGAGGTCACGCCCGTGTGCAGCCATGTTTGACGGCAAGACCTTCCAGAAGACGGCGGATGCGACCCCTAAAGCACCCGCAAATGTCACGCCCTAAGTCATGGCCGTGACATCTAAGTCATGCCCGTGACCTAGGGCGAGTAAAAATGAAAAATTTCCTATAAATAGAGGGGCTCGGCTGAAGCATTTCCCATCCAAATTTTGAGTTCTTGTTAATGTATTTGAGTTCTTCTGAGTGAATGCGAGTTTTCTTTATGCAATTAAGTTTATGTTCGTTTGTAATTTTTCGCCTTTTAGAAATAAAATGTTGTTTTCTCATTTGGATCATCTTCCTTTTTTATTTATGTTAGTGTGTGTGTGTGTATGAGAATAGTTTTATTGCTTTCATAACTTGGTTTATTGTTTTCATAATTTAGGTTTATTGCTTTCATAAAAATAGTTTATTGCTTTCTTTATTGCTTTATTTATCACTTTCGTTTAAACACTTTCTTTCGATTCAGTCTTTTTATTACAAGTAGAGTGCGTGTGTATATGAGATAGTGTTTTTCTTTTTTGTAACTTAGCTTTATTTCAGTCCTTATATAACTGTTTATACCACCCCCGTCCCGGATGAGAGGCTAAGTTTCTTTAGCGCTTGATTAAGACGGTTGGGACGGATATTATTACTGCTTTTATATAAGTCTTTTTTTATTTCCCTTTTTATCCGCTTATATTCGCTTAAATAATTAAACTTGTATTTTCTAATTATTAATGTCGTCCCCATTCCGATGAGTGGCTAATTTCCTTTAGCGCACGATGTCGAAGAGCATTGGGACCCAAAAATAGTATTTCTAAAAATTAAAACATCTCTTTCTAAAATAATTAATGCTTAAGGTTTACCGGAGAATAACGTTGAGTGGAGCCTCATAATCGATGTGTAGTTTTCATTTCCGTCTCCGTACACTAGTTAGCCTAGAGGCTCGTGCCTACGGACTGATCGCTCACGGGTAAAGAGAAGTGCGCTCTACCCTCGAGAGAGGATGACGTAAGTCTCCCGAATTGGAAGTAAAAACCCAATAGCGGGGTTCACAATATAAAGCGAGTATTAAGAAGATTCGATGGTCGAATATTCATAATCTCAGGTGGGTGTACCCTCGAGAGAGGAGCGTTCATAATTATGGAACCTCCACGACCAAGCCGTTTTAATGTTTAAAAAAAGTCATCTATTTTACTTCTAAAAAAGACTATTTTCGTCTCAAGGTAATTCGACATCGGGTGCTAATTTTTATCATCGTTTAGAACTCTAGTTATACGCTTATTATCGTTTTCTTTTAAAAACCCACACTAAAAACTTATTCCGATAAAATAATAGTTCGTTCCTCAAAGTAGCTTAATCAACACGATCCGCGGAAATATACGACCTCGATATTTTCTAAAACAAAATATCACGTATTACTCACGATAAGGTATACTTGCCTTTATTATATGGTTAATTTGGATTAAAATTTAAACAAACACTTTTCAAATCCGAAACTTGCAAAACTCTCCTTTGCTATGTTAAAAATCAATAGAATTCGGCGTTGTAGCCGAGGCCTAATTGTCAATATTTTGAAAGAAGAAAAAGACCATTACTTCTATCTTTCGATAGGATAACGATTAATTTCTTAAAGTAGGAGTACTTGCGAGACTCTTTGGAAACACCTTCCTAACTCTAATCTCATCATATAAAGGTTGCGCAAACCAAATTAATTAAAAAGAAATAATCCACGACTTTAATCATCAGGATGATAGGGATAAACTCAAATGCAAAAAAAAACGCAAAAGCAATGAATGCTCTATTTTGTGCCAAGAGAATGAGGATGATGATGAAGAAAGTCTGTTAGTAAAGAACTTCTGAAAGTTCATGAGAAATTCGGAAAGGAGAAACACCTTCGAAAAATATTTCCAAAAGGAAGGAAGATGGAAAGGGTCATCTTCTAAGAAGGAAAAGGAGAGCGACGATGAAGAAGAAATACCTCCACCGGAATGCTATCATTGTAGAAAGACCAGGCATATTCGGAGCCAGTGCCCAAAATTTTTGAAGGAGAAAAAGGAAAAGCGACACAAGGGGAAGGAAAAGAGGAAGGTGCTAAAAGCAAAAACATGGGATGACTCCTCCTCCTCCGAAGAATCAAGCGGGTCTTCATCAAGCGAAGATGAGGAAGCAAATATGCGCCTCATGGGACATGGAAATGTCGACGACAATGTCAGTGTTCTTAGCGACACTAGGGTAACTCCTCCAACTTATGTTGAACTTTTTAATAAATTTCTGGAAACTTCTAATGCTTTTGATGAAAATATGAAAGATAGAATTTTATTAAATTGGGAAAATGAATCTTTAATTAAAGAAAATCAAAAGCTTTCCAAAAAATTAATTGTTTTAGAAAAATGAAAGGTGTCTTGCCAAGAGTGTGATCACTCCATTAAGATGGCAAAGGATATTGAAGATTCTCTTTCTAAAGCCCTCTCTCATGCGAAAACTCTTACAAAAGAGAAGGGGGAATTAGAAAAGAAATTAGAAGCCTCTCTTGTTCAAATAAAAAAAATAAAAAAGGTTTTGAAAGTAGGTGTGTCATGCTTGTGAAAGAAAACTCATCACTTAAAGCACAAGTTAATGATCTCACAATGGGCATTAAAAAAATTGGAATATGCCAAAAATCACTGGAAATGATTTTAGGGAACCAGTGCCACGGTTCTGGAAAATTTGGACTCGGATATCAAGGTGAGGGCTACAGCCCGGCGCTAGCCACTAACGCCGACGCTAGCACCTCATATAAGAAGCCTGGATTTTCTTTTTCAAAATGTTTTTTCTCTGCAAAATTGATTCCTTCCAGCAAGAAAATATTCCAGAAAAGGGTCTCAACTCCCTTTATTTCATGTGCAAACTGTTTTAGGTTAGGTCACACGTCTAGTTCTTGCAGGAAAGTGAAGCAAACTACTTTAAAGCAAATCTAGGTACTTAAGGCTTCTACTTATTCTATGGGTGGTACCACTTGGGTATCTGGATCTTTACTCTCATCTTCTTTCTAGATGTGAAGGAAGGCTAAGGATGATGAAGACGTGTGGTACTTGGATTCTAGATGCTCCAAGCACATGGCAGGCAATAAAGCAAAGTTCCTTAGACTAGAAAAGAAGAAGGGAGTGATCGTGACGTTTGGCGATAACAGAAAAGGAAGAATCATGGGAAGTGGTACAGTTGGTAATGATTCTTTTACGATATCTATTGTTCTTTATGTTAAAGGGCTAAAACACAATCTAATTTCTATTAGCCAATAATGTGATAAAGGATCAGATGTTTTATTTGAATCTTCTACTAATCTATGCAAAATATCCAATCCTACTACAAAAGATATTTTACTAACTGCATAAAGAATACATAATGTTTATATAGTTTCCTTTCATGATCTTTCTAAATCATCTATAAAATGCTTTATCACTACAAATGATGAATTTGAACTTTGGCATAGACGGCTAGGACATGCTAGCACAAAACTTATTGTTAAACTTGCCAAAAGTGATTTAATGGAACTTTACCTTCACTTTGTTCACCATGTCAAAAAGGTAAATTTACTAGATCCTCTTTCAAAAGTAAAAATTTCATTTCTACTACAAGACCCTTGCAATTAATTCATATGGATCTTTTTGGTCCAGTTAGCGCCACAGGTCTTGGTGGTAGATTTTATACATATGTTTTAATAGATGATTTTTCAAGATATTGTTAGACATTATTTCTGTCTTCTAAATCCGATGCGTTTTGCGAATTTGCAAAATTATGTACTCGTATTCAAAATGAATGTGATTTAAAAATTAAATGCATTCGCTCGGATCATGGAGGAGAATTTGAAAATGAAAAGTGTACATCTTTTTGTGATATGTTAGGTATTAAACATGAGTTCTCCACACCACGCACACCACAACAAAATGGTGTTGTAGAAAGAAAGAATAGGACACTTCAAGAATTGGAACGCACTATGTTATGTGAATATAAATTGCCTAAGTCCTTTTGGGCCGAAGTCGTAAATACATCATGTTATGTTATAAATAGAATCATGCTTCACCCATCTCTTAATCACACACCATATGAACTTTATTTTTAAAAGAAGCCTAACGTATCTTACTTCAAAGTTTTTGGTTGTAAATGTTTCATTTTAAATACTAAAGATAGCTTGGGAAAGTATGATGAAAAAAGTGACGAAGGAACTTTTCTTGGATATTATTCAAATAGTTAAGCTTATAGAATTTTTAATAAAAGAACTAGAAAAGTTGAAGAATCAATTAATGTGAAATTTGATGAACTTGTTCCTTGTATAGAAAGACTTTTCGCAGGCAAAGAGGATGATCACTTACCACCTTTGGAGCATGGTGATGAGGAACCTTCCAAAGAAGATGAAGAGGAGGCCAAGGAAGATGAATATGTACCTTCAAGTGCCTTGAAATTCACAAAGGATCATCCACAGGATTTAATAATTGGTGAACCATCCATCGGGGTAAGAACACGCTCTTCTCTTCATGAATCTTATTCAAATATTTGTTTTGTTTACGAAATTGAAGCAAAAAATGTTTCAATGGCTTTAAATGATGAATTTTGGTTTTTGGCTATGAATGAAGAGTTAGAATAATTTGAGCGACATAATTTTTGGAAATTAGTAGAAAGACCATCTAATCACCCAGTTGTAGGTGTAAAATGGATTTTTTAAAATTAATTAGATGGTGAGACTAGAATCATTAGAAATAAGGCACGCTTAGTAGCACAAGGATATTCACAAATCAAGGGGAAAGATTTTGATGAAAATTTTGCACCCATTGCTAGATTGGAATCTATACAAATTTTTCTAGCATTTGCAATCTTTAAAAGAATAAAATTATTTCAAATGGATGTAAAAAGTGCTTTTCTAAACAGGTTTGTAAAAGAAGAAAATTATGTTGAACAACCCCCTGGTTTTATTAGTGGAAAATTTCCCAATCATGTTTATAAACTAGAAAAAGCGCTTTATGGTTTAAAACAAGCGCCCCGTGGATGGAATGAAAGACTTACATCATTTTTATTAAAGCACGGTTATATTATGGGAAGTGCCGATAATACTCTCTTCATTAAGCACAATAATGATGATTTGATAATTTTGCAAATATATGTTGATGATATAATCTTTGGATCTACTATTGAAGAGTTGTGTAATGAAGTTATTTTAGTGATGAAAAATGAATTTGAAATGAGTCTAGTAGGAGAACTTTCTTATTTTCTTAGTTTTCAATTATCACAAAGAAATGATGGTATTTTTATATGTCAAACTAAATATGTCTTTGATATGCTTAAACGCTTTCGATTTGAAAACCTTAAACAAGCTTCTACTCCAATGAGTGCATCACTAAAATTAGGAAAAGATAAATCGGGAATTTCAATTGATCAAACTTTATATAGACGTATGATAGGATCTCTACTCTATCTAAGTGCAACTAGACCCGATATTATGTTTGTCGTATGTCTATGTGCTCGATTTCAAGCCAATCCAAATGAATCTCACTTAAAAGCGGTTAAACAAATTTTTAGATATCTAATTGGGTCAACTAGATTAGGATTATGATACCCGCATAATAATACATTTACACTTCACGACTATTCTGATTCGGACTACGCCGGTTGCTCACTTGATAGAAAAAGCACTAGCGGTACTTGACATTTTTTAGGCCCTTCATTAGTTGCATGGTGTAGGAGGAAGCAAAATTTGGTTGCACTCTCCACCACGGAGGCGGAATACATTGCATTAGGGAGTTGTTGTGCACAAGCACTATGGATGAGCCAAACTCTAGAGGACTTTGGTTTTCATCTAAAACATATTGAATTGAAATGTGACGACAAGAGTGCCATTGATCTTACAAATAACACAGTACACCATTCTAGATCCAAACATATAGATGTACGTCATCATTTCATAAGGGATCACATTAAAATGGATAATGTTAGGATTTCATTGGCATGGACTCTCAACTTGCTGATATATTCACTAAACCTCTTCCCAATGCAAGGTTTCAAATGTTAAGGTTAGAATTAGGAGTCTTAGACATCTTAGGATGAGTTATTTGAAAAATGCTAAAGTTTTATGCAATTTGTGCAATCAAGACATCTCCAAAAATTACAAAATTTATGCATAAGACTACTATTAAGACTCTTAATAAATATCAAAAATAGATTTTTAAAATTCTCAAAATTTCTTTCACTGTTTGCCGCGCTAGCACTAGCGTGAGTCTTCAATTTTTCTGTTTATTTAAATTTCTAAAAATCTATAAAAATATGTTAGTTTATATGTACTAGTTAGTTTTTGTATGTCTGATTTTTGTTTTATTTATATTATGAAAAATCAACTACAAAACTTCAAAATTCAAAAATACAAAATATATTTTTGTGTTTTTCTTTCATTAAATTTTTTTCAAAAAAACCGTATGATCTTTATTGCTAATATCAAGCATGAATATGTTCTTTTATTTAGAATTATCTACAATGTTAAAACTTATTTCTTCATATTACTATGAACATTATTTTGTTAACCATGCTTTGATATATCTAATTAAGTGCATCAATTGTATTGAAAAATATGTGTAGATCCAAGCTTTGCATGCCTCTAAGTATGAGTAAATGTTTTGTGATTGATAATGATACATTTCACTCACTTATTTTGGTAATCAACATGTGTGTTTAAATCTAAAAGATGCTTGCTTGTGTATTGTAATTGTACAATGAATTAAAACTTACATAAGTTTATTATCTACACTACATTGAATTGCACTTAAAAATTAAGAAAAGTGGTTGCATTTAAAAATTTTGTTGGTTTTGCAAAACAAGTGTATTCGGAGAATGTTGTCTCACAAATGTGAACAAAAAATAGACAAATATAACTCCACAAGCACTACTTGAACCTCCTGATAAGTCTTTATAAGCATTGTGAGGTTAAGCACCTTGGAAAGAATAGTAAAGTGTCTTGTGCAACCATTGATTAGTACACAACTTTTTATAAAATAGTGTGCATTAAAAGTGTGTGAAAGTTGATATACTTGTGTTTTATTGTGCACTTTACTCTACATATGTCTTGTATTTTGTGATTTAAATCAATTGTTAGCATTGCTCAAAATACACGTATGTGCACATCATTATCTTTCATAACACTACTTCTTATGAGTATTGGATTCTAATGCTTTATCTATACTACTCCTTATATAAAAAATGCACTAGATAACCTAGCATGATCTCTACAATGTTTTGGTATCTCTTGAACTTAAAATTAAGTAACATTGTTGTATATTTTCTTTTTGATATGTTCATTTCATGCTTGGTAACTTTATGTAAAACTATGAGATTTCAAAGAGGTTAAAACATCTTTACATTTTGAACTTAAACTCATATTTATACTTATGATTTTCATGCTTATAAAAAGATGTTTCTTATAATCTTCCACTTGCTTACACTCTTATCTCTTATATACTATGCTTAAACTCTTTATCATTTTATACATTACAAAAGCTCGATCATGCTTTAAAATTCCTATGGAATGCTTCCTTACTTCCCTTACCCCACCTTATTTTGATAATACAAAAAGGGGGAGATTAATTGAAGAAATCTATATAGGAGAACTATAGAAGTTTAAGGGGAGAATAATTCAATAAATCTATTATTTAGGGGGAGTGACACATAAAATTGCATTTATGTAGGGGGCATTAAGATAGGGGAGTATGCACTATTCTCATGCTTATCATATACTATAGTAGCACTATTATCTCGCTTATCATATACTATACACACTTTTGTTGATTTCTTGCTAAGAGGATTTATTATTATCAAAAGGGGGAGATTGTTGGACATGTGTGTCACATCCCTTTATTTGAGAATAACAAATCCCAAATTGTATTTGATCTTGCTTGTCGTGTGTTTATAGTGTGCAAGAACTATAGGTGCAATACTCCACAGGTAGAAAGCAGCTTGGAACCAAACAAACTGAACTAAAGCACTACCGCTAGCGCTATGGGTTACCGCAGGCACTAGTGCTACTGCCTGGCGCTAGCTGAAGTTCGTGCGCACAACGCCACGCCGCGACGGTTTCATAACCGCTCCACACGAATGCTACCGCAGGCGCTATCTCCAAGGTCTATAAATTGATGGCTTCTCTCTCGTTTTGGTTAGAGCTTCTAGAGAGATTACTTGTGCCAAAATCCAGAGCTACTACTCTGCCAAAAGTTCATCTCCCACTCAAAGCCAAAGAAGATTTCTGGAGAAGGAAGCCGCCACGCTGCATCCGAAGAATGATCGCTTCAACCTTGCTTATGCTACAACAATCCTTCATCCACATCTTCAGAAATCTCATAGAGGGAGTTCTTGTTATTTACTTTATTTCTTTATTGTAAATTTTTGTAGTTAAATCGCCTTGTGTTGGAGACTGGGTCCTTGCGCGGCATAGGGGGTAATTCGCCGCATGAGTTGGCGACTAGGTCTAGGAGATTAGATCTAGGGGGTGCTTGAGGCCATATCCGGGGAAGGATTGGCTAGAGCGGCTTTAGGCCATATTCGGGGAAGGATTGGCTAAAGTCAACTGGTTTGTGGGGAAACAAGTCTGTGAAATTTTCCGTAGATCTAGGAGTGAGCAAGAATTGTATAACTAAAAGTTCAAGCCAAACAACCAGAAGCACATGAAGCAAACACGATCTTTATTGATAAGCAAAATTCTTCATTACAGGGCTAGCTATACATGGCGAGACATGATTTCGCCAGTACACAAAAATAGAAGAGAAAAACAGTTGAAAGGAAAACCAGCGGTCTGCCAACTTGAGACTGCCTGACCGCCCGACCTGACAGTCCGCTTGGCTAGAAAACCTGATCGCCTGAACTGCCTGCCTGCGCCTTGAACAATACCAACTGAGAACCACGTGAACTCCCAAACTCCACTGATCCTCCCGAACTCCAACAACCCGCACTGCAAGCCGTGAGAACGCCCAAACACCTTCAGAAGAGGAGGTGAGCGAAGCTACCCGCACAATCCGCAAAAGCTGCACAAAACAAGTTCGATCAGCTAACCGACCAGTCACAAGAAAGAGACCACAAGAACAGTTTGCGAGCTCAGCTTACACTTGGTGCTATATTTTTTGCTGCTACAGTGGCTCCTATTTATAGGCAAGCGACCTGATCCAGTCACCACCCTATGAGATAGGATCACCACCCTTTGACCGCGCGACCAGACCGGTCAACCCGCGCGACCAGCAAAAGATCCTCCTGCTTAGTGAGCTCGCCGACTTAAACAGAAGCCACGCGATCATGACAACTCGCCCGGTCATGTCACTCACCACCTGTGTTCGCCACCCGACCTCCTCCAGAGATCGCGAACACACCAGACCGACTAGGGCACAGCTCGCCAAGTCGATCAAACACCTGTGATCGCATATGCCAGCTGATCGCCGAAGGACCAGCTATGCGAACACAAACCGGAGACCGCGCGACTAAGACGACCTTAGTTCGCGCGCACCACAAAGAACCCGGATAGCCTCCAGACTGGGCTGCCCGCACCACGCGGTCATAAGCACCAGACCGCGCGGCCTCATCT
This sequence comes from Dactylorhiza incarnata, assembly GCA_033032865.1. Taxonomy (NCBI): domain Eukaryota; kingdom Viridiplantae; phylum Streptophyta; class Magnoliopsida; order Asparagales; family Orchidaceae; genus Dactylorhiza; species Dactylorhiza incarnata. The sequence continues at coordinate 623,066 of JAWHQI010000420.1, read as the reverse complement.
CGGCACCCTTGGACAGAAGAATGGCGATCACGCCGAGTAGCCCACGGCTAGACCAAAGAGGTCAAACCGCCAGAGGAGACCGCAAGACCATGCGGCCAGACCAAACCGCGCGGTCTCCCCCCCAGACCGCCAATCTTCACAAAACTCCCACTTCAATATTTTCAACACTCCCCTTGAAGTGGGAAGTTGAAAATAGTCCAAGTAAACTCCTTAGCCAAGTAAACGACCCCTTTGCCAGCGCCTTTGTGAAGATGTCAGCAATGTTCTCCTGACTCTGAACATGCTCGACCGAAAGAGACCCCTCCAGCACCTTCTCACGAATGAAATGATGCTCGATCTCGATATGCTTGGTCCTCGCGTGACAAACTAGATTAGTAACCAGTTTGAGAGCACTCTCATTGTCGACGCGGAGTAGAGTCGGACCCCGAACCTCCTTATGGACGTCTCCAACCAACCTCCTAAGCCAGATGGCTTCTTGAGATGCCAAAGTCGAGGCCTTGTATTCCGCTTCCGCGGTTGAGACAGACACGAAATCCTGCTTCTTACTGCACCAAGATATAGTCGTGGGGCCTGCCATGAAGACGTATCCAGGCGTCGACATCCGATCATCCGAATCTCCCCCATAATCGGCATCTATGTACCCATGCACCTTGAAGCCCGCATCCCTTCTGTAAAGAAGACCCATATCCGAAGTCGCCCTTACATACTTCAGTATATTCTTGTCCGCTAGAAGATGAGGCATCCGTGGTTCTGCCATATACCGACTCACCCTTCCAACTGCATATGCAATATCCGGCCTGGTAATCGTCAAATAGATCAAGCTCCCAACCAGAGCCCAGAACACCAGCGGATCTTCCAGAATCCTCCCCTCATCCTTGCGAAGTTTCATGGCCTTCTCTAGAGGTGTGGAAATGTATTCCCTTCCTTCATGCCGAACCGCTCCACGATTCGCTCCGCATATCCAGCCTGGGACACCAACACTCCACTTTCCTTCCTCTGCACCTCGAGTCCAAGGAAATGATGAAGCTCACCTAAGTCCTTCATCTCGAACCTGATAGATAGCTCAGCCTGAAGCCTTGCTACTTCCTCCTTCGAATTCCCCATCACGATCATATCGTCAACGTAAAGCAGCACGATGACTTGAAGCTCCCCTCTCTTCTTGACGAACAAGCTTGAGTTCGAGTCTGAAGCACCAAACCCGCAGAATAAGAGATAATCTGCTATCTTTCCATACCACGCCCTCGGTGCTTGCTTCAACCCATACAGGGCCTTCTTCAACTTGCAGACATGCTCCGGAAAATCTTCAGATATGAAGCCTGGCGGTTGGACCATGGAGATGTCCTTGTCAATCTCGCCGTACAAGAACGCATTCTTTACGTCGAGCTGCCAAATCTCCCACCCCCAACACGCCGCCAAGGAAATCACAACCCGAACTGAAGTCATTTTTGCCACCGGACTGAATGTCTCTTCATAGTTTTCACCGTATTGTTGCGAGAACCCCCGAGCCACAAGGCGAGCCTTGTATCGCTCGATACTGCCGCCTGCCTTCTTCTTGAGCTTATAGACCCACTTGCATGTCATAGGAGTGATACCCTTATGCTTGGGCACCAGAGACCAAGTCTCATTCTTCTCAAGAGCATTCATCTCTTCCTGCATAGCTGAATCCCACTGTTCCATGCCTTTGGCCTTTTCAAAGCTCGACGGCTCCCTCTCATCCAAGGGACCTGCAAAGAAACATGAGATAAAGCTCACCATGTTTTCTCCTGTATATCGATCAGGGGAAATGATTGTTCGCTTCGCTTTCCACAATGTCTTCCCCTGACTCGCAGTATCTTCAGCTGCTTCTTATCTAGCTCCCCTTCCAGGCGTACTCGGAGCATCGCTCCCCCTGCTTCCTGATCCAGAAGCCTCCGCCTTAGAACTAGATATTGATGGAGCACTTGGTGACACAGGCAGCTCCACTTGAAGATTTTCCACAGCTTTCTCCGGCTCCTCCACCCTGCTTTCTGGTAGCTCAACACCAGAGCTTCCCTTATAATACGTCACCTCGTCAAACACGACGTCGTGAGATACAACATATCTCCGCGTCTCTGGGTCCATGCACTTCCTGGCCTTCTTCCGATCATCATAACCCACGAAGACTAGCTTCCTTGCTTTCGCATCTAGCTTCATCCGAAGCGCATCTGGAACATGCACATAGCAGGTGGAACGAAACACCTGAAGGTGTGCCATGCTTGGGTTTTCCTTGAACATCAATTCATGCGGGGTCTTCATATTGATGGGACTAAGAGGCATTCTATTGATGATGTAGGCAGCACAAGACATTCCCTCCGCCTTGAAGGACTTTGGAATACTCTTGGCATACAGCCAACACTTGCAGGTCTCCGTCAGATGACGGATCTTCCGCTCTGCAACTCCGTTTTGTTGTGGAGTATGTGCACAAGTAATCTCCCTCTGGATGCCTGCCTTCCTGCAAAAGGTAGAGAACTCACCAGAGGTGAACTCCCCTCCATTGTCATTCCTCAGCTTCTTAACCCGCAGACCAAGCCGGCCCTCCACAAGCTCCTTAAACTCCACGAACTTGGCAAATGCCTCCGCCTTCTCCTTTAAGAAATATACCCAGACATATCTGGTGTAATCATCAATCAGCACCAGCATATATATGCTGCCTCCGAGGCTTGGGGTAGTAGTCAGTCCCATCAAGTCACCGTGGATGCACTCCAACGGCGCACTACACCTTGTCTGCAACTTGTCAAACGGTAGTCGATGAGACTTGCCGAACTGACATCCTGCGCACACATGACCGTCTCCGTAGGAAGATAGACTAGGCAGTCCCTTGACCAGACCTTTCACCGCCATAGCTTTCAGCTTATCCATCCCTACGTGCCCCAACCTCTCGTGCCATATGACAGCACTATCATTCGTCCGCATCTTGTCAACATAAGAAGTTGTCGATAAAACGAACAAGTCTTTAGCTCTCCTCCCAACATGAACGACATCCGCCTTCATTGCTTCAATATTCCAAAGAAACCTCACTTATGTTGGGCCAAACAGAACGTGATACCCAACGTCTACAGCGTTGGTCACGGAGAAGAGGTTTTTCCTCATTCCAGGCACATGATAGACACTCTTCAACGTAAGCGACCCTCTATCACTGTCCAAGGAAATAACCCCCACCTTCTCGACACTATGCACAGTATTATCAGCAGTAATATTGGCATCATTACCTGAGTAAGGTTGCGCTGAAGTAAGCTTCGACTCGTCCCCGGTGAGGTGATAACCACACCCCGAGTCCACGATCCAGTCCTCCTGATAGTTGATAGGAGCCGCAGCTCCAACAGAAGCCGAGAAGGCTCCTCCCCATCCCCCATCAGTCTGTCTGGCCTCAGCTTCCTCCTTTCCTGCAGCAGCATGCCCCGGCTGAAGATTCACCAGACAATCCTTCCTGATGTGACCAACCTTTCCGCACCTGAAGCACTTTGGACCTTCTCCCTTCTTCTTCCCTTCAGCCTTAGGAGCATAGCCCCTCTCCTGCTGTCCAGAAGTTGAAGGCTCATTGCCTCCTTCAGCGGTCTTCTTCTTATCCCACTTCTTCTTCTTCTTTCCCGTGAAGAGAACTTTGCCATCTCCCCCAGACCCTGACACCCCGCCATCTGCCTTGCCAGACTCTCCTGCGAAGCAAGCAGATTTTCCAGCTCCAGCAGAGACGGCTGATTTGCCAAACCCTGCACCGATGTCACAAAGGCAACATATTCCTTTTGCAAGCCATGGATGATGTGCCTCTTCAGTTTCGCCTCAGAAATTGGCTCATCAGGATCCAGTGCTGAAATCTCGGTGCACAAGTTCTTCATCTTCAAGAAGAACGTAGAGATAGAAAGGTTACCTTGAGCCGATCTGGCCAGCTCATTCTCCAGGAATTGAAGTCTTGCCACATTTTTCTTATTAAACAGCCCATCCAGGGCTCTCCAGATCTCTGCAGCTGATCCACACCCCAAGATGTGATCAAACAAATCAGGTGATATTGCCCTTTTCAGGTCAAACTCCGCTTTGGCATTAATCCGCCTCCAGTTTCTCACCTCATGATCGTTATCCCCAATCAGAATAACTTCCTTCGTGCTTTCTCCTCCAACTACCTCCCAAAGGTCCTCACCCAGAAGATAACTTTGCATACACGACTTCCACTTCTTAAAGTTAGTCGAGTTTAGCATCTCAATTCCAAGACCTCTTGCTTCCATGGCTCTACCACTGGTTCCTTCTTCACAAAGGCGATGGCAACTTTAAGTTATTCACTGCTCTATCCACTCCAACCTCGCTTTGATACCATGTGAAATTTTTCCGATGATCTAGGAGTGAGCAGGAATTGTATAACTAAAAGTTAAAGCCAAACAACCAGAAGCACATGAAACAAACACAATCTTTATTGATCAAGCAAAGTTCTTCATTACAGGACGAGGTATACATGGAGAGACATGATTTCGCCAGTACACAAAAAAAGAAGAGAAAATAGCTGAAAGGAAAACCAGCGGTCTGCCAACTTGAGACTGCCTGACCGCCCGACCTGATAGTCCGCCCGGCTAGAAAACAAGATCGCTCGAACTGCCTGCCTGCGCCTTGAACAACACCAACTAAGAACCATGCGAACTACCGAACTCCACTGATCCTCCCGAACTCCAACAACACGCACTGCAAGTCGCGAGACCGCCCGAACACCTTCAGAAGAGGAGGTGACTGAAGCTACCCGCACAATCCGCAGAAGCTGCACAAAACAAGTTCTATCAGCTAACCGGCCGGTCACAAGAAAGAGACCGCAAGAATAGTTCGCGAGCTCAGCTTACACTTGGTGCTATATTTTTTGCTGCTACAGTGGCTCCTATTTATAGGCAAGCGACCTGATCCAGTTATGAGATAGGATCACCACCCTTTGACTGCGCGACCAGACCGGTCAACCCGTGCGACCAGCAAAAGATCCTCCTACTTAGTGAGCTCGCCGACTTCAATAGAAGTCGCGCGATCATGGCAACTCGCCCGGTCATATCGCTCACCACCTATGTTTGCCACCCGACCTCCTTCAGAGACCGCGAACACACCAGACCGACTAGGGCACAGCCCGCCAAGTCGATCAAACACCTGTGATCGCATATGCCAGCTGATCGCCGAAGGACCAGCTATGCGAACACAAACCGGAGACCGCGCGACTAAGGTGACCTTAGTCCGCGCGCACCACAAAGAACCCGGACAGCCTCCAGACCGGGCTGCCCGCACCATGCGGTCACAAGCACCAGACCGCGCGGCCTCACCTCGGCACCCTTGCACAGAAGAATGGCGATCACGCCGAGTAGCCCGTGGCTAGACCAAAGAGGTCAAACCGCCAGAGGAGACCGCAAGACCGTGCGGTCAGACCAAACCGCGCAGTCTCCCCCCCAGACCGCCAATCTTCACAAAACTCCCACTTCAATATTTTCAACAAAATCGGTATAGAAAAAGGAAAAGATATTTATTTTTGTACGCTTCCGATTTCTAGCGATATTGAAAATAAATTTATGTAAACACTTTTTCATATAATACAATCATGTCTATTTTTGTGTTTACTTGATTTATTTCATTTGGCATAAATTTTATTATTACAAATTACTTTTGCTAAATTGTTATTTTGCTCTCTCTTACTAAAAACAATTTAGTCATTTTTCATAAAATTTTAAGAAGAATTTTTATTCCCTTATTCACGCCCCCCCCTCTAAGGGCGGCAATTGATCAAACATTTCTGGGTATAAGTCAATTCGTCGAGTGAACTCGTGAAATCAAGTAAAATTCGTCGAGCCATCTCAAGTGGTTAAGTGGATTCGTCGAGTGAAGTCGTGTTACCTGCTGAGTGAAGTAGATTCGTCGAGTCATCTCATGAAGTCGAGCAAATTCGTCGAGTGAAGTACATTCATCGAGTCATCTCGTGAAGTCAAGTAAATTCATCGAGTGAAGTTAAAATTCTCCGAGTGAAGTAGATTCGTCGAGTCATCTCGTGAAGTCAAGTAAATTTGTCGAGTGAAGTAAATTCGTGGGGTGAAGTGAAATTCGTCGAATAGTTTCCGGAGGGTTAGTTCTTGAGCAATATGGTAAGATAGTAATGCTAAATGTTATTGAGTGGTTGATCAGTTTGACCATCACCTCTGAGCTGCACTGACAGACAAGTGGTTGGCTTTGATCAGTTTAACCATCACCTCTGAGTCGCACTGACGGACAAGTGGTTGGCTTTGATCAGTTTGACCATCAACTCTGCGACACACCGACGGACAAGTGGTTGGCTTTGATAAGTTTGACCATCCCCTCTGAGACGCATGGACGAACAAGTGGTTGGTTAAGCCCGCTTGAAGCTAGTTTTTGAGCTGACTTTATTGTTGTATGTTTACTTCTATTTTTTCTTGCTATCTGGCAATCCTACCTTGCTTTTGTGTGGTTTTCTTGCTCCCCTTTTGGGATGAGACATTCCTTTCTTTGAAATGCCTCAGGTCCAGGTTTGTAGCTGAGTTGGTGGTCAGGAGGTTTCTCCCAGGCTCTTGAGGGTGGTGCCTTCTTCTCTCCTTAGTGAGGAGCCCTTTTGTTTATTTGTAAACTTTCTCGTGTCTTTTCTATGGGTTCGTGTCAGCTTATAGATGCCCATAGTAGTTCCTAGTTATGCTATTATTTTTGCTGCTCTATTGGTACATCTTGCTTTTGAGTACATGCTCTTTGGGAATGCTTTATGTTAGGTTGCATAACAGGTATTTTAAGTATCAAGAAAGTTGCATTTCAATTTCATAGCATGATTTTATACGAATATCACCTACTTTAAACTGCGTATTTGAAAAACCTTCTATGTATACTAAACACAGGAAATTGCATATCCTTAGAGTTTCTTTTCTTGGTTGGCTTGCCCACTTAAGATAAGATGAAAGTATTTTCTGCCGCGTATTTATAGACTTTCGCGGGTGGACTAGTTGATCCACTGGGCCGAGAGACACAGTTGCAAGGATAAACTTACTTCAACTCTAAAGCTTTAAATGTCTTTTTTTTGGAAGGTTAAACTAGGCATTAAAGAGGCCCGAGCGTCGGTAGTTGTCCCCTACCCGACGTGACATCGCATTGCGTGTTTTCCCGTCTCTGATCATATATTTATATATTTATGTATGAGGGAAAATGCGGGTTGTGGCAACTGTTCCCAACAATCTTCCCCTATTTGAAGAAGTTCTAACTCACCTCAATGATAAATGCCATATACATAATGAATTACAATTCAGGCAATTCAAATTGATTCAACTACCAAACATTATATAAACAAAGTGAATGTTTTTAAACAAAAATTTTCAATCATTTGCCCATTCCATTCTTAGACAAAACATTCTTTGAAAGTAGCTTTCAACCTCTGTTGCTGCTGCCTTTGACTTTACTCTTTTGCCTTTCATAGAAATGGATGGGCTTTGGAATCTTCTTTGGAGAGGGAGGAGGACCATGGGGGAATGCCAGTTTGTGATTCCTCCTTTTCTCCATTTGCTTGAGATGCAGATTCCAATAAACTAAGTAGTATACCCTCTCAACGCTTTCTTGAGGGTATCCAAATTCAATCCAGCTTTCGGATATGATATCCTTGGAGGTAGGACTCCACTTGCCTGCTTGTGGATCCTGCTCAACTTCTCTCATCCTATTCTGTCTGTACATTCTGCTCTGAAGTTTCTTCCTTTTCTTTGAAGTTGTCGACTCTCCAAATTCAGCACCATATTCCTCTGAATCTGTGCTTACAGAAGGTTCAACTAATTCATAACCTGAGGGAGGCTTCTGCAAGGATTGCTTGACTTGACTTGCAGTCCACATAGCTTGATGTGAGACTGCATTTATGATTGCCTTCTCCCCCTTTAGGACTTCTTCAATTAGACGATCATCCAAGGTTTCTTGCATTGAAATGAGCCTTTCATGAATTTGTTGTTCAGTGACATACAAGTTATTCCGAACTTCCAGCAGATGAGCATCCAAAGTCTGAGCATTCACATGAACTCTGTTCAGAATGCGATCTCTATCGTCATGAATGGTTGTTTCTAACTGCTCAAAGGCATGCTCCACATTGTCTGCAAATGTTACTTGGCTCTACATGAGCTGATGGGTTTGATGGCCAACCTTGTTGATCTCTTCACTAACAAGCTCCATGCTGGAGCTGCTAGGTGATAGAAGTGAGCATACTAAGTGTTCAGATGAAGTATCTCCTTCTTCACAGCCTTCAGCTCAGCCTTCATTTTGTTCCTCAGGCCATCAATTGTCTGCAGGATGAATGTTTCCATTGTCTACCTCTGAGCATTGAGTAATGCTGAGATCATGTGGAATAATGATCCTGATTGAGTAGAGGAAGTTTCAGCAGCATTATCCTCTGGAGCAACTCTTTCTTCAGGGGCATCTTTAGGAGCACTGTCAGGTGAGCAGTCACTGATCTGAACTGTTGACTTCTTAGGAGATGCCACCTTCATTGGCTCACTTTCTATTATGATTACTGACTTTCCTCCAAGAGCCAGTTTAAGCCCAGTGGAGGGTTTAGTAACAACTATTTCTGACTTTTGTCTTATGCTTTCAGCTCTTGCTACTGGGATGATCTCCATCTGGACATGATTTTCTTGAGCTCCTAGGGTATCTTGGGCTGAGCTCCCAGGTTGGAACTCCCCCTCAACTGGATGACTCTCCAGGATTGGCCTTCTCCTCTCTTCAGGCACCTCTATGTTCACTGGTTCAGCTTCTTGCTCTGAGATTTCTTGATGCAGAAAAATCTCCCCCTCAATTTTATCAGGGTTTTGTTGGGATAGGGCTCTTACTTCCTCAGAGCTACTAGAGGACTCCTCCTCCTCTGAGGCAACCTCCTTGGCAACTTTCTTGGTCTTCTTCTACTGAGCTGAAGAGGTAGCTATAGGTCCTTTGGATATAGAACTATCCCACCTATCGAACAACTTGGAGTCCAGCCTCTTGGAGTAGTGCGAAGGCACTCCCATCTTTCTGTTGAGCACTTCCGCAAGGGAATTCAGAAAGAAGATGGAGAGAATTCTTCCAAACGAGGGGGGAATCAGACTGCTTTTGACTTTCTAGAATAGAAATTCCCTCCAGTTAGTCTTCTTGGAGAGAATGATCCTGCACATTACTTCAAACATTTCCTTAGAGATCCGGTCATAAGAACCCAATTTGCATAACATGACTTTTCCAATGATGTCAACGAGAAGCTTCCCCTTCTGGTTGAAGTCTGCCTTTTTGATAGACCCATAGTCCTTTCCAGAGTGCCCACACAATTCAAAAATCACAGAAATGTCATCAGTGGACAACTCATCCTCTTCTTCTGCCTTCAGCCTAGGCAGACACAACGCTTTTCTCAGGCTCTTCGCAGATACTTTCACTTTCTTCCCAGCTACAACTGATTTCACTGAGGATTCAGAACTATTTAATCTTACTCCTCCATAGAATTCCAGGAGCTCTTTGTTGAGAAGAACGCAAGGTTCGCTCAGCAGATATTCGAGGCCCGCTGATTCCAGTAACCCTATTATAGACCTGATTTCATCTGAGCAGGAGTTGAAGCCTACTCGCAGAAGCTCACACCGGAAAATTACTGAGGTCTCTTCTTTCTTGGGATCCATTGCAGAAGAATCTTGAGAAGTAGCAGTTGTCGGAGACGAAACAGAAGTTTGTCGTAGGAATGTCTTAGGGCAAATGAGAGCGTAATTTTTATCCTAAGAATTCATTCTATTAATAGTGTTGGTAGATGAAGAGGCGCGTACCTTATCGTTTGTACTAATGAATTGATTAAAATTTCTTCGGACGGCTCTTATTTGTCGAACCAGTATCGTATTTAGTTGCCGTATCCTATTTCGACAATACTCTGGTATGTCGTCGAGACATGTCGTCGTTATGCTTCTTTCCAACTTGGTCCATTTGTCATCGATATATGCTACATGTCGTCGAGACAACTGATTGTGCGTCGAGACAACTGATTGTGTCATCGATACAACCGATTGGGTCATCGAGACAACTTGTTCAGCTCTTCTTGAGAGGCTCCTTCAACACTTAGCCTGATCTTCTCCTAAGCAACAAATGATTAGTGATAAGAATAAAGTGGGTTAAAAATTACTCTAATTTTAACATCCCCAATTGGAATTTGAAGAAGTTAAACTTAGCTTCATCAAGGGGCTTTGTGAATATATCTGCCACTTGTTTGTGTATGGGGACAAACTCAAGAGAGATATCTTCATTCTCCATATGCTCCCTAATGAAGTGATACCTGATCTCAATATGCCTAGTCCTGCTGTGTGAGATAGGATTCTTAGCAATTTAGATAGCACTTGAAGAGTCACAAAATATGGGTGTTTTGATCATCTTTAAATTGTAGTCTTCAAGCTGATGCTGGATCCATAGCAGCTGAGCACAACAATTCCCAGCAGATATGAATTCTGATTCTGCTGTGGAGATTGCTACACTTGTTTGCTTCTTACTGCTCCATGAGATAAGTCTTCCTCCAAGGAGTTGGCAAGTCCCTGAAGTACTCTTTCTATCTTCTTTGCACCCTGTATAGTCTACATCTGAATAGCCAGTTAATTCACACCCATTGTTACTAGGGTACCATATGCCAAGATTAGGTGTACCATCTAGGTATCTTAAGATCCTCTTGACAGAGGTGTGATGAGATTCCTTGGGGTTCACCCGATATCTAGCACAAACACATGTGACAAACATTATGTCAGGCCTACTAACAGTTAGGTAAAGCAAAGACCCAATCATGCATCTGTACTTGGTTTCATCTAAGGGTATTCCCTTTTCATCCTTGTCCAGAGACACATTGGATCCCATGGGAGTCTTCATAGAAAAAGCACTCTCCAATCCAAATTTCTTGACTAGCACTTTAGTGAATTTGGTCTGTGAGATGAATATACCATCTTCAGATTATTTCACTTGGAGACCTAGCAAGTATTTGAGCTCTCCCATACTGCTCATTTCAAACTTTCCCTGCATTAAATTAGCAAATTTCTTGCAGAGATTGTCATCTACATATATCTGCACTATCAAGATCTTGCCCTTAACTTCCCTTAGGAACAATGTCTTGTCAATCTTTCCCCTTGAAAACTTGTTCTCAATGAGAAAGCTTGACAGGGTCTCATACCCGGCTCTAGGGGTGAAAGTGAGGGGGGCCTGTTTAAAACCATATAAGGCCTTTCTAAGAAAATAAACAAAGTCAGGGTGAGTAGAATCAACAAAACTTGGTGGTTATTCTACATATACTCCTTCCTTGATGTCACCATTCTAAAAAGTTGACTTCACATCCATCTGGTAAACTTTGAATCCTTTATATGATGCATAGGCCAGGAACAATCAGATAACTTACAATCTTGCAACATGGGAAAAGGTCTGATCAAAATCAGTGCCCTCTTTCTGTGTGTAGCCCTTTGCTGCTAACCTTGCCTTATTCCTTATAATCACCCCATTCTCATCCAATTTGTTTCTATAGACCCACTTGGTTCCAATAATGTTGTGTCCTTGGGGTCTGGGAACTAATCTCCACACTTTGCATCTCTTAAATTAGTTTAGTTTCTCTTGCATTGCTTCAACCCAGAATGGGTCCTGATTTGCTTCATCAAATTTCTTAGGTTCAATTTGAGAAGAAAACTCAAGCACAATGCTTCATTTAAATCCCTACTCCTTGTCAGCACTCCTTGATTGACATCTCCTATAATTTTCTCTTGAGGATGATGTCTGATTTGTCTAAGTGCATCAGACAGTCTTCAGGTTGTACCTCTTCAACTATTTCTAATCCTTCTACAACATCTTCTTCCAATTCAAATGTTATTTAATGGTCTTTGTCTCTCCTTGAAGTTTCAACCTTGTCTTCAATGGATAGATTTTCCAATCTATCTACGGTGCCTGCATCCACTAAAGAACTAGATCAGCCTCTATGAATATGGCTAGCCTCATCAAGTACAACATGCTCATATTCTTCTACTACTTGGGTATTGATGTTGTACACCCTATATGCTTTGCTATAGGAGATGTAGCCAATAAAAATACCTTCACTGCTTTTCTCAGCAAACTTAGTTAGTTTGGATTTCCCATGGTTAAGTACATGACATTTGCTCCCAAAGATTCTGAAGTAGGATAATGTAGGTTTTCTACCTTTCATCATCTCATGGGGAGGTTTCTGGTAGTCTTTGATGATGAAGGCCCTATTTATCACATGATAAGCTGTATTGACAGCCTCTGCCCAGAAGTATTCTGGTAGAGAGGAGTCAGTCAACATTGTCCTACTGGCCTCTATTAAGGTTCTATTTTTCCTCTATGTAACTCCATTCTGTTGATGAGTTCTAGGTGAGGAAAATTCTTTGGAGATACATAGCTCTTGGCAGAATTCTGTCATGGCCCCTGACTGAAATTCTGTACCATGGTCACTTCTGATTTTGACCACAATGCAGCTCATCTCATTTTGGATCTGCCTGATAAAGTTCTTCAAGATTCTAAGGTGTCTGACTTCTTTTCAAGGAAGAACACCCAAGTGAACCTTGAATAATAATCAACTACAACAAGGGTATAAGCCTTCCCTCCTTAGCTGATAACTAACATAGGACCAAACAAATCCATGTGCAACAAAAATAGGCACCTTGAGGAATATTTAATAGAGATGCTCTTAAAGATGCTTCTAGTTTGCTTGCCAAGTTGGCATGCCTGACAAGGACCTTCCTTAATGCACTTAATGTTGGGTCCATTTCTAACTTGGTCTAGAGATAAAAGCTTACTTATGGTTTTGTAATTAATGTGAGCAAGTCTCTTGTGCCATTGAACACATAGAGCCTCTTTCTCATTAGCCACAAAACACATAGGCATGGAAGAATTTTAGTGAAAGAAATTTAAACAATATACATTTCCACTCCTAGTACCATTTAAGGTAGCCTCAAAGTCTAAGGACATCTTAACTAAGCACTTATCCTTGTGGAAAACAATAACATTACCTAGATCACAAAGTTGACTTATGCTTATGAGATTGTGATTCAATCCCTCCACATAAGCTACCATTTTGATGGTGACTAAGCCATTAGAGTTGTTACCATAGCCTTTGGTCACCCCTTTTTCTGAACCTCCAAATAAGACTGTTGGTCCATTCTCCACATGGGTGAAGTTTCTTAGATAGCTCCTCACTATAGTCATGTGCCTGGAGCAACCACTGTCCAAATACCAAATTGGAGAATTGATGGCATTTCGACATACCTGCAGGAAAAATTACTTACCCTTAGGAACCCAATTTGATTTGGGTCCTTGGTTTCTGTTAGAGAGAAAAACTGGGACACCACACCTATGAGTGGTCTGCACTCTCTTTGCACTAGGCCCTGTTGGGTTGAACCAACAGTCCAAGGTAAAGTGACCCACTTTCCCACAACACCAACACTCATACCTATTGTATCTTCTCTTCTGCCGCACCATCTGAGTAGGATGGCAATGTTGCTGGGCAGGAGTGAAGACAACTGGCATAATAGGTTTTTGGTGAACCTCACATGTGTGAGTATGAAGTGGAGCTGGTCTCACCACCTTTTGGTTCACCTTCTTGGGAACAGGCTTGGTAGGAGCAGTCTTTCCCTTGCTTTTGAGTGTTGTTGCTCCAGGTCCATGGACAAAGATAACTGGATTATTCAGTTGAATCTCCTCCTTGGGTGCTTTAAAAGTACTTAGCCCAAAGCCTGCTCTTCTATTTGTGATAGAGGGCTTACTACCACTTGCTGAGCAAGCATTGGTAAGATGACCATATGAAGATTCCTGGTCAAAGGGGTTTGATGTCATCAACACCTTCTTAAAAAGAGGATGGCTCTTCCGAGGTTTTACCCTTGACTGTCTCACTATTGAATCCTACGCCAGCTCTGAATGGTGCATAAAAACTGTCAATAATGGGGAGGACAGTCTTGGGTTTTGTAAAGCTGACAACAATTTTCTTTTCATCCAGCAGCATATCCTCAAGGTCCTTGATGACCTTGTTCTTCTGAGCCAGTTCGGCATTTTTGAGCTTTGTGTCTTCCTTGAATCTTTCAACTTCCTTGCTTATAACATCTAGCTTCTCAGCTGTCTTCGGGAGCTCGGAGTGGGTAGTTCTCAAGGAATCAAACTCCTTAGTCTGAGCTTTGAGGAGTTTCTTGCTTTTCTTGAAAGCTTTCTACAAAGCTTCATATTGATGTATCAGTTTAGATTAAACCTCATGTGAGGATCTTGAGGATGTGTTGTTGGCAGCAGACTCACTTTCATCATCATGCAAGGAATCTGCCACTGATTCAGAATCAGAATCAGATAGGCGAGCTTTGATTAGTACCTTCCCAGGAGAGATATTGTCATCCTGGATTTATTCATTTATGGCCATAAGGCCAATAAGTGGTTCCTCATCAGTTTCTGAAGAGCTTGAATCAGAATCACTTAGGGTTCTGATTTTCATTGCTATAAACCCATTCCATATTTCTTCTTGTCCCTTAACCTTCTTTTGTCTTCATAGTTCTTTGATTCCCTCTTCTTGGAAGGGCAATCAGCAATCATGTGACCTTCTTTATTGCAGGAATAGTAGACAATGTTAGTTAAATCAAATTTACTAGGTTTTGATTTGTACCTATGCTCCATTGAGGATTTAGATTTATCATATTGACCAGATCTTCTAGAGCTTGAAGAATATGGTCTGTAGCCGTCTCTTCTCCTTCTAGAGATCAATTTTTTGAACTGCTTAGATAGGAGGGCCATCTCCTTGCCAGTGTTGTCAGATTCTGATGTGCTGGCATCAGAAGCTTCACTGCTTTCAGATCTGCCTTATTATGCAGGAGTCTTATCCTTGGATCTCCTCATGCTCTCAGCCTTAAGAGCTACTTATCTTTCTCTAGTGCTCGCCCTTGAGCTTTCTTATTCAGCTTTTCTGGTGTTAAGTTGATGCTCATGGGAGAGCAGCTTCCCATATAGGTTCTTTGGCTCCATGTTGCCCGGCTGACCCATTTCTCTAATTGCACAAATTTTGATGTCCCATTCCTTAGAGAGGTATCTACAGAACTTATCATTTAGATCTAAATTGGTGAACTCTCTTCCATAGTTTTTCAGCCCATTTACTATCTTGAAAAATCTTTCATAGCAGTTAGAGATATTTTCATTCTTGCTTTGCTTGAATGCCTCATACTCCTGATTCAGAAGGGATTTCCTATCATCCCTTACTTCTTCAGTCCCCCCCATATAAACAACTAGGGAGTCCCACATATCCTTGGAATTTTTGCAGTGAATAAGGTTTTGGAGGGTTGAGTCATCAATTTCACTCACAATAATGTTCTTTGCTCTTTAATCTAGGCTTACTAGTGCAAGCTCATCCTTACTCATATCAACATATTTCTTTGGCACTCTTTGAGTAGGATCAATGGTAGAAGCAATCATGGGGGTGAAGGGACCCTCTTGAACAGCTATATACACCCTGGGATCAGCAACTTCCATGAAAAGTCTTACCCTTTCTTTCCAAATAGGAAAGTTCTCTTTGGTGCAGATTGGGAGCTTCATGGATCTCATTTCTCTGTGATAAGTCACTCTTTGATCAACCTGCCTCTGATACAACTTGTTAGTAATTGAACTATCACCTAGAGGGGGGGGGGGGGGGGGGGGGGGGGGGGGGGGGGGGGGGGGGGGAGGATAGGTGATATGGCTGTTTTTGAAATTACGCACAAGAACTAAATATATCTATCACATCACACCAACAAACTGCAGAAGCATACCACACAAGAACACCCGATGTATAGTGGTTCCTCAAGACAAGATGTCTTGAGTAGTCTACTGTCCCTCAGCGCCTTTCTAGCAGTGTGCTAGGGTCGGCAAACTCTGCCAAAAACTCAGGCCCGCAAGCCTTACAATCTCAGGCCCGCAAGCCCTACAATCTCAGTCCCTCAAGCCCTACAAAACTTAGGCCCTCAAGACCGACAACTCAGGACCTAAAGCCCTACGATACTCAGGCCCTCAAGCCCTATAATCTCAGATCTGAAATAAATCCTACAAACTCAGGCTTGTAAAAGCCATACAGAGAAAGAGTAATAAAAACTTTTCTAGTCGGATGAAGATTGGCTTCTTAGACTTGAAGAGAATGCTTTTGATGTTATCTTGGACATCACAGATTCCTCTTCAATCCCTTCTTCAACCTGGAACAATTCTTATCAGCTGATGTTGTTGGACTGAAACTTGGAGAACACTGGATGAAGATCGTTTTGTTCTTGGGTTCTTGTTCCTTCTTCACGCAACCTTGTTACTGTTCTATTGAATCTTGCGTATTCTCTGTGATTCTTGTTGTTGTTGTTTTGGTTTTAATTAGGGCATACACTTATCTCTTTTATAAGACTGAGGAGCCGACTAACGGTCTCATATGATGTCCTTTAAGTGCCAGAGGCCCATTCCTTAATGGCACACGCTGATTGGACCATCACGAGACAACATTAAATGCAGACCATGCAATTTGAAATGTCTTGATCTGTCTCGACGACATTTGCAACGTCTCGACGTCAAAACTTGCCGTTACGCCGACCCATCTGGGACTAGGGAAAATATTCAAGTCTTCTTCAATCTTCTTTAGAGAAAGACATCTCGACGATACAAGATATCTCAGCTGCACTTGCACTTACGATGATATGAAGTCATCTTAAAGATATCATCGTAAACTTGTTGTTGACTTGTGGTCTTCTTGACGATATCGTTGAAACCATACAATCTTATCGACGATATTGTCTTGATCATTCTGACGATAGGCGATTCTTCTTCTATAAGTTGTCTTCACGAGTTCTCCCTTAGCCTTCTCGACCACTAGACTTCTTTACGATGATGTCATCGACAATGCTGAATACTGCGACTTAAGTCTTCTCAGACCTTACAACGATATCGTCGTGTGATTCTGGTTGACACGACGATACTTGACTTTGATCGATTCTTCTTGTTCTTACGACGATATTTTCATGTGTACTTTGATGTCACAACTATATCATCGAATTGTCTATATTATCTCGACGATAATTGACGTGAACATTCTGCTTATCTCTGAGAATAATCTCGATAATATAAGCGTGCTTATTCGATGATATGTCCAGTCCTTCTCGACGATTTTAGACTTAGTAAGATTGGAGAAGTACTGGACATATGATTTAATCTCTGCAAGTATAAACTAAGCATACTATCATATACATATTGCTTTTATCATTGACCCGAGCACTTTTTCAGGAACATTGTTGGGCACTGTTCCCAAAATAGTCTATGTTGCATTGTCAAACTTTCTCCTGGTATGACTTTGCAATCCTGAAAAATCGCTTTATCCATTCTGCGAGTCATAAAATAGTCAATTTGTGATTTATTATGTCCACTCTTGAACATAATTAAGTGTTCTTCCCTCTTCATGTAGAACAAATTTGTCACAATTAGCTCATGTGCTATGATAAAGTCTAGAATAGTTCTTCCTTCATTCATTTCTTTCTCCATGCCCAAATCCTCCATGAACATATGTATAATCCATATTTTTCCCCATATTCCCATTTAAGTCTTCACCAATGAAAATTTTCTCGCTTTGTGGGATTTCACTTACCAAATCATCAAATTCTTCCCAAAATTGTACTTTAATAGTTTCACTTAATCCTACATGTGGCGCATAAGCACTAATTACATTAAGGGTTCGTTCGTTTGGACGGAATTGGCTTTCTGGAATTGGCATTCACGATTAGAAATCCAATTCTAATGTTCGGCGCAATGAAATTTACGAGGATATAGGCTTTTATATGAAAACCCATGGCTTTGACTTTGAACTAAAAAATCAAATCGTCAATTCTTACCTCCACCCATGAATTTTCTGCATAATTGAGTGTTTTTGCCAGAGTTTTTCGGCCTATGCTTTTTTCCCTGTGGGGAGCGTGTTTTTCGGTCGACACGTGTTTTTCGGTCGGGCATTCATTTTTTGCCCAGGCTGGCGTTTTTCGCCCGGGCGGGCATTTTTTGGTCGGCCGTGGGTTTTTCGGCCGACTGGGCAATTTTCACCCGGACACGCATTTGTTTTGCTCCAGCGCACTTTTTTCGCCCAGGTGCGCTTTTTTTGCCCGAACGCGATCTTTCTGGCCGAACGCGATTTTTCCGGTCGAACGCGATTTTTCCGTTCGGAAGCGAATTTTCTTGCCGGGCGCGATATATTTTGCCCGGACGCCATATTTTTTGCCGGACGCGATTTTTTCTCCCGAGCGTGTTTTTTTTCGCCCGTGCACGTTTTTTTCTCCCGGGCGTGTTATTTTTGCCCGGGCGCAATATTTTCCGCCCGAACGAGTTTTTTTCCCCCGGGCGCATTTTTTTCGCCCAGGTGAAAAAAATGCGACAGGGCGAAAAAAATGCGCCACAGGTAAAAAACCTGACCGGGCGATAAAAACGCGAGCGGGCAAAAAAAACTCGCCCGGGCGAAAAAATGAACTCCGGGGAAAAAACGCGACCAGGTTAAAAAAACGCGACCGGGAGAAAAAAACGCGCCCGGGCGAAAAAATTGTGCCGTGGCGAAAAAAACGCGCCCGGGTGAAAAAAATGCGCCCGGGCGAAAAAAACGCGCCCGGGCGAAAAAAACTCGTCCCGGAGAAAAAAATGTGCCCGGGCGAAAAAAATGCGCCCGGGCGAAAAAATCGCGCCCGGGCGAAAAAATCGCACACAGGCGAAATAACGCGCCCGGCAGAAAAAATAGCGTTCGGCGCTAACGCCTATTTTGAGTTTTATAAAATTGTTGTACAATGTCAATTCCAATACCAATTCCATTATTCAGCCAAACAACTTTTGTGCCTCAATAACAATTCTGTTTACTGAATTCAATCTTACAGCCGAACAACAAAATTGGAATTTTGTACAAAGCCAAGTCATGTAGACATTAGTTTTCGTCGAAAAGCCAATTCCAGAAAGCCAAATCCGTATAAATGAACGGACCCTAATAGTTTCCTTTCCTACAATTAATTTAAGATCTAAGATTCTATCATCTTTTCTGCTTACCCCAGCAACTCCGTCCCTCTAAGTAGCATCTACAAAAATACCTACTCCATTGCTTGTTTTTTTTCATGTGTACTATAATTTAAAACTTGATTTTTCTAAATTTAGCTTTCTCACACACCCATATTGTCTTTTGTATACATAAAATATTTGTCATTTTCCTAATAATTGTATCCACTATGAAAGTGAGGTTAGTTCTTAAATTTACTCTAGAGGGGGGGGGGGGGGTGAATAGAAAGTTAAAAGGTTTTGGCTTATTTAAAATAGTGATATATAAATATTTGTAGTTAAGTGAGTTATAAATCTAAAATACTAATCACAGATATCACAGCACAGCAACAAGAAATAAAATATAAGCCAAGCATCACAGACGACACAAAGAAATATAGTAGTTCCCCAATCAACCTGGGTAAATCTACTCTTCTACCACACTTGGTAGGAATCCATTGCAGGTTTTTGATCAGGTGCCCTGCCACCAAGGGAGTTTTGATCAGGTGTCCACACACCAAGTGAGCTTTTGATCAGGTGCTCTAACCCAACTACAGGTTTTTGATCAGGTGCCCTGCCACCAATGGCTGTAACTTTTGAAGGGAGTTATAACCCTTTATACAAGATGCGAAGGGAAAAGAATATGCTGTTCTTCTCTTTCTAAGAAGAATCTAGAGATCCAGATGGTGTTGTTGAGAGTGGATCTTGATGATGTTGAAGAAGAGCTCCCCCTGATTTGATTAGTGTTGAGGAAGCTTCTTCACTTGATTGTAATAACTCTTTTTCTTCTTCTGCAGTTTTGATCCTGAGCAAGTGATCTTGATTGGTGTCTCAGGATGAAGATGTTCTGCAGAGAAGAGTTAGCAAAAAGAATATAAATAATATATGTTGTTCTTATTAAGAACTCTGTAGATCTGCTTCTTCTTTTTGCTTCTCTATTATTTCTGTTTCTCTCTTCCTGTATCTGTATAATCCTTCTGTTATTTTCTTCTCTGCTCTTCTTTGCTCTTCTCTCTGTATATATAATCCGGAGAAGGCTTTCAGGCTATTTTGAATTCTTGCCCGATAAAGGAAAGAGATAATGTCTCTTTAATTTTCTCGAGAAGATAAATTGTTGTCTTTTGCTTTTTTGCAACGACTATAATATTTAATGCTCTGCAACAACTATAATATATATTGCGCTACAACAGCTATATTATTAATTTATACAAATGAAGAAAGGACAGCAATAGATAAATAGAATTTAATCAAAATATTGCTTTATCAGATATAGAAATATTAGTCGATCTAAGAAATGAGATATTATAATAGCAGATAATAATTTGTTGATCTGAGCTTGAAGTTCGTCGTTCTGAACATTTAATTCGTCGACCTGAGCTTCTGTTGAAGATTCGTCGAATGCAGCTTTTCGTCGACCGCTGAGACCGGCAGGATCGTTGACCGCAGAGATATTGAGTTGTTCGTCGAACGCAGA
This sequence comes from Dactylorhiza incarnata, assembly GCA_033032865.1. Taxonomy (NCBI): domain Eukaryota; kingdom Viridiplantae; phylum Streptophyta; class Magnoliopsida; order Asparagales; family Orchidaceae; genus Dactylorhiza; species Dactylorhiza incarnata. Next base: position 602,593 of record JAWHQI010000420.1, on the reverse strand, counting down.
TTGCAAGCCGTTCGTCGAACGCAGAGTGTAAGCCGTTCGTCGAACGCAGAGTGTAAGCAGTTCGTCGAACCCAGGAAGGCGTTCGTCGAACCCAGAGAACTTGTATAGATTTCTCCTGCCTCCTGTCTTAATGGGATTTCGTCGATCACAGAATAAATATAAAGATGGATCACGACTCAAATCAAAAATAAGGTTCCAACAATCTCCCCCTATTTGAGTTGGGATCCTAATCTAAATCAAGACTAGGTTCTAACAATCTCCCCCCTATTTGGTTTAGGATACTAAGCATAAAAAAATAGAATAACTGCAAGCATAACAATTAGAAATATAAAGCTTAGAAAAAAACAGGAAAAAAAATTTATTGTTCTTTTGAAAATGTTTAATCATAAATTATATTATTTCTTCTTCTTTAAAATTCTAAATTTCTTCTTCTTTTTAAAAACATTTAAGCAATTTCTGATTCCTAGATTTTGTTTTAATAGGATTTTAATAATATGATGAATTGCTACACCTGTTAATGGATTCTAAGGAATTTTAAGATCAGAAAAAACATTGCCTGATACCTTCCTTCTATAGAATCCCCTTAATCAGAAGATACTCACACTCAGTGCCCTGATCATTTCTGATCTATGCAATCTGAGTAGAATGCTCAACATTGTACAACCCCGTATTCGCCGAGTGTTTTTTCGAGACCCAGGGGTTCTTTAGAACATTGTGTGGTAGCATAGTCCCAGGCAGGAAGAGTAGGGGCAAAGGGGGCGAGCGGTGGAGGCGGAGGCCTCCCGCTCCCCCAACTTGTGTAGGAGGCGAGCAAGAGGGGGGGGGGGCGAGCTCCTCTCTCCCCCGCTCCTTAAGAGGGGGGCGAGCTCCTCTCTCCCCCTCTCCCTAAAGAGGGGGGCGAGCTCCTCGCGCCACCGCTCCCCGGAGAGGGGGGCGAGCTCCTCTCGCCCCCGCTCCCAGAAGAGGGGGGCGAGCTCCTCTCGCCCCCGCTCCCAGAAGAGGGGGGCGAGCTCCTCTCGCCCCTGCTCCCCGAAGAGGGGGGCGAGCTCCTCTCGCCCCCGCTCCCTGAAGATGGGGGCGACCTCCTCTCGCCCCCGCTCCCCGAAGAGGGGGGGCGGGCTCCTCTCGCCCCCGCTCCCTGAAGAGGGGGCGACCTCCTCTCACCCCCGCTGCTGAAGAGGGGGGCGAGCTCCTCTCGCCCCGCTCCATGAAGAGGGGGGCGAACTCCTCTCGCCCCCGCTCCTGAAGAAGGCGGCGAGCTCCTCTCGCCCCCGCTCCTGAAGAGGGGGGCGAGCTCCTCTCGCCCTCGCTCCCTGAAGAGGGGGGGGGGGGGCGAGCTCCTCTCGCCCCCACTCCTAAAGAGGGGGTCGAGCTCCTCTCGCCCCCATTCCCTGAAGAGGGGGGCGAGCTCCTGTAGCCCCCGCTCCCTGAAGAGGGGGGCGAGCTCCTCTCGCCCCCGCTCCGTGAATACGGGGGCGAGCTCCTCTCGCCCCCGCTCCCCGAAGAGGGGGGCGAGCTCCTCTCGCCCCCGCTCCCCTAAGAGGGGGGCGAGCTCCTCTCGCTCCGCTGCCCGAAGAGGAGGGCGAGCTCCTCTCGCCCCCGCTCACCGAAGAGGGGGGCGAGCTCCTCTCGCCCCCGCTCCCCTAAGAGGGGGGCGAGCTCCTCTCGCCCCCGCTCCCCTAAGAGGGGGGCGAGCTCCTCTCGCCCCCGCTCCCTAAGAGGGGGGAGAGCTCCTCTCGCCCCCGCTCCCTAAGAGGGGGGCGATCTCCTCTCGCCCCCACTCCCTGAAGAGGGGGCCGAGCCCCTATCGTCCCCTCTCCCTGAGAGGGGGGGGGGGGGGGGGGGTGGCCTGCGTTTAGCGCCTCAGAACAGCGGGATTTGGCTATCCGCAGCCATTTCCGAGGGTATTTTGGTAATTTTAGGTAACAGTTTTTGGCTATTTGCAGCCCAAATCCAGAAATCCTATAAATAGGACAAGGGGGCACCACTTGGAGGCAAGCTTGTTCTAGGCTCTCTCTCTCTCTCTCCCTCTCCCTCCCCAAATCTCTCTCTAGTGGAGTGAGTGAGCAAAGCCTCCAGTGGTGCCCAAGCCCGACATTGGCTTGGGAGGGGAAGCGCTCTAAAGATCTTTCGGGTATGTGGTGGGACCTCCTCGCCGAGCCCTTAGTCCAGTTCATAGTTCCAACACCTGCAACCTAGAGCTCTCCATTGGGGGGGGGGGGAGTAAGAGTTGGCCACCCCTCAACTTGTTGGGGGCCCCGAACTCCACAGAAGTCAAGAAATCGGTTTCAACATTATGGTGCGGTGAGCGTGGAGTGTGACTAACTCAAGAAACTCTCGAGATGAGCTCAATGGATGGAGGTGGAGGATCCGACCCAGACCACTCGCAGCCCCCGGTGGTTGGAGTGACATTGGAGATACTTGAAAATTATAGGCAGGAGGTCCTGCAGACCTTGCATCTGACCTTTGCCACGATAGGCGAAGACAGGAGAGGAAGTGGTCTGGAGGTCCCATCTCAGCAGGTGGGCGAGAGCCCTCCAGGCCAGCAGTCCGAGAAGGAGGTACCTGTGGGGGGAGTGGGGAGGCATTCGGC